>CATNEM010000393.1:277500-480000 GCA_950096795.1 Macrostomum cliftonense | reverse complement strand
TCTTAAGATCCTGAAGTAGACCATAACACTCTCCCTTAGATATTGGAGTTGGTTATTACACTTTCCTGTAGATCTTTAAGTTGGTCATTACACTATCCCCTAGATCTTGAAGTTGGTCATTACACTATCCCCCTAGATCTTCAAGTTGGTCATTACACTATCCCCTACATCTCCAAGTTGGTCATTACACTATCCCCTAGATCTTGAAGTTGGTCATTACACTATCCCCTAGATCTTGAAGTTGGTCATTACACTATCCCCTAGATCTTCAAGTTGGTCATTACACTATCCCCTACATCTCCAAGTTGGTCATTACACTATCCCCTAGACTTTTAAGTTAGCTAGTCATTACACTCTCCCCTAGATCTTCAAGTTGGTCATTACACTATCCCCTAGATCTTCAAGTTGGTCATTACACTATCCCCTAGATCTTCAAGTTGGTCATTACACTATCCCCTAGATCTTCAAGTTGGTCATTACACTATCCCCTAGATCTTGAAGTTGGTCATTACACTATCCCCTAGATCTTGAAGTTGGTCATTACACTATCCCCTAGATCTTGAAGTTGGTCATTACACTATCCCCTAGATCTTCAAGTTGGTCATTACACTATCCCCTACATCTCCAAGTTGGTCATTACACTATCCCCTACATCTCCAAGTTGGTCATTACACTATCCCCTAGATCTTGAAGTTGGTCATTACACTATCCCCTAGATCTTGAAGTTGGTCATTACACTATCCCCTAGATCTTGAAGTTGGTCATTACACTATCCCCTAGATCTTCAAGTTGGTCATTACACTATCCCCTACATCTCCAAGTTGGTCATTACACTATCCCACTATCCCCTAGACTTTTAAGTTAGCTAGTCATTACACTCTCCCCTAGATCTTCAAGTTGGTCATTACACTATCCCCTAGATCTTGAAGTTGGTCATTACACTATCCCCTAGATCTTGAAGTTGGTCATTACACTATCCCCTAGATCTTCAAGTTGGTCATTACACTATCCCCTACATCTCCAAGTTGGTCATTACACTATCCCCTAGATCTTCAAGTTGGTCATTACACTCTCCCCTAGATCTTCAAGTTGGTCATTACACTATCCCCTAGATCTTGAAGTTGGTCATTACACTATCCCCTAGATCTTCAAGTTGGTCATTACACTATCCCCTAGATCTTCAAGTTGGTCATTACACTATCCCCTACATCTCCAAGTTGGTCATTACACTATCCCCTACATCTCCAAGTTGGTCATTACACTATCCCACTATCCCCTAGACTTTTAAGTTAGCTAGTCATTACACTCTCCCCTAGATCTTCAAGTTAGGGGCCTAGTGAATACACTCCCTAGATCATGAAAGTCGATCGTTTCTTTGTTTCCCATATCTTCCCGCTAAGTGAGTATTAAACTGTATAATCTCCCAACAAAGCAATAAACTTCTGAAAGTGTGATTGGATGTTCTTAAAACATTATTTATGAAATAATTCAAAATCTTAAAATGCAAATCATTCCACCCGGCATAGATCAATCTAGCCTTTTTGAAGCGCAGTGAGGATTGGAAAAAATAACGAATAGGCTGGGAAATTTTTGCGCGATAGTCTGCGAAAGGGCGGGGTGTTGGGGTGCTCAAGTCCACGCCAATGCCTTTAGCTACTCACGCTCTCCTCGCCGCAGCCTGTACCATTCAAGCTTCACCATTGAATGTTCTGTTCGCGTAATCAGCTTCTAAGTTGGATGGGGGCTGTGGACTAAGAGAGTCCGGGGGGAGGAGACGAGAGAAAAATTCGGCTGGTGGGTGGGCGCGCGGTGGCGGACATCCAGGGATTAGGATGGCTTGGCTTGGCCTCGGCTCGGCCCTCCTTCCTCTTCATCAGTCGATCGGATCGGGCTTGGGCAATGGGTTGGGGACGGGGAGGCGGTGTCGTTACCTCACCCTCAAACCGAGCTCTGGTGTGTACTTTTTTAGAGGCAGCTTCTAGCAAGCTCCGACTGAAACTTTTCTAAATCTAGAGAATAATCAATATCTACTTAATTGACTCTCTACATCATAAAAAATATCTCACGGTGTCGCAACTCCTTTCGGGTTGGCCTGTTGAACAAACTGAATGACGGGTAGGCGTCTTCTTTGCATGCAGATGCCGAGTGCAGTTCGATAGCTCCAGAAATTTAAATACAAACTAAGCCACTAGATGAGTTTTTGTTACGCATTCGACTATCTTTGGTTAAGATTTCATTTAATATGTACCAAAATATTTTTCAGGAATTAATATCAATTTAAAAGGTAACGCTTACACAAGCGCGTGCTCACATAAATTGTACAAATCCATTAATAAATGGCTAACTGACTTTTCCTTATCGTAATTATTATAAGTCTGGCTTTCGCGCTATTGCGTTAACTGGAGGAGGCTTTATTATTTAATAGTTAAAACTGGAGGAGAGGGACGGAGGAGGGGTGGAAATTGGAGAACAGAGACGCCTTCAAAAGCATTTGGTAAGGGTAAAGGCTAGGACAGACAGAGAATGCGCGAGAACGCACAAGTTTGTGCGCTGGGTTGCGTGTCGTATAGTAAAATAGAAAGGAGGGGAGGGTAGCGCCGGGTCCGCACGAGGCCCTGTCAGATCAGGACAAGCCCTCTCTTCCCCCCTTTTTAAAAGCGTACAGCCAGCCTTGTGTGAATAGGGCAAGCTTAGTTTGGGGCGCGGGGGCTGGCGCTCTCCGTCCACCCCCAGACCAGACCGCACAAACCTTCCACCCCAAACTAAGCCTTCCTTCTAGCAGATTGAGAGCTGAATGGATAAGGGGGGTTTGCTATAAAGCACTTCTTCTACACACCAACGTCTTATTCCACAAGAATTATGCAACCAAAAAAGCTGTACAGTAAGGACGGTGAAGGGCGGCGGCAGCGTAGGGCCTCCCCAGTCCGACACGCAATTCCTCCGACGCAATACCCTTGAAAGTGAGGTTAGAGCGGAGGAGGGGGAGAGGGATTGACGCCAGGGGTAAGGAAAGAAAGAGGCCTTGTGGACCCAGTTAGGCAAGTGCTTTCGTCATGCACGGGGGACTGGGGCAGCAAGGGTTTGACCTCATGAGGACACAGCCCAGGGCCAAACCCGAGGAAATGGCGTGGCAGTCTGTCTGTCTGGCTGGGGGAGACCTTCTCGCAATCGCAAAAAAACAGAAGTTTAGGTTTTGGGCTCTGGGGAGAGAACAGATAGCAAAAAGACAGCAAGCTGTACATACAGTGGATTACTAAGTGTAACAGTGTGTGCGATGTTGCAAAAAAGGCGAAATTGATTGGGTTGGAAGGTATTGAAACTATTTGCGTGAGTAAATAGTGAAAAAAAATCAGACGCTAATTTTACGTCTAGACCAAGTAGCTCGGCTCGGTTCTAAAGCTAAAACTGTTTTTTCCTGAAAATATCGAACCCATATGAACAGCAAGTTTAAGATTATCTCAAGTTTGAAAATACATTTATTACCCTTTAATAAATAAGCCCTTTAATGATACTGGTTATTAAATTACATTATAGAAGAGGTAGAAGGAACATCCTCGTGGCAATCAACGTTATTTAAAATCTTATAGTCAATCTAGGTCCGCATTTAAATCCATACATAGTGGTGGCTCATGTAATGCAATTCCGATGTTTGTGATCTCTTGAAAAATTAAATTTACCCCCAGCTCAAACTGGTACCCGATCTCAGCTATGTGGACTGAAGCAATGCAGGAATTAGTACCTTGCTCAAGGACACAAATTGTCTCCTAGAGCCAGGACTCGAACCCACGACCTTCCGGTCATAAGTTAGATGCTCTATTGATGGAGTCCTCATTAGGCTACCAATCCTCTTTATGAATTATCTTTGGTGACCTCTAAGATACCAAAATAAATCAGAAAATTCGGATAGAAAAGTTTCTTAAGTCCATTTTTTGCAGACTGTTGTATTTTTATGAAGTTGGTAGATGGATCATCTGGGCAAGATGCTGAAGGAACATTAAAATAAAATTTACTCAATTAAGCGTCCATACCTGATGGTTTACAATTCGCCTGATGAAATTGCAGATTATGTCACAGAAGAATGACTTCCGCGTTGTTGCAGAAATTTTCTAGGATGCCGCAGCTATTGAAATGACAGTCGCATTTTAATCACAATTTAATAAATAAGATCCGTGAACCATAATTCATCAGGTAATGCAGCTAACACTTGTTGTTCAACTCTATCCAAGTTTTATCGATAATTAGTTAAACAGGAAATTGATGAGCTTAATAGCTGCTCGCCTGTTTACACATAAAAGTTGCAATCAGTCTGCGCATGATATACGATTGTTTCACCACGCATAAACAAAGTTTCGTAAATTGGTAAATTGTTTTTAATTAACCTACAATCACTGTATTTTTGTTACTAAGCAAGTGTTATGCACTGTTCTATTTTTATTTGTCTATTTCATATTTAGAACCGATCTTGCATAAATCAAGTCAAATTGATTCATCAAGTTAGCTGGTTCTGGCGTCACCTGCTGTTCAGGATTGTGCAGCATTCGTTTATTAGCCGCCTTTGCAACTTGCTTCATCTGAACAATAATAGAACAAGTTTTCAATTTTTAGACTTTGTTAATAACGGAATTCGAATTCAAGAATGATGCAGTTTGACTTTATTAATTTCATGGTTATACGGCGTCCCCTTAACTGTTATGATTTGCATGGCAGGTAAGGGAAAGGCGTGATTGTGATCCGGTTTGTGGAAACCACAAGTTTCACCACTTTGGGGCTCCAAAGAATGTACATAGTATTCTTAAAACCTATTATGTCATTTTAGGTATCAGTTGCAATCTAAATCATATTGGCAGCTGCTGCAGCTAAAATCCCCTTTTGACCCCTATTTATCCCATAATTTAATGTGAAGGAAAGTTTCTAAAAACAGCTGTAAAAACACAATGAAATCAATCCACTGCGACAAAGACGTATTGTATATTATAGGACAAAGGAAATTGCTAGCTCGTATAGTCTTTGTGCCATGCTTTTAGCCGTCACTTTGACCCGATGCTGTCAATCTAGTATGATTCCTCTACTACCAAAAACTGACAGAAAAATATTGCTATCCCGTGCCGAGACAAATTTCTGACAATTTTACGTCAAATCTGGAGGTCAAGTCTCCCACAACGATGTTTTCTACTTTTGTAGGGTCTTTGTTCAGAGTCAAGTGGCCTCCTGTGAGGCATATAATGCTCACCCAGTATCAGTATCGAAGATATGTGGGGAGTCACCAGAGAAGCAAAAATTTTTTCCAGAAGAGCCGTTTTTATCTATAAAAAGTATTGAGTTGCTATGCCCAGGTAAGCTGCATAGATTTCTTTACAAGTGGCATTCAATATGTAAATTTAAGACTAGCATTGCATAACAGCCTAATTGAGGTCTGCCCGCATGGTTGCGCAAGTTGTGAGCTTGAATTTTACAATGAATTTTATTATCCATATTATTGTCTCTAAGCACCCACGTGTCGCTGTATATACCGATGAAAATTATGACATCTAGTGAATCCAATTGCTGCCCTTTTTTCTTCAAATCGGCAACTGTGTCTTTGATGTCGTAAAAAATATGTTTGGATTCAAACTATGGCACTGGTTTCCCGCTCGTAAATTCATGTGTGTTTTTTTAGGGGGGTCATAATCAAAGCGATAACAATTGATGGCAGAATTGCGTCCATTAAATATTAGCGATAGGGCCTTTCTATAGGCCCGAATCTCTTCAAATTTCCCTGTGTCATTTTAGGTCACGCAGCCCGCAGTTGCTTGATCGGTACAGTGATGGCTTAATCCTGACGGAAAAAGCCGACAAAGAAGCTATGCCCTATACATAGTCAGCTGAGTAGTTCCATGTCACTTTGTTTTCATTTCTATCAAAATGCGACAAAGACTGTCATACGGAACAGAAGTTGCGTAACCAATTGTTGTTGCAGCATTTTGACCTCAATATGAAAGCCTGAGTTTTTTTCCTTGAATTCGGCACGTTAGACAAAGCCCAGTATAAACCACAGAACTTGGTATAAACCATAAAGACCCGCTACAATGAGGCGCTTCGGGTATGTTAAAGTTTAGCTGATTGATCCTTTAGTCATTGATTGATTGAAGGACAGGGCATGATAAGCATGAAGACATCTCGCGAGGTTGATTCGATACGCCAAGAATAGCAGCTAACAGCTAACATTTAATTTTGTTTACGTGTACAAGGATATGAGCTCAAATGCTTTGCCTTTTATCTTACACGCATAAACGTATAACGTGGCTCCCTTATACGAGTAGAAATGCATTGGGGGTAGATGAGCAGTAAAAATGAGCAGAGGGAATTAAAAATGGAATTCTTACCCAATGAATATCCAAGCACAATCAACCGAACAAGAATCAAACAACTCTACTAACAGTAAGATGATGCTGAAATGAGCAAAACTATTGTAAAGACAAAAAGCCATGCAAATGCTTTGCGGAATTTTTTTCCGTATTTCTGAATCTCCACTTCCATCTATCTATCTATCTATCTATCTATCTATCTATCTATCTATCTATCTATCTATCTATCTATCTATCTATCTATCTATCTATCTATCTATCTATCTATCTATCTATCTATCTATCTATCTATCTATCTATCTATCGATCTATCTATCTATCTATCTATCTATCTATCTATCTATCTATCTATCTATCTATCTATCTATCTATCTATCTATCTATCTATCTATCTATCTATCTATCTATCTATCTATCTATCTATCTATCTATCTATCTATCTATCTATCTATCTATCTATCTATCTATCTATCTATCTATCTATCTATCTATCTATCTATCTATCTATCTATCTATCTATCTATCTATCTATCTATCTATCTATCTATCTATCTATCTATCTATCTATCTATCTATCTATCTATCTATCTATCTATCTATCTATCTATCTATCTATCTATCTATCTATCTATCTATCTATCTATCTATCTATCTATCTATCTATCTATCTATCTATCTATCTATCTATCTATCTATCTATCTATCTATCTATCTATCTATCTATCTATCTATCTATCTATCTATCTATCTATCTATCTATCTATCTATCTATCTATCTATCTATCTATCTATCTATCTATCTATCTATCTATCTATCTATCTATCTATCTATCTATCTATCTATCTATCTATCTATCTATCTATCTATCTATCTATCTATCTATCTATCTATCTATCTATCTATCTATCTATCTATCTATCTATCTATCTATCTATCTATCTATCTATCTATCTATCTATCTATCTATCTATCTATCTATCTATCTATCTATCTATCTATCTATCTATCTATCTATCTATCTATCTATCTATCTATCTATCTATCTATCTATCTATCTATCTATCTATCTATCTATCTATCTATCTATCTATCTATCTATCTATCTATCTATCTATCTATCTATCTATCTATCTATCTATCTATCTATCTATCTATCTATCTATCTATCTATCTATCTATCTATCTATCTATCTATCTATCTATCTATCTATCTATCTATCTATCTATCTATCTATCTATCTATCTATCTATCTATCTATCTATCTATCTATCTATCTATCTATCTATCTATCTATCTATCTATCTATCTATCTATCTATCTATCTATCTATCTATCTATCTATCTATCTATCTATCTATCTATCTATCTATCTATCTATCTATCTATCTATCTATCTATCTATCTATCTATCTATCTATCTATCTATCTATCTATCTATCTATCTATCTATCTATCTATCTATCTATCTATCTATCTATCTATCTATCTATCTATCTATCTATCTATCTATCTATCTATCTATCTATCTATCTATCTATCTATCTATCTATCTATCTATCTATCTATCTATCTATCTATCTATCTATCTATCTATCTATCTATCTATCTATCTATCTATCTATCTATCTATCTATCTATCTATCTATCTATCTATCTATCTATCTATCTATCTATCTATCTATCTATCTATCTATCTATCTATCTATCTATCTATCTATCTATCTATCTATCTATCTATCTATCTATCTATCTATCTATCTATCTATTCCTTTATTTATTTGTAAGCACATGTTTTTTAGTTTGTCTTTAAAGAAGAAAGGCGAAATTGAAGATTTAAAATAGCTGTTTGCTTAAATTGCCTTATGTAATCATGTATTGGACTGCCCCGTATAGTGCAATTTAGCACTATTTCAGCTTCTATTGAATAATTCTGGTTAGATTATTATAATTTGTTTTGCTCAAACGGCGCAAAGACTATGTACACTTCAGTTGAGAGCGATCATGATCAATAAAATACAGTTAGAAATCGCAAAATGTTAATATTTCTGAAATCCTCACTTTTTAACTCCACTTCAAGGTCCTTTTTGACAGATAAGAGTTTTCATATTTAAGTGGGATGCAAGCGAAAGCGCTCTCAACTAATGAAACTATATGATCAAAATCCGCTCTCATGCACCAGCGGGCAAGCCTCGAACATCCCGGATGAAGGAAATAGGCTATTGAAAATCTTTTGAGGCCATGTAGGCGGAAAGGAAAAGAGGCCTTTGAAGTCGAGCACCTGTACCCCACCCATACGCCCGATATCTTCCGTGGTAATTAACCGAAGTACGTGTATTTCTCGGCCGAATGCAGCGGCACTGTGTAGAAGTAATGGCGCACGATTTCTTTGTCTGATCCTGCCTATTTCTATTTTCTGATTCCTTCATCTACTGTCTGGCTATCCATCTCTTCCTGTCTGCTAGAAACTCTTCGAATCTTCTGTCCGCAATGCAGCGAGCAGAATTGGCCAAAATATTTTTTTCTCAATTCACTCCATTCGGGAGTCCCGCTCTCTGACTTAGGAACGTGTTGGACAGGAATAGGCTGGCGAATTGGAAAGGGTTTTTTCTCTAGTTGCCAAGCGCTTGCTGTTAGGGAAAGCTGAGTTTTCCTGGCTAGAAACCTTCTCAGGGAAGCCCAGGAAGGGAGCAGTAGACTCACTCTTCTTCCACTAAAAGCTCGTCTCTCTGTGCAGATGCACTTTTTTAGTCTGTTGTACAAGCAAGCAGCTTAAGTAAAGAGCTTCTGTCACTCATAATGCTTCGCACCTCATCTTGTGCTGTTCTCTCCGTTCTGTTCTTTCTGATTGGCCTTGCTCTAGATTTTCGATGTAAAATCAACTGTTCGATTAATAGCCCATAATTGCAGCAATTTTACAGCCTTGCAACAATTCCAAATCCTCTAGAAGATTGCTTTTACATAATGAATTTTTGCCTGAGTCAGCTACTAATAATCTGTCTGCCTTAACCCCCGTTCCATCTCATATTTATCCGCTTAGGTGGACCTAATCCCTTCCCTGAAGCAGCCACCCCTTCCTTGCACACCTTACCCGTTTCCTTGACTGCTAACACCTCCTCTATCACCTAATCCCTTCCCCTCACACCCAATCCCTTCCTCTCTAACCAAATCCCTTCCTCTCACACATAATCCCTTCCTCTGTAACCAAATCACTTCCTTTCACACCCAATCCCTTCCTTTCACACCCAATCCCCTCCTCTCACACCTAATCCCTTCCTTTCACACCCAATCCCTTCCTCTCTAACTAAATCCCTTCCTCTCACACCCAATCCCTTCCTCTCACACCCAATCCCTTCCTCTCACACCTAATCCCTTCCTTTCACACCCAATCCCTTCCTCTCTAACCAAATCACTTCCTTTCACACCCAATCCCTTCCTTTCACACCCAATCCCCTCCTCTCACATCTAATCCCTTCCTTTCACACCCAATCCCTTCCTCTCTAACTAAATCCCTTCCTCTCACACCCAATCCCTTCCTCTCACACCCAATCCCTTCCTCTCACACCCAATCCCTTCCTCTCATACCCAATCCCTTCCTCCACACCTAATCCCTTCCTCTCTAACCAAATCCCTTCCTCTCTAACCGAATCCCTTCCTCTCACACCTAATCCCTTCCTCTCACACCCAATCCCTTCCTTTCACACCCAATCCCCTCCTCTCACATCTAATCCCTTCCTTTCACACCCAATCCCTTCCTCTCTAACTAAATCCCTTCCTCTCACACCCAATCCCTTCCTCTCACACCCAATCCCTTCCTCTCACACCCAATCCCTTCCTCTCATACCCAATCCCTTCCTCCACACCTAATCCCTTCCTCTCTAACCAAATCCCTTCCTCTCTAACCGAATCCCTTCCTCTCACACCTAATCCCTTCCTCTCACACCCAATCCCTTTCTCTCACACCTAAATACCTTTCCCTCACACCTAATCCCTTCCTCTCATACATCATTCTTCATCTCTAACCTAATCCTTTCCTCAAACACCTAACCCTTACTTTCCTCTGAAACCTTCATGTTACACCCAACGCATCCTCCCACGTGGAGCAATTCATTCCTAGGTCAGCAAGGCATCCCTTTCAATAGCAAAGCCACACTTCAACAAGTCTAGGTCATTTGAACGTTCGTTCTAGCGGCAATGTCAGTCTTCTTTTCGTGCCGGTGCCTCAGGCTGCGAGACACCCGGCGGATGCTCTTGATGACGGAGCGCCTTCGGCTCGGCTTCTCGTCCAGATGCGACAGCGAGGCCACTGACGACGCGCTCGAGCTGCCGGCGCCACCGCCGCCGCCACCGCCACCGCCTCGTCCGTCGCCGCCACCGCCGCCTGACGACGTCGAAGACGCGACACTGACGTCGGACTGATGATGCGCGAACGCCCAGCCGGTGTCTTTCAGCCGCTGCTTCTTAAAGAAGCTGAACCGGCCGAACGAGCCGCGCCGACGGCTTGGCGATGGAGTGGCCGAGGAGGCCGCGCCGAGTTGGACGCGCGAGCACGGCCGGTGGGCGTTGAACGACGCGTCGCGCCGTCGGACGCTGCTGCTGCCGCTTCGAGGCTGATGCGACGGCGACTGCGGCGGCTGCTGCTGCTGCGGCCGGCGCCCAGCCGAGCGCAGGCACGGGTCGCTGGGCCATTTCCGGATGAACTTGCCGCCGAGAAGCTGCTTGAACAGCGCGTGCAGTTGTCGAGCGCGGCTGCACTGCAGCACCAGGTAGCCGCCAAGGCGCTGACTGGCAGCGGGCGCTGAGTAGGTGGCGAACTGCAGGAACAGCCAGCCGTTCAAGGAGCCGTACTTCACGATGTTCACCAACGGGCAGGGCAGGATGCACGACTGATTGACGTCTTGCAATTCGAAGCTGTCCGGAGTGACTCGGAGCACGTACAGGTAGTCCGGGCACAGGCCGAGCTGCTGCACCGTCAAGTTGTTCAACAGTTTCACCACCCAGCTGCGGCCGTGGTCTGTTGTCACGGAGGCCGCCGCCTCGATCGACTCGGCGCAGCTGCCCCGGCCGAGGCCGCTGTGCAGCCGGTCGAACAGGTCAAGGAAGACACCGATTGGTCGGCGACAGGCATGCAGGAAGCTGAAAATCTTGTCAATCTCGATGTAGCGCTCGTGGTAGAGGTTCACCGTGGCGCCGGTCAGCAGGCTGCTCTGCCTCAGGGTCAGGCAGAACACGCGGTTGCGTTGAATCTCGCGACAGGACAGGCTGACGTCCTTCAGGCTGCTCAGTGGAATCGATTTTTTCAGCACTGTTCGATTGTCGAATGCCACGACAGGAACGGACTGTTGATTCGGCTGTCGGACTTCGGCGACGATGCTGAGGGTGGCGGTCAGTTTTCTAGTCTTGACGGTCACGCGGACCCGGCTGTAACTGGCGTCCAGGTGCCACGGCGTCAGGAGGTTGCCAGCCCGACGGAAATAGTTCTTGTTCACGAAGGCCACCACGGACTCCATGGCTGTTGGCTGAGTTTTCCTGAACAGTTCGGCCAGGCAAGGCTAACTCACCATTGCGGGGCGGCCGCGTGGGTTTGTGTCTGCAAGAGCAGGGCGGGGCTCAGATTAGGAACACAATGGATTACTAATCTATAGCCCATGGGTGAAGGAACACAATGGATTGCTAATCTATAGCCACCATCAGGGATGAAGGAACACGATGGATTGCTAGTCTATAGCCCACGGATGAAGTAACAGAATGGATTGCTAATCTATAGCCCATGGGTGAAGGAACAGAACGGATTGCTAATCTATAGCTCATGGATGAAGGAACAGAATGTATTGCTAATCTATAGCCCAAAGGGGAAGGAACAGAATGGATTGCTAATCAATAGCCCATGGGATAAGGAACAAAATGGATTGCTAATCTATAGCCACCATCAGGGATGAAGGAACACGATGGATTGCTAGTCTATAGCCCACGGATGAAGTAACAGAATGGATTGCTAATCTATAGCCCATGGGTGAAGGAACAGAACGGATTGCTAATCTATAGCTCATGGATGAAGGAACAGAATGTATTGCTAATCTATAGCCCAAAGGGGAAGGAACAGAATGGATTGCTAATCAATAGCCCATGGGATAAGGAACAAAATGGATTGCTAATCTATAGCCACCATCAGGGATGAAGGAACACAATAGATTGCTAATCTATAGCCCATGGATGAAGGAACAGAATGGATTGCTAATCAATAGCCCATGGGTGAAGGAACAGAATGGATTGCTTATCTATAGCCCATGGATGAAGGAACAGAATGGATTGCTAATCTATAGCCCATGGATGAAGGAACAAAATGGATTGCTAATCTATAGCCCATGGCTGAAGGAACAGAATGGATTGCTAATCAAACCCGATGGATAAAAAAGCAGAATGCCTTGCTTTAGGGTGTAGCAACAAAAATGCTACTTTACAATCCACTGAGTAAAGAAAATGCCTTATCAGTAATTAATTAAGATTTCCTTGCAAGCTAAGCGCGTTACTTTCATGTGGCAACAAAAAAGTGAAGTCTTTCAACCTAATTTACAGGAAAATAATTTTTTTACAATAGACGAAAATTTTCTGAATTAAGGCTTCAATCAAAAACGGCAAATTTTTTTTCCTGTAATCTAAAATCGCGCCCGCACATTTGAGACTCAGCTCAACCATTTGGAAATCTTTAATCCCCATTTTGCACCCCGCCAGAGCGTTGGCCCATCCGGTTTCGAACTGTCCTGGAAATTGGCTGGAAAATTACAAAAAAAACTCGCCACCGATGTCAGATAGATAATTCTCCCCTTGGGATGAATGAGAAATACACGAATTGGGGATATTGGCTCAACGCGCTCGCTTCCCTCCTTGCCGAGTTCCCGGAGCTGCGAGTGAGTGGAGAGGCAAAGCGAGGCCGTCTCGCCGATAGAATATGCTGGGATTATAAATGTTTCAATTCGGGAAACATGCCGTGCGGGAGCTGGAGCGGGGGATGAGGCGGGGAGACTGGGAGGGGGTTAGGAGTATTCCGCTAGTCAGGGAGAAAAGGATATTAGAAAATTATCTGTCCCCACTGCCCTGAAAAAAAGAAGCGACGGGAGCAGGAAAAGCAAAAAGCAAAACGTCCCAAGTCAATCAGTCAGTCCATCTTTCCGTCTGCTCGGCTTATACTCAAGTATATAGTATTCCCTAATGCTCCGCTCAGCTGAGCCTCCTGTCTTGACAAGTCAATCCCATCGGCCCTGATTTACTGCCGCTGTTGCTGCGGGCTTGCTTAGCTAAATGAATAATGAAATGCCCAGTCACGGACAAGGGAAACGTTAATTAATCTACTGAATAACTGTAAAAAAACGTAGCATGAATCTGTCAGAAACCATTGGCCAGTTTAGGGAAATTTGAGCTTGATGAAAGTTGCGTGTGTCTATCTGTGTAGAGACCTAAAGTGCCTGTAGTTCATTAATGCCTGCTCACGGAGGTTGATAGCTCAACATCTATTATAAATCGATAGATGCTCATTGTGGTTCAATTTAGTTCAAGATTTTACGAGCCCATGGTTCGTATATAGGCCTAAAGTGCTAATTAAAAACGGCGAATTGCAAGAGGCAGCCTCGCCCGACTTCATCATTTTTGTTCTTTTTTATGCGTAACTTGTAGCTGTCGCACAGATTCATCCGAAATTGAAGTCGAAAACGGACAAAAAAATGCTGTCCCAGATTCCGGACAGGGGCCGAAATGTAGGACAGACAGCCTTACCGAAAGGCCTATCTATCTATCTATCTATCTATCTATCTATCTATCTATCTATCTATCTATCTATCTATCTATCTATCTATCTATCTATCTATCTATCTATCTATCTATCTATCTATCTATCTATCTATCTATCTATCTATCTATCTATCTATCTATCTATCTATCTATCTATCTATCTATCTATCTATCTATCTATCTATCTATCTATCTATCTATCTATCTATCTATCTATCTATCTATCTATCTATCTATCTATCTATCTATCTATCTATCTATCTATCTATCTATCTATCTATCTATCTATCTATCTATCTATCTATCTATCTATCTATCTATCTATCTATCTATCTATCTATCTATCTATCTATCTATCTATCTATCTATCTATCTATCTATCTATCTATCTATCTATCTATCTATCTATCTATCTATCTTATCTATCTATCTATCTATCTATCTATCTATCTATCTATCTATCTATCTATCTATCTATCTATCTATCTATCTATCTATCTATCTATCTATCTATCTATCTATCTATCTATCTATCTATCTATCTATCTATCTATCTATCTATCTATCTATCTATCTATCTATCTATCTATCTATCTATCTATCTATCTATCTATCTATCTATCTATCTATCTATCTATCTATCTATCTATCTATCTATCTATCTATCTATCTATCTATCTATCTATCTATCTATCTATCTATCTATCTATCTATCTATCTATCTATCTATCTATCTATCTATCTATCTATCTATCTATCTATCTATCTATCTATCTATCTATCTATCTATCTATCTATCTATCTATCTATCTATCTATCTATCTATCTATCTATCTATCTATCTATCTATCTATCTATCTATCTATCTATCTATCTATCTATCTATCTATCTATCTATCTATCTATCTATCTATCTATCTATCTATCTATCTATCTATCTATCTATCTATCTATCTATCTATCTATCTATCTATCTATCTATCTATCTATCTATCTATCTATCTATCTATCTATCTATCTATCTATCTATCTATCTATCTATCTATCTATCTATCTATCTATCTATCTATCTATCTATCTATCTATCTATCTATCTATCTATCTATCTATCTATCTATCTATCTATCTATCTATCTATCTATCTATCTATCTATCTATCTATCTATCTATCTATCTATCTATCTATCTATCTATCTATCTATCTATCTATCTATCTATCTATCTATCTATCTATCTATCTATCTATCTATCTATCTATCTATCTATCTATCTATCTATCTATCTATCTATCTATCTATCTATCTATCTATCTATCTATCTATCTATCTATCTATCTATCTATCTATCTATCTATCATCTCCCTAATGCAACGCAGCGCCGCCTTGTCAAACATGTTGAGTGCCCAGAGCAAGGCAAGCTCACAATCCGGATCAATTTATTCGTCTACCCAGTTGAAAATCACCCGCAAAGTTCCGTCAGTTTGTGTCTTACGCGCTTTCTTCCCCAGTTAATCCACGCATCCAAGAAGCAGCTGTTGCGCTCCGCTCTCTCCTTCAGACCCGCCCCTGTCCCCGATTAAAGTGCAACTATAGATTGCTAAGTTGTGTTTGAATCGCGCAGAGGACACAGTTGGGACTCACCAATTTCTACTTCTCCTGCAAGGCAAGGTGGCCAATATTAAATATTGCAGTTTTTGGGTTTTGGGAATCTTTATGAGTTTCGCGTCGATACGAGAGATTGCCAGATTTTTTTCTGAAATTTTTTCCGACTGGTGCGCTCTCGCTAATTTCCTCCCTTAGCTATAATATAGGTTCCCAGCCAAACGTGAGAAGCCCTCTTTGCGATTGGGTGTTCAGATGCGAGTAAGACTCAGCCAATGGTTTTAAGTTGCTAGGATTTTGTAAGAGTGTGAGGTGACTCTTCCCTATCTTTGTGAGGTGATCTTTCATTCCTATCTTTTATCGCTCTTTCTCCCTTTGATCGACAGCTCAAGTCAATGGAACAAAAAGTTAAAGCTTGATTACTTTTGAATCCTGTAATTATTTTTATTAGTTTTCTTGACGTAGATTTTTACCTGTAGTTTTGTACGTGGTTACTACCAGGGTATTTAGCATTTTTCTTCTGTGGGGAATTAAGCTGAATTAGCAGCGGTGGCAATTTGATTAAGATTATTTATCAATCGGACTATCTTTGGGCAAGGGAGTAAGAGGCAGTATAGATTGAGGGATAACAAAAAGCCGATGTACTTTTCAGCCCTCTCAGTCGGGGTGAGGGCATTCCTGAGCTTAAAAAGCCATGAGCAAAAACTGAAGGCCAAATCTTTTGAAAAAATCCACAATTTGGGCATTGCGAAACTGGGATAAAAGGAAATAATAAAAGCTGCTGATAAGATGCCGTGCTCATGCGACTATGCGAATGACGTACCTTAGGGGAAATACTAAACTACGGATAAATATGTGATGGCTTATAAAACATAGAAGGATAAGAGGAAAACCGACAGGAGATGAAACATCAGCAGGGGAAAACTAGTGAGGGATAATGTGACTAATGATATTGGGGCAAGGGAGAGCTTTGTAGAGTGGGGAAGACGTTTACGTTGATTTTGCCAGTGAATTGAAATAGATCGACTGAGGCGGTGCGACCATGATTAGCGAAAGTGCACATCCAGTATGAAGAACATCGTGCTTCAAGTAATAACTTGCAAAGCTCTCAAGGAGACTCAATGCAAGTTGAAGAGATGACTGCGCAAAGTGATACAGAGAATGAAGTGCAAGTGAGGTATTACACTGTGGCTTGTGTCACTTTTCGAAGGGATTTATTAGGGGGCCAGGCTTACTAGCCTGACTTACTGACTGACTGACTGACAGGGTGAGTGACTGACTGACTGACTGACTGACTGACTGACTGACAGGGTGAGTGACTGACTGACTGACTGACTGACCGACTGACTGACAGGGTGAGTGACTGACTGACTGACTGACTGACTGACTGACAGGGTGAGTGACTGACTGACTGACTGACTGACTGACTGACTGACAGGGTGAGTGACTGACTGACTGACTGACTGACTGACTGACTGACTGACTGACTGACTGACTGACTGACTGACTGACTGACTGACTGACTGACTGACTTACAGGGTGAGTGACTGACTGACTGACTGACTGACTGACTGACAGGGTGAGTGACTGACTGACTGACTGACTGACTGACTGACTGACTGACTGACTGACTGACTGACTGACTGACTTACTGACTGACTTACTGACTGACTGACTGACTGACTGACTGACTGACTGACTGACTGACTGACAGGGTGAGTGACTGACTGACTGACTGACTGACTGACTGACAGGGTGAGTGACTGACTGACTGACTGACTAACTGACTGACTGACTGACTGACTGACTGACTGACTGACTGACTGACTGACTGACTGACTGACTGACTGATTAAAAAAGACGTTTAGGTATTTCCTTGTTTAATTATCATCAGGAAAAAAATATTTAAGTATTGAATGGCTTACTTTTGTATATTTCAGGGGACAAGGCAGTGAGTGTCTGTTACAGCAGGGCTTCATTATAATGCTATAACTAATATCCACAGATAAGCAGCTACTTCAGTACAAAGAGTTTTGGTCACAAAAAAATCCTTCCGAAGTCGAACAAATTTTTTCGAATAGGTAATTTTTTTGTTCACACAAGAAAAATTATTAATTAGAAATCCCAAAAATATGCTTTGTTCATTAATTTAAGTGTGTGATTAAAGATTACGCCTAACATTTTTCACCTCGAAAAGGAATTCACAATTTATTAGAAACACATAGTAGAAAGAGGAATAAGGAGGAGGAAAATTTAAACCAAAGAGTGTAGTAAATTAAAAAAAAGATTTGCTTCCTAATTCAGTCTCAGTTTTAAATATCTTTGGAATTATTTATATTTAAATTCGTGCCATTTTTTGTTTTTTTTCATGCCAAGCTAACTAATTTGAAAATTTTGTTCTTTTTACGCTAGCTAAGCAGAGCTGAAATACGAGATCACATTTATTTGCGGTAAAATAAAATTAAAAAAAGCCCCATCCTCCTACATCACAACGAATTTCGTGACAGCGCAGCAGTAAGTCTTTGTTTGCGAATAAGTTTTAGTCTTAGTTTTTTTAACTGTCATTCTTTCGAAAAAAACAACAATCAGTTTCAGGCCAGAACTTTGCTCCTCTCCCTGGTGATGCCGGTCTTCAGCATATTCCCGTCAGTCTGGGTCATCGGCTTAGTTGCTAGGCGGTTTCTAACGTCGGCAGTGCGCCGGTCCAGCATGATAGAGTTGGCCTTCTCAGCCAGATCCGTGTTGATTCGGTCCAGCTGCTTCTGCAAGCCGTCCAGGTTGTGCCTGCGGGATGGTGCGGGGGTCATGGAGTCCAGGGTGCTCATGTCAGTACGGAAAGAGGGTGTCAGCAGGGGATGTCAGCATTGTAAAACTGGTGTCAGCAGGGGATGTCAGCATTGTAAAACTGGTGTCAGCAGGGGATTTCAGCATTGGAAAGAGTGTGTCAGAATTTAAAAGAGTATGTCAGCATGCGAAAGAGCATGAAAAAGGGGTGTTAGTATTATTAATAGGTGTTTTATTTGGATCAAATAGTATCTGAGATTTATTATTCTATAGAACAACGATTTTGAAGCATTCCGAGATTGCCGCTTGAAGATTTTCAGTCAAATTTAGCACGCAATGTCGCTCTTTCATCATTCAATCATCGTCCTTTCACTCCGCCCCACCCCCCGTCCCGACCTGAGAAGAGATATCAATTTCAAGCCGTCAGGACTATAGCGGCGATAATGATCTCTTAGTCCGCCTATGCAGCCTACAGCCATACGGCAATTATCTCTCTCCATCTGCTCATCCTTATCTGTCGACCTTAATTTCTCTTCCCTCTCTATGTGGATGAATTTTTAAGAATCAAACTTAATTAACCTTTATTTTCCTTGTCGTCAACGAAATATTGCATTTTTCCCTGCATTCTCTACTGTAAGTAGTGTAAATAAACTAATTTGCCAAAATCTTCGGACAGATAAATAATAAATCATCTAACCTAGCCTGCTTGAGCTTATCGTAGAGCGCGTCCTTGCTGGCCTTAATCTGTTGAACCTCGTCGGTGAGGCCGTACTGGACGGCGTCCCGGCACAGCTCCACGCCGGGCCGGGTGGTCCGATTCTCCAGGCGCGTCTCGGCCAGCTTGCCAGGCGGAATCTTCGCTTTGATGGCCTCCTCCAGGGCGCGGATGTCGCGTTCTAACTCGGCAATCTCGTCCTCGGTCTGCTTCTTCTGCCATTCTAGTTCGTCCTTGGCCTGGGGAGATCGGATGGCGGAGGTGTCCGGTATTGCGGGTGTGGCATGGCGAATTTGATGGCGATTGTGGGATCGTAAGTGTGGGATTGAGTGTGGGATTTAGTGTGGGATGGCGAATATGGTGGCTAGTGTGGGATTTAGTGTGGGATTTAGTGTGGGATTTAGTATGGCATGGCGAATATGGTGGCTAGTGTGGGATTTAGTGTGGGATTTAGTGAGGGATTGAGTGTGGGATTTAGTGTGGGATTTAGTGTGGGATTTAGTGTGGGATTTAGTGTGGGATTTAGTGTGGGATTTAGTGTGGGATTTAGTGTGGGATTTATTGTGGGATTGAGTTTGGAATTTAGTGTGGGATTGAGTGTGGGATTGAGTGTGGGATTGAGTGTGGAATTTAGTGTGGGATTTAGTGTGGGATTTAGTGTGGGATTGAGTGTGGGATTGAGTTTGGAATTTAGTGTGGGATTGAGTGTGGGATTGAGTGTGGGATTGAGTGTGGGATTGAGTGTGGGATTGAGTGTGGAATTTAGTGTGGGATTGAGTGTGGGATTGAGTGTGGGATTGAGTGTGGGATTGAGTGTGGAATTTAGTGTGGGATTGAGTGTGGGATTGAGTGTGGGATTTAGTGTGGCATGGCGAATATGGTGGCTAGTGTGGGATTTAGTGTGGGATTTAGTGAGGGATTGAGTGTGGGATTTAGTGTGGGATTTAGTGTGGGATTGAGTGTGGGATTGAGTGTGGGATTGAGTGTGGGATTGAGTGTGGGATTGAGTTTGGAATTTAGTGTGAGATTGAGTGTGGGATTGAGTGTGGGATTGAGTGTGGGATTGAGTGTGGGATTGAGTGTGGGATTGAGTTTGGGATGGCAAATTTGGTGGAGAGTGTGGGATTTAGTGTGGGATTGAGTGTGGGATTGAGTGTGGGATTGAGTGTGGGATTGAGTGTGGAATTTAGTGTGGGATTGAGTGTGGGATTGAGTGTGGAATTTAGTGTGGGATTGAGTGTGGGATTGAGTGTGGGATTTAGTGTGGCATGGCGAATATGGTGGCTAGTGTGGAATTTAGTGTGGGATTTAGTGTGGGATTGAGTGTGGGATTGAGTGTGGGATTGAGTGTGGGATTGAGTGTGGGATTGAGTTTGGAATTTAGTGTGAGATTGAGTGTGGGATTGAGTGTGGGATTGAGTGTGGGATTGAGTGTGGGATTGAGTGTGGGATTGAGTGTGGGATTGAGTGTGGGATTGAGTGTGGGATTGAGTGTGGGATTGAGTGTGGGATTGAGTGTGGGATTGAGTGTGGGATTGAGTGTGGGATTGAGTGTGGGATTGAGTTTGGGATGGCAAATTTGGTGGAGAGTGTGGGATTTAGTGTGGGATTTAGTGTGGGATTGAGTGTGGGATGGTGAATTTGGTGGAGAGTGTGGGATTTAGTGTGGGATTTAGTGTGGGATTGAGTGTGGGATTGAGTGTGGGATATCAAGTCCGGAACTACGAGCGTTTGGATTGGTCAGCGTGGGCTGTCGACTATACGGGATGACAACAGTGTGAAACGGCATCAAAGGATGACGGCCGGACCTGCTCCTCCTCGTGCAGGCGCTTCCTGAGCGCGTAGTCGCTAGCCTGCCTCTGGGACTCCAAGTCGTTGTCAGTGTCGTGGATGGTGCGATGAGCGGCCTCGCGCAGACGGCCGCTGGAGGCGATTTCGGCCCTCGCCCGGTCAACATTGTAGCGGCTGAAATCTTCCCACTGCTGCGGCGTGGTGCTGCCCTTCGGCACCCGGGTGGGGTTCGGCTTGTAGGAGATGTTGGGGCTCTGCTCGTTCAAGTTGTACTGGTCGATGTCGATGCCTAGGGCGATGTTCTTGTTCTGTAGGTCGGCCAGAATCTGCTGGCGAGCCTCCTGCAGGACGCAGAGCTGCTCGAATTGTTCGTCAACTTTTTGTTGAAGGTTGCGTTTAGCCTTGCCGATCACTTCTTGCTCCTAAAAGAAGCCAATTGAGTAATACAAAATTTTATAAATGCAAACTATTCTACGAGCTAATAGTCTTAAGAATGCTTTTTTTACAAACCTTGCGCAACTGGTGCTCGATTTCATCCTCCACATTGTCGATGCTACGGCGGCCGTCTCGGATGGTCAGGCACTCGTTGACAGTGTCAGTTGGGAGATTCTTTCTCTCCAGAGCCTCCTCCGTCTGCTCCTTTGACTCGCTCAATTTGGCAATCTCGGTGTCCAATTCGCCGAGAGTCTGTTCGAGAATCTCCTTCCATTTGCGGATGACGTCGATGCGATCGGCTAGGCGGGTGTTGTTGTCATGCTGGTCCCATTTGGTCTTGTTGTCTGTCTCGTTTCTAAGAAAGCGAGCTTCCTGGCGCACCTGGTCGGAGGCTTCGCGCTGACGCTCGGCATTCGATGAGATTGCGTAGGCGTTGGTGAACCAGTCCACTGGTTGGAACTTGGCGTTTGGCTTTGTCTCTGTTGCCATGGCGATTGCTTTTTTATATATCAGGGGCTTCTTTGCTGAAGAAAGAATTATTTTTAAAATCTAAAGATTATATTGGGATTCGCATAAAAAATTTTAGAGCCAATAAGTTATGAACAGCTTCCTTAAGTTGCAAAATCGTAGTTGTATATAATTTTGAACAAGTTATTTTATTTCAATAAGTCACTTACATAGTAAAACAAGTAATTTTCCCTAGGCCCAATTTTTCCCACTTAGTGTCAAAGATGTTGTAACAGTTTAAAAAATAGTAATAACAATCAGTAAGAAGCACTAATAATAAGGGTAAACTCTATAAACCTATAGAAAATTAGATTTTTATTATCACTTGGTATCTTATGCAGAATTCATGTAACCTAAAAGGAGTGCACAAACAATTTATGTAGATATACGCCAATTTTTTATTCCATGCTCTAGGCTTGAATATATGTGATACAATTTTAAAATAGAGACAAGATTAAACTAGATAATTTTATGGTTCCTAATTATTTTAATTACTAGCTATAATTTTTAAAAGCGCGCTTTATTATCGTAATAGGAACTCTATTAAAGTATATATTTTTGTATACCAATACCAAGAGCAGACACATAATTAGCAAGTGAAAAAAGTCTGAAAAATTAAATGAGATATTTAGATTTTACATTCGTGCAGATGACGGCGCTTTAATGCTGTGTTTAAATGTCAACAAATCTTCTTTACCTAAAGTTAAGTTCTTTAGCCTAAACTGATGACTTGAGAAAACCTTATAAATGTTTCAATTTTAAAATATAAAAATGCAGCCTAGTAACTGTCTATTGAATTGCTTTGTTCCTTGTAGCAAACTTTTAATATTTGAAATTAAAACTTTTAGCAAGTTCTTAACAATTTACTTGCTTTTCTAAATTAAAAAAGTATTTTTTATAAAATTTTGTTTTAGTATACATTGTAATTTAAAATTTGACTTCTGTTTCGAGAGCTTATTATTTCTGTAAAATTTCGTTTCCAAACATATTTTCACAGCAATGGTTATCATGTCTTGGAATCCCGATCCAGCAAGCTTAGAACAAGTGGTCATTCTTTTAAATCAATCGAAAGCACCCGATTCAGCAGTTCAAAAGCAAGTGCATCAGGTAATGTCTCATATCAAAGCTTATATCCTATATTTAGCTAACTGGTGCTAGTTATTGAATCTGTAAGCTTTAAAATTGTAGGGCCTTATCTAAAATTAACTCTTAGCATATGTCAAGTAAAGTGTATTAATGCTTTAAATTATACATGTTAACTGCATCCACATTTGGGTGGAAACGGCATTGGGTAGGCCTGCAGCCTAGGATTGATTAAATAATTTCTGCAGAAATAGCTGCTTTAAAATTACTGGTTTTTCAAGGTTTTTGTGCTCATAAATGCGTCTTTCATTGCCTATCACACGCATGAGCCACTAATTATATGATAAGGCATTTGCCTACTAAGGAGTAAGAGTATGTGTCTAAGTAATTAATACAATAGAAGCAACTAGGCCCAAGTAAAATTTGGGGGTTTTATTTGAAGTTAGGGTGTGATTTTGCAACTTGCGTTCCAAAACTGGGTGAGATTTTTTACCCATTTGTGAACTTGCAATACTAGCCTGATGTATAAAAAAATTAACTTCATTTAAATTTGTTTATATTCATATTTATTCTTGATCTCATTGAATATTCTTGGGTGCTGGTCACTTCGTCAACTGTCTTTTCGTCAACTGTTCGTCAACTGGACTCACTCCGGAAATTGGTCACTTCGTCAACTAGCCAATCGGGCCATCTCAAACTTTGGTCACTTCGTCAACTAGCCAATGGGGCTGTCTGATACTCTGGTCACTTTGTCAACTAGCTAATTATGACTAATTATGCAATAATAACGAGTCAAAGAGTATAATTGTAGTCGAGAGCCGAAATGTATATATATTGTACACGTATATTGTATAATGCCACACGACAGACGGCAGCCCTCCTCCTTTCTCATTCTGGGCTTGGGACCAGACAATGGCGGAGTTACTGCCAATTTTACTGATTAGCAGTTTTACGGATAAAATTAAAACACAAAGTCACAAAGATCACAAAGAAAAACAAAGAAGTAAACATTAAAATTTAAGCAAAAAAATTAAAAGTTAAAAATTAAAAAGCTTACCGCTACTCGCTACTTGCTGCTGCTGCTGCTGCCTGTGCTCGAACTGAGGGATGTGGCCAAGGCGTGCACAGCAGTGCAAAAAGGCTCGGATGGACAACTCACCTGCTCGATACTTCGCCCAGTAGGTTTCGACTCGCGTCTACAGCCGCTCATACCATGCTCGGTGCTGACGCTCCTGCGCTCCCTGCTGCACCATAGCAACTTGAACTGGCACCAGTCTCGACAAAGTCTGGTCACTTCATCAACTGCAAATCGGGGCATCCCTAATCCTGGTCATTTCGTCAACCAGTTGACGAAAAGGCAGTTGACGAAGTGACTAGGATCCATATTCTTAACTGTTCAAGGCATTAAACATTCTACAAATCATGGACTAACTCACAGACTATCATTCCATGACAAAAATAATTGTTGCAATTTTAGGTATGATTTTTAATTTCTGGGCACAATTTTAAATATCTGGATGCATATTGCAACCAATCAATACCAAAAACATAGCATTAGTATTACTATTAGTAAAGTTATACTACTTGAATATATAGAAAAGATAAAATATTTGGGCTTTCAACAATTTTTTTAAACTTAATAATTAAATTTGACCTTTTTGTATGAGGAAAAATGACTGATTTAGTAATATATCTTTATTTAGATCCATTTTCTTTTTTTAAAAGTGGGATTAAAACTTGAACTTGAAAAATTAAGCAAAAATTATATTTTTATTATATATGAAAATTGTTTTTTTATAGATCATTGCAAGCCACAGGGCATTAGTTTTTTAGGACAATCAACTATTAGCAAGTTTATTTCAAAATAGTATATTTATTTTTTATTTTCTTTTTTTGTAACAAAAATGGTCTAGTCTTTTTTGTACCCAAACCCTCTTTTATATTTTATAATTATGCTTCCTATTGAAAAAATCCAATCTATAATATAATTATATGACAAAATATTATATGTACAAATTTAATGTCTAATAAGTGGAAATTCATCTTTTATGAATGGTAGGCATTTATTTTTTCTGTTGGCAACTTTTGCCCCTATAGATAAAAGACCTGAAGGATTTTTTACCTTACTAGGATATATTATTGGATAGGCTGCTTTAAAGGATCAAATGTCTATTTTGATGTTACAAAAATACCTCCTAGTTATGTATGATATGAGCATAGCTATGATTATATTTTAAATATATGGTATATTTACAGACTTGTGATCCTCTTATTACTTATATATTTTATATCTATAGAATTTTAACTACTTGTATTTGCCCAAAAGCCTAGCTAAAAATTTGGGGCAAGTTTACAGGAATAAATATAAGTATATCTTTGATAAATGCATTTTATATCATAAAATTGTTAGAATAAGTATTTGTTTGCATTTATTGTAAAAACAATGTCTTTTGATTTCTATTTTCTATTAGTTTACTTTTTAATGAACCTTTTCTTTTAATAAATTTTACTGACTGTCAACCTAACAAAATTATTGTAGAAACTCAATGAGCTCAATCAAATCCCAGACTTCAACAACTACTTGGCTTACATTCTGCAGCTGCCAACCCAAGGTTAGTAGCGCGTTTATTAATGCTTTGAAAAATTAATATCTTAAACTTTTTAAGCATAAATACTTGGGATTTAATCCCTAATTGTGATCCCATGAAATATTAGCCTCCCATTGGAGAATTCCCATGCCCCTTGCATTCCCAGATGAGACCAATCGGTCCATGGCGGGACTCATCCTAAAGAACAACATCAAGAATCACTACCAGCTATATCCGGCTGAAGTGCTGGAATGCGTGAAACGGGCCTGCCTAGCCTGTCTGGGCGATCGATCCTCGATGATTCGCGCCACAGTTGGGACCATAATCACCACCGTGGTGTCCAAGGCTCGGCTGGAGGCCTGGCCCGATCTGCTGCCTCATCTGGTGGCGAGCCTGGACTCCGGCGACGATTGTCTGGTTGAGGGCTCGTTTAGCGCCATGCACAAAATCTGCGAAGACTCTAAGCAGCAGCTGGAGGATACGCCGGTGTCGCAGCCGCTTAACGTGCTCATACCCAAGTTTATTGAGTTCACTGGCCACCGCAGCGCTAAGGTAGGACCAAGTCTGGGTTGAAGACATTTTTCGGTATCTCAGCTTCCCTAGGATATCCTGTATCTCAGCTTCCCTAGGATATCCGGTATCTCAGCTTCCATGGGATATCTGGTATCTCAGCTTCCCTGGGATATCCGGTGTCTTAGCTTCCCTGGGATATCCGGTATTTCAGCTTCCCTTGAATATTCGGTATCTCAGCTTCCCTAGGATATCCAGTATCTCAGCTTCCCTAGGATATCCGGTATCTCAGCTTCCCTAGGATATCCAGTATCTCAGCTTCCCTAAGATATCCGGTATCTCAGCTTCCCTAGGATATCCGGTATCTCAGCTTCCCTAGGATATCCGGTATCTCAGCTTCCCTGGGATATCCGGTATCTCAGCTTCCCTAGGATATCCGGTATCTCAGCTTCCCTAGGATATCCGGTATCTCAGCTTCCCTAGGATATCCGGTATCTCAGCTTCCATGGGATATCCGGTATCTCAGCTTCCATGGGATATCCGGTATCTCGGCTTCCCTAGGATATCCGGTATCTCAGCTTCCATGGGATATCCGGTATCTCAGCTTCCATGGGATATCCGGTATCTCAGCTTCCATGGGATATCCGGTATCTCGGCTTCCCTAGGATATCCAGTATCATAGTTTTCATGGGATATCCGGTATCTCAGCTTCCCTGGGATATCCGGTATCTCAGCTTCCATGGGATATCCGGTATATCAGCTTCCCTAGGATATCCGGTATCTCAGCTTCCCTAGGATATCCGGTATCTCAGCTTCCCCTAGGATATCCGGTATCTCAGCTTCCCTAGGATATCCGGTATCTCAGCTTCCCTAGGATATCCGGTATCTCAGCTTCCCTAGGATATCCGGTATCTCAGCTTCCCCTAGGATATCCGGTATCTCAGCTTCCCTAGGATATCCGGTATCTCAGCTTCCCTAGGATATCCGGTATCTCAGCTTCCCTAGGATATCCGGTATCCCAGCTTCCCTAGGATATCCGGTATCTCAGCTTCCCCTAGGATATCCGGTATCTTGGCTTTTCTAGGGTATATTTTTTAACTAGGCTATTTTGATTTTCTACTGCAGGTGACTATAAACAATAGGAATTGTTTAGATCGTGCCTGAAAGAATTATTAGCTTGTATCAAATGTACCTTAACTTGCTTATGCCACGCTCCATCCTTTAGGTTCGATCTCTGGCCCTTGGCTGCATCAACCAGTTCATTGGCGGTCACTCCCAGGCTCCAATGCAGTACCTTGACCGGCTGCTAGAAAGCGTATTTCGTTTGGCGGAAGAAACTGACACTGAGGTGCGCAAACAGGTCTGCTCGGCCCTGGTGCTGCTAGTTGACTCTCGCATGGGCTACCTGCTGCCCTATATGACCAGCATATTGGAGTTCATGCTGCTCAGAACTCAGGATCCCGACGAGTTTGTTGCTCAAGAGGCGTGCGAACTTTGGCTAGCTATCGCTGATCAGGTAATACTGAGTTATGTATGTCTATTGATGATCCCGTGGACCTAAAAGGGTACCCGTGAACCTTGAGACCCCGTGTCATAATTTTTACCCTCCTGCGACCCTGTGTCCTCATTTTGACCACCTGCGACCCTGTGTCATTATTTTGACCACCTGCGACCCTGTGTCCTCATTTTGACCCCCTGCGACCCTGTGTCCTCATTTTGACCCCCTGCGACCCTGTGTCCTCATTTTGACCCCCTGCGACCCCGTGTCCTTATTTTGACCCCCTGCGACCCTGTGTCCTTATTTTGACCCCCTGCGACCCTGTGTCCTCATTTTGACCCCCTGCGACCCTGTGTCCTCATTTTGACCCCCTGCGACCCTGTGTCCTCATTTTGACCACCTGCGACCCTGTGTCCTCATTTTGACCCCCTGCGACCCTGTGTCCTCATTTTGACCCCCTGCGACCCTGTGTCCTTATTTTGACCCTTATTTTGATTATTATTTGACCTATTACTGACCTTCAAATGCCCACCCAACAACTGCAGCCCAACTGTCAGGACCTGCTGCGGCCCTACCTGCCCAAGCTGATCCCGGTGCTGTGCCGCGGCATGAAGTATTCGGACAGCGACGCCGATGCTCTTGAATTGGAAAATCGCGAGGACGCGCACATCCCGGATCGGGAGAGCGACATCCGGCCCAGATTTCACAAGAGCCGATCGAAACTGGCCGCCCAACAGTTCCACGATTCGGTGGCGGCGGCTGGCGGCGCCTCCGGCGAAGATGCCGACGGTCTTGAACAGCAGCAGCAGCAGGATCTGCTGTTGCTAGGCGACTCGGGCGACGCCGACGACGGCGGTGGCGGCAGCGACGACATTCTGAGCAGTTGGAATCTGAGGAAATGCTCGGCCGCCGCTCTGGACGTTCTGGCGAATGTGTTCAAAGACGAATTGCTGGAGCACCTGCTGCCCATACTGAAGGACACTCTGCTCAGCGAGCGCTGGGACGTCAAGGAGTCCGGCATCCTCATTCTGGGCGCCGTAGCCGAGGGCTGCCTTCAAGGCGTCACGGCCTACCTGCCGGAGCTGTTCCGCCTGTTGCTGACCTGCCTGCAGCACGCCAAGCCTCTAGTCCGGTCCATCACCTGCTGGACTCTGTCCCGCTACGCCCACTGGATTGTGACCCAGCCGCACGAGCTGTATTTGAAGCCGCTGCTCTACGAACTGCTCAATAGAATTCTCGATACTAACAAGCGCGTACAGGAGGCCGCCTGCTCCGCTTTTGCCACCCTAGAAGAGGAGACTTGCAGCGATTTGGTGCCCTATTTGAGCGACATTGTGCAGACATTGGTCTACGCATTTCAGCAGTATCAGCACAAGAATTTGCTAATCTTGTACGACGCTATTGGCACTCTGGCCGACTCTGTTGGCTCCCATCTCAATCAGGAGGCCTTCGTTCAGCTACTCATGCCGCGTCTATTTCAAAAGTGGGAAAGTCTTCGCGACGATGACAAAGACTTGTTCCCGCTGCTAGAGTGCTTGAGCAGTCTGGCTACCGCTCTGGGCATTGGCTTCCTGCCCTACTGCGGCCCTGTGTTTGCGTGAGTAGTCTTTGTCATTTGTTAGTCTTTGTTTGCTGCTGTAGTTTGTTATCGGTCACGTGTCACATAAATCCCCCTAATTTCATATTTATCTCATTGTTATAATTATCTATCTCCCTCTGTCTCAATAACCATCTCTGTCTCATTATCTATCTCCCTCTGTCTCATTATCTATCTCTGTCTCATTATCTATCTCCCTCTGTCTCATTATCTATCTCTGTCTCATTATCTATCTCCCTCTGTCTCAGTATCTGTATCCCTCTGTCTCATTATCTATCTCCCTCTGTCTCATTATCTATCTCTGTCTCATTATCTATCTCCCTCTGTCTCATTATCTATCTCCCTCTGTCTCAGTATCTGTATCCCTCTGTCTCAGTATCTGTATCCCTCTGTCTCATTATCTATCTCCCTCTGTCTCATTATCTATCTCTGTCTCATTATCTATCTCCCTCTGTCTCATTATCTATCTCCCTCTGTCTCATTATCTATCTCCCTCTGTCTCATTATCTATCTCTGTCTCATTATCTATCTCCCTCTGTCTCATTATCTATCTCCCTCTGTCTCATTATCTATCTCTGTCTCATTATCTATCTCCCTCTGTCTCATTATCTATCTCCCTCTGTCTCATTATCTATCTCTGTCTCATTATCTATCTCCCTCTGTCTCATTATCTATCTCCCTCTGTCTCAGTATCTGTATCCCTCTGTCTCATTATCTATCGCCCTCTGTCTCATTATCTATCTCTGTCTCATTATCTATATCCCTCTGTCTCATTATCTATCTCCCTCTGTCTCATTATCTATCTCTGTCTCATTATCTATCTCCCTCTGTCTCATTATCTATCTCCCTCTGTCTCATTATCTATCTCTGTCTCATTATCTATCTCCCTCTGTCTCATTATCTATCTCCCTCTGTCTCATTATCTATCTCCCTCTGTCTCATTATCTATCTCTGTCTCATTATCTATCTCCCTCTGTCTCATTATCTATCTCCCTCTGTCTCATTATCTATCTCCCTCTGTCTCATTATCTATCTCCCTCTGTCTCATTATCTATCTCTGTCTCATTATCTATCTCCCTCTGTCTCATTATCTATCTCTGTCTGTCTCAGTATCTGTATCCCTCTGTCTCATTATCTATCTCTCTGTCTCACTATCTATCTCTGTCTCATTATATATCTCCCTCTGTCTCATTATCTATCTCCCTCTGTCTCATTATCTATCTCCCTCTGTCTCAGTATCTGTATCCCTCTGTCTCATTATCTATCTCTCTGTCTCACTATCTCTCTCTGTCTCACTATCTATCTCTGTCTCATTATCTATCTCCCTCTGTCTCATTATCTATCCCCCTTTGTCTTATTATTCCTCTGTCTCATGATCTATCTCCCTCTGTCTCATTATCTATCCCCCTTTGTCTTATTATTCCTCTGTCTCATGATCTATCTCCCTCTGTCTCATCATCTATCTCCCTCTGTCTCATTATCTATCTCTCTCTGTCTGAATATCTATCTCCCTCTGTCTCATTATCTGTATCCCTCTGTCTCATTATCTATTCTCCCTCTGTCTCATCATCTATCTCCCTCTGTCTCATTATCTATCCCCCTTTGTCTTATTATTCCTCTGTCTCATGATCTATCTCCCTCTGTCTCATCATCTATCTCCCTCTGTCTCATTATCTATCTCTCTCTGTCTCAATATCTATCTCCCTCTGTCTCATTATCTGTATCCCTCTGTCTCATTATCTATTCTCCCTCTGTCTCATCATCTATCTCCCTCTGTCTCATTATCTATCTCCCTCTGTCTCATTATCTATCTCTCTCTCTGTCTCACTATCTATCTCTGTCTCATTATCTATCTCCCTCTGTCTCATTATCTATCCCCCTTTGTCTCATTATCCCTCTGTCTCATGATCTATCTCCCTCTGTCTCATCATCTATCTCCCTCTGTCTCATGATCTATCTTCCTCTGTCTCATCATCTATCTCCCTCTGTCTCATTATCTATCTCCCTCTGTCTCATTATCTATCCCCCTTTGTCTCAATATCTATCTTCCTCTGTCTCATTATCTGTATCCCTCTGTCTCATCATCTATCTCCCTCTGTCTCATCATCTATCTCCCTCTGTCTCATTATCTATCTCCCTCTGTCTCATTATCTATCCCCCTCTGTCTCAATATCTATCTTCCTCTGTCTCATTATCTGTATCCCTCTGTCTCATCATCTATCTCCCTCTGTCTCATTATCTATCTCCCTCTGTCTCATTATCTATCCCCCTCTGTCTCATTATCTATCTCTGTCTTCTCATTATCTATCTTCCTCTGTCTCATTATCTATATCCCTCTCTCATTATCTATCTCTCTGTGTTTCATTATCTATCTGAGCTGAGTAACTAATAAGACTTTAGTCTATCTATATGGTCGGCAAGAAAAAAAATTCTAGCTAGCTCTCAGTTAATTATTGCCAGAGAATCTAACACTTGAGTTTGCATTAGGCGTTAGTTAACTGATGTTGTGCTGCTTCTCATTTCTTCCTATTTTCTTCACTCCTCTCGCCTCCTCCGTTGCTGGGAAATATAAATGCAGCGCGGGTTTGTTTTCCCATCTCTTTTTTCTCTATATTAATTTGTCCCAGTCCTAGGGCATGAGTGCCAATTGATTTTTTCATTTTGTTTTTTGCACTTTTAGCAAGTTCAAGTTAAATTTTCCTACTAAAAATACTGGGGGAGAAACTTGGCGATGAAGAGTTAAACTGGGTGGTGGAGAGTGCGATTGAGTGATGGAGAGTTACACTGGGTGATGGAGAGTGACACTGGGTGATGGAGAGTGAGATTGGGTGGTGGAGAGTGACACTGGGTGATGGAGAGTGAGATTGGGTGATGGAGAGTGACACTGGGTGATGGAGAGTGACACTGGGTGATGGAGAGTGATACTGGGTGATGGAGAGTGATACTGGGTGATGGAGAGTGAGATTGGGTGGTGGAGAGTGACTCTGAGACTGGGTGATGGAGAGTGAGATTGGGTGATGGAGAGTGACACTGGGTGATGGAGAGTGACACTGGGTGATGGAGAGTGACACTGGGTGATGGAGAGTGACTCTGGGTGATGGAGAGTGACTCTGGGTGATGGAGAGTGAGATTGGGTGATGGAGAGTGACACTGGGTGATGGAGAGTGACACTGGGTGATGGAGAGTGATACTGGGTGATGGAGAGTGAGATTGGGTGGTGGAGAGTGACTCTGAGACTGGGTGATGGAGAGTGAGATTGGGTGATGGAGAGTGACACTGGGTGATGGAGAGTGACTCTGGGTGATGGAGAGTGACACTGGGTGATGGAGAGTGACACTGGGTGATGGAGAGTGACTCTGGGTGATGGAGAGTGACTCTGGGTGATGGAGAGTGACACTGGGTGATGGAGAGTGACACTGGGTGATGGAGAGTGACTCTGGGTGATGGAGAGTGAGACTGAGTGATGGAGAGACACTGGGTGATGGAGAGTGACTCTGGGTGATGGAGAGTGAGACTGAGTGATGGAGAGACACTGGGTGATGGAGAGTTACATCTTGTGTGCTGATCGTAACTAACATTGAGTTTGGCCTGTGTGAAATTAGATAGCATATATAGTGTAATAAAAATGTAAAAAAAACAATGGCGCTCTGAAAGATATTGCTTTGTCGAGACTTTGCCCTGCAAATCAGATCATATATTGCATGCCTGCAATGGTTAGTTAGGCGCATTCGCTGAATTTTATATTTATGATTTGAGCAGCAAATTTTGTGCCTTTGCCTTTAGTCGGGGCAGCTCTACGCTTCCCTCACCCCCCGTATCTTTCCGTCTCTTTCATCTCCAGTCTCTACTTGAAGGCAAATAGTGCGCTCCTACTTGCGTACATCAAGCAGTGCAATATTTTTTATTCTAAACTGTACCGCAGAGAGAGGCTCACTTGAGAGATGGGAGATGGGAGACCAATTCCCAGATTAATTCAAATTCGGATCTTATTGCTTCGGCGAGTGGTCAGGGCCTTTGGGTAGATGTCTGAGCCGCCGCCCTTCAACCATTAGTTAAGAGTTTTGCCCGCTGTGTAATCCTACTGTACGGCTCTTCTCTGCCCTCTTTTGTGTAGGCAAAATGAGGAATTAAATTATTTTTTCACAAGTTATTGAGTTTTGGCGATTTTGTATAGGAAAATATGTTTTTATTAAGATCTTTCTCCTTATCTCTGTTTCTCCCCTTCCTATCCCTCTACCTGTGTTTCTCCCCTTCCTCTCCCTCTCCCTGTGTTTCTCCCCTTCCTCTCCCTCTACCTGTGTTTCTCCCCTTCCTCTCACCCTCTCCCTGTGTTTCTCCCCTTCCTCCCCCTCTCCTTGTGTTTCTCCCCTTCCTCCCCTATTCCCTGTGTTTCTCCCCTTCCTCCCCCTCTCCCTGTGTTTCTCCCCTTCCTCCCCCTCTCCCTGTGTTTCTCCCCTTCCTCCCCCTCTCCCTGTGTTTCTCCCCTTCCTACCCCTCTTCCTGTGTTTCTCCCCTTCCCCTCCCCCTCTCCCTGTGTTTCTCCCCTTCCTCTCTCCCTCTCCCTGTGCTTCTCCAACGCTTTTATTTTCCTGTCTGTGTCATTTTCCTTCTAATCAGTTCTTCCTCTCTTTTTTCTTCCCGACAGTCTCTCCATCATTGCTGTCCGCATCTGAGTGCCAAAATTGCGTTCCATTTTACTCGTGCACTTTTAACGAATAGAGTATGAGTCAATAAATTATTCAATCTGGCTTCTGGCCAATATGTTAAATTGGTTGTGTTCCATGCATGCGCCCCAGTATGCTCGTGCTTACTCAGCCTAGTAGGACTGAAAGTACACTACACTACGAGCGTACTTGTCGTAATTTTGTCCGTAGCTACGCGTATGGGTATCCAGGACACAACTTCTATTTAGCCCGAAATCCAAAACCAATCGATCTCTTATTCATAATCCCTAGACTTACTGGTCTCCAAACTTCGATTTCTGGACCGTTTGCGTAGCTACATAGCTTTCATCCCAAACCAATAAGCTTTGATCCCATAGTTTTTTATCCCAAACCAATAAACCCTAAAGTTTCTTTCTTATAGCAATTTGATCCCATAGTTTTTTATCCCAAACCAATAAACCCCAAAGTTTCTTTCTTATAGCAATTTGATTCCAAACTAATAAGACCCGATTGTCCCATAATCATAATCATCCCCTATCTATAATCCCTAAGTCACTAGATCCCACATTTTGATTCTATAAAAGCGGGGTCTCTATATCTTTTATCCCAATTTTTTGATCCTCAAACTACACGATGTCATCGTTTCTAATTCCTTATTTAACTAGTCTCTCTGTTATTATCCCCAGTTAATTTTCCCATTCCCTTGACAAAATCCCCCGCAGCCGCTGCGTCCGCCTAGTAGAGAGCACTCTTCGCCAGCAGCAGCTGCACTTTCAAAGCCCGGAAGCGAACGAAGCGCCGGACAAGGACTTCATGATCGTCAGTCTGGACCTGCTTAGCGGCGTAGCCGAAGGCCTCGGCTCGGAGATTCAGCCGCTCGTGCAGGGCTCGCCAATCCTGGACCTGCTCTACCACTGCATGCAGGACTCCCAGCCCATTGTTCGTCAGAGCGCCTTCGCCCTGCTCGGCGACCTTAGCAAGGCCTGTTTTGATCAGCTGCGTCCGGCAGTGGGAAATTTTCTGATAGTACTGGCCACAAATTTGAATCCCGTAAACATCAGCGTCTGCAACAACGCCATCTGGGCTATTGGCGAAATATCCATCAGGCTGGGTTTGTGCTTTTTTGCTTGGCTTCCTTTGTTGGAGGATTCTAATTAGGGAATTTATACCGCATCCTAGTATGCCAAAGTTGTATCATACTTTAATCTTCCCGAATTAACTGATCCCCTATTTTGAATCCCCGAAAAACCTTATTCCCTGTTCATAATCCCTAAACGGCCTGATCCCCTATTCGAAATGCCTGAATGATCTGATCCCCTATTTTGAATCCCCGAAAAACCTTATTCCCTGTTCATAATCCCTAAACGGCCTGATCCCCTATTTTGAATCCCCGAAAAACCTTATTCCCTGTTCATAATCCCTAAACGGCCTGATCCCCTATTCGAAATCCCTGAATGATCTGATCCCCTATTCGAAATCCCTAAATGATCTGATCCCCTATTCGAAATCCCTAAATGGCCTGATTCCCTATTCGAAATCCCTAAATGATCTGATCCCCTATTCTAAATCCATAAATGATCTGATCCCCTATTTTAAATCCCTAAATGATCTGATCCCCTATTCGAAATCCCTAAATGATCTGATCCCCTATTCGAAATCCCTAAATGATCTGATCCCCTATTCGAAATCCCTGAATGATCTGATCCCCTATTCGAACTCCCTAAATGATCTGATCCCCTATTCGAAATCCCTAAATGATCTGATCCCCTATTCGAAATCCCTGAATGATCTGATCCCCTATTCGAAATCCCTAAATGATCTGATCCCCTATTCGAAATCCCTGAAGGATCTGATCCCCTATTCGAACTCCCTAAATGGCCTGATTCCCTATTCGAAATCCCTAAATGGCCTGATTCCCTATTCGAAATTCCAGAATGATCTGATCCTCTATGAGTAATCCATTATTTTCCGGATCTCATATTCGTAATCCCTCGAGGCAACTTATTCTTTTGGCAGTTGATTCTTTCATTATTTTTTATTTATCCCTAGATAATCTAATTCTCTTCTCTGTGATCACTTTATAGTATTGTATCATTTTCATAAATCCTAGATAATCCCGCTGATCTGATTGGTCTATAATCCCTTTGATCATTAATTTACGAGTATATGATCCCTTGCCTCTCCCATCCCACTCTGCGAGTCCCCAACACCCTGCCAGTCAGTTCCGCTTTCCACGCCATTTCCAGGCCAGGAGATCAAGCCCTACGTTGAGAAAATCATCGACCCGCTGACTGACATCATCAATCGGACCAACACGCCCAAGACTCTGCAGGAGAACACTGGTGAGTCCGTCTGAGTCTGTCTGCCTCTAGTCTGTCTGTCCATCATCTTGTTGTCTTCTGGTACGCGGCTCTGACAGACACCAGATACGCGGTCTCTATGTGGACAATAAAATCTGTTCTGTGCTTGTTGTAGCCTAGATTGATAGATTGTGAACTCGGCCCCAGTGGATGGGACGGCTGGCTTTTCAATTAGTATATTTAAATTTCCTGTATATTTTGTTATTTTTTTAACCTACGCCTGCTTTACGCTCTTGTCTTTGGGAATCCCTTAGACCACTAGTTTTATTTCTTTACGATACATATCGGTAAATTTGGATTTTTTTATTTAGGGGCCTCCCGCTATTTTATGTTATAGTATTTACATTTTAATTTGCTAATTTATTATTTTTATCATTATATTATACTTTTCTTACACTTTATTTACGACATTATAGTGTCTGAAATGTTTATGTTTACAATTATTATCTATTCATAATTTTTTTCCAATTTTCTGTACCACTACGTCTGACTTCATATTTGTAAGATTTTGTGCATACATTGAATTAAGCATAGAAAATGTACTTTGTAAGTAAGAATACTTATTACGTAATACGTAATCTATTGACATACGAATACTAATTACAAGTACCTGTCAATATCCCGTCATTTTTCTATTGTAGCTATCACTATTGGCCGATTGGGTCTCGTCTGCCCGATGGAGGTTGCCCCCTACATGTCCAGATTCCTTAGACAATGGTACATAATTTACTTTGATCTTTTGTTCTTATCATTGCCTTATTGCTCTCTTTGTGCCTTATTTGGTTTTGTGTCGTTTTACTATATGGACTGTTTTACTGTATAGTACTCTTAAGTAAGGCGCCCCTGTGAGGTTTATTGGTAGGAAAACAATAGATTGCTAGTCTAGCCACATTAGAATGGATTGCTAGTCTAGCCAAATTAGAATGGATTGCTAGTCTAGCCATGTTAGAATGGTCTAGCCAAATTAGAATTGATTGATAGTCTAGCCACGTTAAAATGGATTTCTAGTCTAACCACATTAGAATGGATTGCTAGTCTAGCCACAGAATGGTCTAGCCAAATTAGAATGGATTGCTAGTCTAGCCACGTTAGAATGGATTGCTAGTCTAGCCACGTTAGAATGGATTGCTAGTCTAGCCACGTTAAAATGGATTGCTAGTCTAGCCACGTTAGAATGGATTGCTAGTCTAGCCACAGAATGGTCTAGCCAAATTAGAATGGATTGCTAGTCTAGCCACGTTAGAATGGATTGCTAGTCTAGCCACAGAATGGTCTAGCCAAATTAGAATGGATTGCTAGTCTAGCCACGTTAGAATGGATTGCTAGTCTAGCCACAGAATGGTCTAGCCAAATTAGAATGGATTGATAGTCTAGCCACGTTAAAATGGATTGCTAGTCTAGCCACGTTAGAATGGATTGCTAGTCTAGCCACAGAATGGTCTAGCCAAATTAGAATGGATTGCTAGTCTAGCCACGTTAAAATGGATTGCTAGTCTAGCCACGTTAGAATGGATTGCTAGTCTAGCCACAGAATGGTCTAGCCAAATTAGAATGGATTGCTAGTCTAGCCACGTTAGAATGGATTGCTAGTCTAGCCACGTTAGAATGGATTGCTAGTCTAGCCACGTTAGAATGGATTGCTAGTCTAGCCACAGAATGGTCTAGCCAAATTAGAATGGATTGCTAGTCTAGCCACGTTAGAATGGATTGCTAGTCTAGCCACGTTAGAATGGATTGCTAGTCTAGCCACGTTAGAATGGATTGCTAGTCTAGCCACGTTAGAATGGATTGCTAGTCTAGCCACGTTAGAATGGATTGCTAGTCTAGCCACGTTAGAATGGATTGCTAGTCTAGCCACGTTAAAATGGATTGCTAGTCTAGCCACGTTAGAATGGATTGCTAGTCTAGCCACAGAATGGTCTAGCCAAATTAGAATGGATTGCTAGTCTAGCCACGTTAGAATGGATTGCTAGTCTAGCCACGTTAGAATGGATTGCTAGTCTAGCCAAATTAGAATGGATTGGTAGTCTAGCCACGTTAGAATGGATTGCTAATTCTATTTTTTATCATCACCTACTCAAACTAAACAAACCCCAATGATAGGTGCCTGTCCCTCCGTAACATTCGCGACAACGAAGAGAAAGACAGCGCCTTCCGCGGCATCTGCAATCTGATTAACATCAAGCCGGACGCGGTTGTCAACGAGTTCATCTACTTCTGCGACTCCGTGGCGTCGTGGAGCGAGCCGCAACCGGATCTCAAGGAGATGTTTCACAAGGTCAGCTTTGACTATTGATTCAGCTATGTTTATTTTTTCATCCTTAAAATTTCCCATTTAAAATACCCAGTTGCTCCGTGTCTTCCCACCCAGATCATATTCGCCGTAAAGGAGAACGTCGGTCCTGAAAATTGGACCAAATTTTGGGCGCAGTGTCCCCCGCTGCTCAAGGAGCGCCTGCACGCCCAGTACGGCCTGTGAGCTCCAGTGCTGTCGGATCTGTGAGTTGTTAAGCTTTTTTCCACTGATTGGGAACAGAATGGATTGCTAATCTATAGCCTGCCAATGAGGGAGCAGAATGGATTGCTAATCTATAGCCCATGGATGAAGGAACAGAATGGATTGCTAATCTTTAGCCTGCCAGTGATGAAACAGAATGGATTGCTAATCTATAGCCCATGGGTGAAGGAACAGAATGGATTGCTAATCTATAGCCTGCCAATGAGGGAACAGGATGGATTGCTAATCTATAGCCTACCAATGAGGGAACAGAATGGATTGCTAATCTATAGCCTGCCAATGAGGGAACAGAATGGATTGCTAATCTATAGCCCATGGGTGAAGGAACAGAATGGATTGCTAATCTATAGCCCATGGGTGAAGGAACTGAATGGATTGCTAATCTATAGCCCATGGGTGAAATAACAGAATGGATTGCTAATCTTTAGCCTGCCAGTGATGAAACAGAATGGATTGCTAATCTATAGCCTGCCAATGAGGGAGCAGAATGGATTGCTAATCTATAGCCCATGGATGAAGGAACAGAATGGATTGCTAATCTATAGCCCATGGGTGAAGGAACAGAATGGATTGCTAATCTATAGCCTACCAATGAGGGAACAGAATGGATTGCTAATCTATAGCCTGCCAATGAGGGAACAGAATGGATTGCTAATCTATAGCGTGCCAATGAGGGAACAGAATGAATTGCTAATCTATAGCCTACCAATGAGGGAACAGAGTGGATTGCTAATCTATAGCGTGCCAATGAGGGAACAGAATGGATTGCTAATCTAAGCCTACCAATGAGGGAACAGAATGGGTTGCTAATCTATAGCCTGCCAATGAGGGAACAGAATGGGTTGCTAATCTATAGCCTGCCAATGAGGGAACAGAATGGGTTGCTAATCTATAGCCTGCCAATGAGGGAGCAGAATGGATTGCTAATCTATAGCCCTTGGGTGAAGGAACAGAATGGATTGCTAATCTATAGCCCATGGGTGAAGGAACAGAATGGATTGCTAATCTATAGCCCATGGGTGAAGGAACAGGATGGATTGCTAATCTTTAGCCTGCCAGTGATGGAACAGAATGGATTGCTAATCTATAGCCTGCCAATGAGGGAACAGGATGGATTGCTAATCTATAGCCTACCAATGAGGGAACAGAATGGATTGCTAATCTATAGCGTGCCAATGAGGGAACAGAATGAATTGCTAATCTAAGCCTACCAATGAGGGAACAGAATGGGTTGCTAATCTATAGCCTGCCAATGAGGGAACAGAATGGGTTGCTAATCTATAGCCTGCCAATGAGGGAGCAGAATGGATTGCTAATCTATAGCCCATGGGTGAAGGAACAGAATGGATTGCTAATCTATAGCCCATGGGTGAAGGAACTGAATGGATTGCTAATCTATAGCCCATGGGTGAAATAACAGAATGGATTGCTAATCTTTAGCCTGCCAGTGATGAAACAGAATGGATTGCTAATCTATAGCCTGCCAATGAGAGAACAGGATGGATTGCTAATCTATAGCCTGCCAATGAGGGAGTAGAATGGATTGCTAATCTATAGCCTACCAATGAGGGTACAGAATGGATTGCTAATCTATAGCCCATGGGTGAAGGAACAGAATGGATTGCTAATCTATAGCCTGCCAATGAGGGTACAGAATGGATTGCTAATCTATAGCCTGCCAATGAGGGTACAGAATGGATTGATAATCTATAGCCTGCCAATGAGGGTACAGAATGGATTGCTAATCTATAGCCTGCCAATGAGGGAACAGAATGGATTGCTAATCTATAGCCTGCCAATGAGGGTACAGAATGGATTGCTAATCTATAGCCCATGGGTGAAGGAACAGAATGGATTGCTAATCTATAGCCCATGGATGAAGGAACAGAATGGGTTGCTAATCTATAGCCTGCTAATGAGGGAACAGAATGGATTGCTAATCTATAGCCTGCCAATGAGGGAGCAGAATGGATTGCTAATCTATAGCCCATGGGTGAAGGAACAGAATGGGTTGCTAATCTATAGCCTGCCAATGAGGGAACAGAATGGGTTGCTAATCTATAGCCTGCCAATGAGGGAGCAGAATGGATTGCTAATCTATAGCCCATGGGTGAAGGAACAGAATGGGTTGCTAATCTATAGCCTGCCAATGAGGGAACAGAATGGGTTGCTAATCTATAGCCTGCCAATGAGGGAACAGAATGGATTGCTAATCTATAGCCTGCCAATGAGGGAACAGGATGGATTGCTAATCTATAGCCTGCCAATGAGGGAACAGGATGGATTGCTAATCTATAGCCTGCCAATGAGGGAACAGAATGGATTGCTAATCTATAGCCTGCCAATGAGGGAACAGAATGGATTGCTAATCTATAGCCTACCAATGAGGGAACAGAATGGGTTGCTAATCTATAGCCTGCCAATGAGGGAGCAGAATGGATTGCTAATCTATAGCCTGCCAATGAGGGTACAGAATGGGTTGCTAATCTATAGCCTGCCAATGAGGGAACAGGATGGATTGCTAATCTATAGCCTGCCAATGAGGGAACAGAATGGATTGCTAATCTATAGCCTGCCAATGAGGGAACAGAATGGATTGCTAATCTATAGCCTGCCAATGAGGGAACAGAATGGATTGCTAATCTATAGCCTACCAATGAGGGAACAGAATGGGTTGCTAATCTATAGCCTGCCAATGAGGGAGCAGAATGGATTGCTAATCTATAGCCTGCCAATGAGGGTACAGAATGGGTTGCTAATCTATAGCCTGCCAATGAGGGAACAGGATGGATTGCTAATCTATAGCCTGCCAATGAGGGAACAGAATGGATTGCTAATCTATAGCCTGCCAATGAGGGAACAGAATGGATTGCTAATCTATAGCCTGCCAATGAGGGAACAGAATGGATTGCTAATCTATAGCCTGCCAATGAGGGAACAGAATGGATTGCTATTTTATAGCCTGCCAATGAGGGTACAGGATGGATTGCTAATCTATAGCCTGCCAATGAGGGAACAGAATGGATTGCTATTTTATAGCCTGCCAATGAGGGTACAGGATGGATAGCTCATAATTTTAGTCCATCATTAGAATGGGTGTATTTAATTGCATTATTCCAAATGTATTATATTCCTAAATCTAACTTTTCAAGGCCGCAGGCAATCAACTCAGCATCCTTATCAGCCGCCTTTGTTGTCACCGTCTACCTTAGCTGAGATTATGTTGCAAACTTTTGCCTTGGTTAATCCGTCTTCTGACTGCATGCCTGCCTCTCTGCTTGTCCGTTATTTTTTTTGTTTTTTTTACATAGTTGTTTGCCTCTGTCTGCTATCAGTAATACGAATGACTGTTGTCTACCGTTCTCATTTCGTAGTATGATATAATTATACTTGATAAGCTGTTTGTTCCTTCTGCCTGCCTGTATTTGTCCTGTGCTGTAATGTTTTATTTACTTATTTTTTTGCACGCCAATAGTAGCTGTCTGTTAGATGGATCTGATGTTCTCTATACCGTTATGCTAGCCACCATATCTCTAGGGCATTTACTGTACTGGTATTCTATAGATATATATATATCTATACATTATGTGTACTTTTACTTTTTTTGCTTCACTTCCTTCTCAGCGCTTTCTATATCCCGATTTTTATATATTAATAATCAGTTAGTTCATTTTATTTTTACAATACCGCCTACACACTCTACTGTACAGTAGTATAGGCCCCAGTGTTTTTTTATTTCAGTTTAATTTGTACTTTTGTATATTTTTACTACTTTTAAGTGTGTTATTTTTAAACAGACTCAATTTCTGTGTATGTTGATTTCTGCTGCAGACATTCTTTTTAGCTCTGTGGATAGTATTTACTATTTGTGTTCTGATGACTTATGTGGGCTGATTCATTTGACTAAGGAAAATTAACCAGTAAGTTTTTACTTGATCTGTGTCAATTCGGATTTTTATTCTTCTCATACGTGCGCAATAATATATACCGTACTACTACTACCGATGCTACTAACAAAATGGCCACTTCCCGAGCCTCATGTAGCCTATAAATGTTATTATTATTATTACTAACTTGTGTTTGTCAGTTTTATCAATACAGCCTAGCCCAGTGTCCTTGTACTTACAGCCTGATACCGACCTATTTTCTTTAACCACCAAATAGCTAATTAACATTTGCGCCTAACGCCAACTACTTTTGAGTAGGATAATTTGTGTATTTTTTCATCTTTTTTATTACTCTCTTTTTTTGGCTCCTACCGTTCCGCTGTTTGAAGCGACTCACATAGGGCTTAGTATTATTATTATTCTTCTTCTTATTGTTATAGAATAATTTTTATACAGTCTTATGCGTTTTTACGAGAATCAGAGTAGGCAGATACGTGCATTTCCCGCCTATACATAATTATCTATGTATTTATATGTATAAAGATGTACTTGTAGGACATATTTCTACTTAGCTAACTGCGCTCTAGTACGGTAACTCCTGCCAGGTCTATGCATATACCTGTATATAGATAGATAATTGAAGCCCTGCTACTTTCAGGTCTATTTTTACTTAGTTTATCTATGTATTAGTAATATGTCCGTCTGTAGCCGCATTTGGCTTCTCAAACTTCCCTCTAAAAGTATCAAAAATAATTTTTTTATGTACGATTAATAGACCAAGTAAACAAAGAGTGTGAAATTAGTCATTGTTTGCCGCTGCTGTCTGCTTATTCCTGTTTAAAACAAAGCATAAATCACCTCTCACTGAGGTGACGTCACCAAGTCATCAATTGTTCTTTGAGCAAGTTCACCTACAATGTCCGACACTTTCCTTTGTTCTTAATTATTATTATTATTACTGATGATAAACTCCTGTTGTGTGAACGTGTGTGTGTCTTTTTCACTTTCTAATGCATGTGATTCAGCTCTGACTGATTAAATATAATACCTAATTATTCCTGATGAAAAAACAAAATCTTTAACAATGCTGCTCATACTTTGTAGTTTTCTGTCTAATTTTTCATTAAAAGCGTAGGAACAAATTGTTGTTTTTTATTGAAGCAGATCTTAGAAAATTTTCTAGAACAAATTCTGGGCTAATGTATGCACTACTTACTGACTTGCCTTATTGGAGAAAATACGAAATAACAACAGTACAAAAAACGGGTGCAGTTTGTGGGTGAAATTTCGGCACTGCAGAAAAGCCTAAAAGAATTTTACGAATTTTACTAAACTACAACAAAAGCTCCATGATTCTGCACCCAATTGATAGATTGAGTCCCTAGAAATAGTAAAGCTTCGCTTTGTTCGAGAGTTAATCAGATATATTCTGAGCATTCATGCATCAGTTGAACGGCGAGACGCACTCGCACAGGCTGGGAAAAACTTTTTCATCCTCAGTGTCCACTAGCTTTGGCTTGGCCGGAACGCGAGCGGTTACGTTCTCCTTACCCTGATGGTTGTTAGGCTCGCCGCTGCTCCACACACTGCCGTCCACGGTGATGTTGCAGGCGATCCAATACCAGCCACCCATCGGCTCCGAACTTTTCGGAGCTTGATAGCCGCCCAGAAACCAACCTGATATGCTGATGGAAGTAGAATGCAAGACGGGGCTTCTAGGACAGAACTTTTCGCGTCCATCATAATCTACATTCTTTTAATTTACTATGCCCGCACAGTTAGAAAAAATAGGGGGATCGACTTCATGGAAAAACATCCATCATAATCTAGATTCTTTTAACTTATTATACCTACAAAAATAATGAAAATTAGGGGTTGACTTTCACGGATAACCATTCAACGTAATCTAGATTCTTTAAATTTAGTTAATCCCAAAGAAATCGAAAAAATCACCTTAAAAATCTTTGAAAAAAAATCATAATCCATAATCCATTACTTTTTACATCCTAGCGAGTTTAATGCACCTCCAGCTTTCATCCGGAGACACTGAACCTAAGCCTCATTCTAGCAACTTAAAGACATTCAAGCAACAACTCAGGGTACTCACCCCGAAAAAAAAATTTAACATTCTTAATAAAAATGCTTCCAATCGTCTCTCCAAGTTCTTACTACAAACCGCATGAACCCAATTACAAATCTAAGTACCAATGCAAGAAGGAATGTACAGATTATATGAAAAAATTCTGGCCTAACATTGAACCAACCATCCCGAATCTTAATCAAGCGGTTAAGATTCACTGGCATTATTTGCATGGCTCAGTAATTACTAACAATTACGACAGCTACTATAACTTTGCAGAAATTATTAAGCAACTCTAATTTATTTCATTTTTTTTATTCTCTTTGTTTTTTTCTCTCACATTCTTTCAATGATAATTGTCATTGCGAACTCTTCGCCGTTAAAATCAACAGCTTCTGCATCCTCTGTCTCAAACTGTAGCAATATTTCATTAATTTCTTTGTTACAGAGCACAACTCTTTTTACTGGATTGGGTTTTTCAACAATCATCTGTCCACCAGCAACAGAGTTAGAAATATTGTACAAAATATTTGTTCGTTTTCCCTTGAAGACCCAGTCAAGAGTAAGATTGCTTCGGATCAAAATGTTCAAACTTTTAACAATGTCTGCGATATTTTCTGCCATGAATAAACCGCGTGCTGGCTGGCGGCTCAACATAACCGCCCCCGGCGAAGGAGCTGTGGGTGGTGCTGCGGTTTCTGCCTTGTAAACTTTCTTTTCAAATCCCAACTCTCGATACCAAGTGCCATCTTTAAACTCCACCTCTGCGTCTTTATGAACTTGCATAACCACTCTCATTACAGTGAGATCATAGGACAATTTAACTGGAAATAGTTTATTCTCGGGTTTGCTAGCATCAGGAGTTTCAAAATGCCCCCTTTTGGTAAAAATGTTCTCCAGAAAGTAGTTATAAGTGTCCACGCTCTGTGTGCTCACAGGGAATTTAACCGGAAATTCTTTCACTTCGCCTCCAATTTGTTTCCATTTGTAATAAAACATGTTATTCTTTTCTGTCACATTGGGGACATTTGACCAGCCAGTAAAGTCATTGAGATAAACATGGTAGTTTGCCTCTGGGTCCAGACGAATGGGTTGCTCAAGTTTTTCAATAAAAGTTCCACTTGAATCTGTAAGTCGACCGGTTATTGTAATTGGGATACTTTCCTTTGAATGCGACACGATATTGTTTAGTCTTTCAGCAATCGCTTCCATTTTTTTTTACAAAAAAATATTTTAAACCTTACTCGAAGAATTATTAATCATGTTCAGCTTAATTTTCCTCTCAAATGCATAGATGATAAAAAGGTCAACGGGTGTAGCCTCACTTCTGTCGATATTGGTCACAATATTCACCGGACTGTTGTCAGTAGGCATTTGCCTGGCTGACACGTCTGCACCGAAAATGGGGAAAAGAGTCTTGAACTGCCATGCCGTAATAGCGATTCCGTTGTTCTCCTTTACGGCTAAGTCAACCAGCTCGCAGTAAAATTTACTAATTTTGTTTGTTGCAAAATCTCCATTCTGTGGCATTGCCGGGTAAAGATTATCACTGATTTCATGCTGAATTGTTCGCACATTTCCATGTTCATAACGACTAATAGTTAATGGATCTCTCAAACTGACAATAATGTACCTTGGGTTGCTGCAAGAACCCTCCTTAATACAAATCTGTTGCCTTCTTTCATTGCGTTCATCCCTGCACATGTAAGCTGTGTAAGCAACATCAATGTCTTTTTCAATAGCCTTCAAATATTCAGCTTTCAGTGCTGTCTTTGGTTCAATGATTTCCAAGTATAGCTCAACTCCTGCTAGCTTAACTTCTATTCTAGTATGCTCAGCGCCTGTCCAAACACTCCTGTTGCGATCGTCCCTGGTAAGCCTAAACGTGTAGCTAAAGTTGCTGGTCAGGCGATTAAATGTATTGCAGAACCCGCTCATGAATCTCAAAGGTACAAATATATCTACATGTCTATACTGAGGATTCTTTGCACCATCATCAGCACCCGTCAATGCATAGTTATATCTCCCTTTTCTCTTTGTATAACCTGAATCATTTACGTCTCCTTTCTCCTCATTAGGGATGAAGCCAGCGCCGCTACCAAGTTGAATAAAATCTGGGCTTTCAATGAGACAATGAGTGTCATACACTACACCAAAGTTGGCAATTCTCTCCAGCTCTGTACTCCCGTTTGACACGCTTAACTCCTTAAACATGTATGCCCAGAAGTTGCTGATTAGTGTGACATCAGCGTCATGCTTGTCAGTATTAGCACCAGCAGCATTTGTACCACCTTTAGTCTTGTATTGGAATGTCATGTAAAACCCGCTCCTTAGACTGTGAACGCTGACCAGAGATGAACACCCAGTGTAAGTGAATGTTAGCGTTTGACCAGGGCCCAAATTAGTTTCATTCTGATTTTCATGACTGGGGACTCTTACTTGAGTCGCTTTGATTGTGCTGTCATCACTCAAGATAGGCTTGTTGATTTTATAGAAAAGCCTATAAAAGGCGTCAGAGGATCGTTCATTTTTTTAGTTTAAAAATTAAAATAAAAAAAATGAAGCGAAAAAATTCTCATTACATCTCTGACTTGGAGAAGCTCGCAGAAGCCGAAAAACGAGTCACTGGGTTAATTAACAAAGAGCAGCAGTCCTACAATGAGTTTATCCAAGCCGCCACTGAGTTTCACAAACCAGGATACACCGAAGCAAAGAAATCCATTGAAACAGTTAAGGAAGCTGTTGATGAGATTCAAGAGAGCCAGTTTCAGAATACGCTGAATAAAATTCCACCGGCCTCACAAGAATCTCAGGCTTTGCAGGAAACATCTCAGCAAAAATTGAAAGTAACAGATAACTTCTTTGGGCCAGTAGAATATGAAGGCAAACTCGTCTTTGGTGTTAGTGTCTGGCGTAAAAATATTTCTACTGATCCTGTGGATTATCATCTTGAGATAACGAAAGAAAGTATTGGAGTCATCAAAGAAGGCGCGGCCGGGGTCGGAGAAAACACCTCAAAGAAGGTTGCTTTCACCCTAGTATTGCTCAACTTCATAACTAAAAATCAAGAAACTATTTCTGCGAAACAGCTAAAAAATTATAAAGATCTGGTGACATTTGCTTTACAAAGAGACATAGGCATCCTTAAAATCCCTGACATACTCAAATTTTTATATGACAATGGGGTCAACCTGAACAGCTTTAGAAAGTATAAGCACTTTAAACAATGGTTTGACCTGCCAGATCAGCTAGAAGTCATAAATTACCTGGAACAGCAAAAGCAACTCTCTCAACAACAAGAGACCCCTCAGCAGCAACAAACCCCTCAACAGCAACAAAGCCCTCAAAAATTAACAGAAGAAGATGTACTCTCTCGACTTGAGACAGCAGATCCAACTCAAGTAGCTAATTACAAAACGGCAAATCCACAAGTATGGAGGCATCTAGAACAATTCTCACCAGATAGAATGCAGCGAATTTCAAATAGAGTTTTCACACCAAGGCAAGACATTAGATCACCAGAAACATCACCAGAGACATCACCAGAGACAACAACTACAACAGAAGATTCATTTCAATCCGGAAGCTCCACAAATACCGGGAAAACCGGCACCGGGATGCCTGAAGTCTACAAGCGGCTAGTTGTTCTCCTAGGAGCAGCAAAGACAGGTTTAAAGGATGAGAATAGAAAAGAGTTTGTTCATATTCTTGATAAAATGTTAGAAAAGAAGTACATCGATAAAAGAGCAAGAGAACTTTTACTTTCAAGGTTCAATAAAAAATAATTTTTTTCACATAAAAAATGCCACTAATCTTCGAAAAAGACGTCCCTAAATACTACGATGAGAATGAATTAAAGCTCATTAAAAGAGGATCTGGACTTTTTCCAGCAGGTCATTATCCAAGAAAAGAGCGATCGGGTAACGGTATTGCTGATTTGATCGCCCAGGGGGCAAAGATTTTCAAAGTCATCAGTGAGAACAAAGAAAATATAAAAAATGCTGCCGAGGCGGCGGGAAGTGTAGTCACAGCTGCGAAGAAGATCAAGGACACCATAACTGAAACCCGCGACCCCAAAACCCCTAAACAAAGCAAACCAGATGGTCAACAAAATGTTCAACCACTCGCACCAAATTCATTGGCACCAAATTCATTGGCACCAAGCGCTGATAGCATTGATCCATCTGTTTATGCTAAGATGAGAGCTGATCTTAAAAAGGGCAGCGGTTTTAAATATGACTAAGGTGCTTTCCGGGGGTACAAGACATGTGGGGGTACAAGACTAATAGCAAAAAGACACACTGGCCCCCGAAAAAGACACACAAGCCCCCGAAAAAGACACACATCCCCACATCAAACATTGCAAAGTTAGATTGCAAAATAATTATGCAAAAATTTTTTATCGTATAAAAATGGATTTTTCAAATGATTTCAACCCTCATTGGACTCGGAACCAAATCAAATTTAATCATAACGAGGCAATTCCTAGTCATTTTAGATGTATTGTTGTTGGAGAATCAGGCTCAGGGAAGACATTTAGAATCTTCAACATGCTTCTGAGACCAGGATTTCTTGACTATGACACACTGCACATCTACTCACCCACTCTGTATCAAGATGAGTATAAGATGTTGATTGCAGGTCTACAGAACAAACTTAAAAAGGAGCATATCATTCAGTGCTTTAACAACCAATCCAAGCTGCCCAGTGATCCAGAAATTGTCGCCAGAGAATATGCTAGCCATATCCCAGATAATGAAAAGTGGCACGACATTAAAGTGTTTACATATGGGGACCCGCAAATTGATCCTAAAACTAAACTTCTCCCTCAGCCTGATGAACTGGAAAAGGGAAGGAAGCACTTGATTGTCTTTGATGACTGCATGACAGGGCCCCAGAAGCAAATTGAAAACTATTTCACCAGGGGTCGTCACAACAACTGTAATGTAATCTATATTACCCAAAACTGGTTTGAGTTGCCAAATAAAACTATTCGTGGGAACTGCAATCTGATCCTCTTGTTTCCAACCATACCGCAAGACCGACTGAAGAGGTTAAGTAACGAGGTGATTGCTCCAGCCCATTTTACTAAGCCTCCATTTGATCGAAAGGACGATGGTCGAAAGGTAGCACACAAGGTATCGCAGGAAGAATTTGTTAACCTATGCTTTGAGAAGTGGAATAAACCTTATCAGTTCGTGATGATTAACAAAGAGAAAAGAACAGTAGCCTAATTTTTTTTTTCAAAAATAAAACAAAAAAAAAAACAAAAATGTCCATAAACTTTGCTGGTGAATCTACTAGTGGCTCCACTGCACACTCGCTTGCTTTCCTTGACAGGCGCTACATTAACGTTGACGAAAAAATCCCGGAGATCGGACCAATCAAAGGACGCTTAAAACCATTGGAACGGTCAGCACACCATCATCAAATAAACATTGAAGACTTGCGGGCAAAAATAGCAAAGCTGACCGCCATCGTTGAGACTCTAGCTCAAACTCTCAAATCGGAAATCAATGCAAAAGACATTGCTATAAGAACAGCGATTAATAAAAAGCGAGACATCCTTGATTCCTATTCACAAGCAGAGACTGATGCCTTATTTACCGCTTGGAGAACAACCATTAATCAAAATGTTGCAAAAATAAAAAAGATAGAAAGAGATGTTGCCACGCATACGCTCTATCTGGATAGAATTTATAACAAGCGGGGGAAAACTTTGAGACGAATTAGTCGCCTGGAACGACAGCACAATCTCCCTGACATTGACATTGAAGACGCCCGATCGTAAAATTGAAAATTTTTTTTTACTTATAAAAATGGCCGAAAATGATTCTCTGTATGACCCGCCTATGGCACCAAATATGGCACCAAATATGGCACCAAATATGGCACCTGTAACACCTAGTGCACCCCAGTATTCGAAAAGTCAACAATACCAATCAAATCAGCAATTGAACCAACCCACCGTACAAAATCTCTATCCTACAATCAATACTTTTACCTGCAACTCTCAACAGTTCCGACTTGTAGAGATTCAGAAAATGCGAAATGACATTGAAACCGCCCTTATGAAAAACTCTAAAAAACTGAAACGCTTCAACAGACAGTGTCAAGCTTTCGAATATATTAATATGGTTCTCGGGTCAGTGTCAATTCTAAGCGGATCTGCAGCTGCTGTTTCTACACTTCCTATTATCACCGCACCAATCGCTATTCCACTTGGAATTTTTGGGGCCTCGTGTGGTCTCATTTCAGCGGTTACAGGAGCTCTAACTCGAAACAGACGCCAGAAGCTAAAGCATCTGCAGGAAATGCAAGCAAAACAGAAAAGCATCCAATCTTCTATCACCGGGTATATTTCAAAAGCAATAGAAGACAAGTTCATTTCAGAGGACGAGTTTCAAAGCATTCAAAAACTTTATGAGCAGCTTAGTGAGCAACATGTACGTCTGAATTTGAATAGCATTGATGACATGAGCCAATTGAGAAATGATATCGAAACTGTCTTCAAAAACTATGCCATCAAACACGCTTCGAAGAAAAGCTAAAAAAAAAATTAGGCATTTAAACCTAAAATGATTTCCCTGTAGCTTTTTCGAGTCTTAGTCATTGCATATAAAACAGTCATACACAGCTCTCCGCAAATATCACTGCTAAGCCCCTGCAGAATAAAGTCTGAGCGGTAGATTTTTGGAGCTCCCATATATTCCCTTAGCTCATCAGGAACAGCCGTCCCATAGCTATCAAAGTAGTAGTACTTATGCTTTCTGTTTGGATCAATCACCCAGCAAACCCAGTGAGACCCTGGTTTCTCGGCAGTGTCAAAGTTCATGATGCCACATTCTTCAATGCCACATTCTTCAATGCCACATTCTTCAATGCCACATTCTTCAATGCCACATTCTTTTTTTGGTTCTTGTGGGTGGCCGGATTCTGGTAATGTATCCTTCATAAAGACGCCTCTAAAGTTTGGGATTTCTAGTTCTTTTGCCAACTGTTCCAGAAAAATATTTGTCGTCATTATTTTTTTGTCAAAATTTTTAAATTCAGTCTACGTTTTTTAAACCATACACTTCAGTCTACGTTTTCAGTCTCCAGTGCCCAAATGGAAGACTTGTAACATTGTCTTGAAAGACAACCCTCTTGTTATCTGCCCCTGACAGGCCAATCTTTTTCTGGTTTATGGTAAAAATATGATGGTTCTTAGACTGAATTTTTACAAACTCGTGTAAAGTTTTCTTATTATGTAACAGGGCGTCTCTGTAGGCTTCTTCATGTAGAGAGTTCTTAACTACATGCTTTGGAATTCCCTTGGACTTCTTAATTAGTTTTCCTGATTCATCGCTTTCATCGCTTTGATCGCATTTTAAAAAATAGGATTTTGATCTCAAACCAATAAACTCGGAGATAACATCACCTGCCTTTTCATCTTTCATTTTACCAATTACTTTTTTATTGGATGGGTCGAACACTTGATCACCTTTCAAAGTTTTAAATGATTCTGGATACTCTGACAAATCATAAGGGTTTTGGGGGAGGTGGTTTTGTTCAAGCATGTCCTGATAGATGTCCCCAGTCTGAATGTCTAGAATTAGGGAGTCAGTGTCAGTGTAAAGAAGTTTTACCCGAGTGTCGCCTGAGCTCCGATCCCCATATTGTCGTTTCATGTCATAGAAGAAACTGTACATAAGACGCTTCGATTCATCAAGTACAGTAACCCCTGTAAATATAGGTTTGCAGAGTGTTGCTTTTGTCTTATAGAATAGAACAGCCCCTAAGTAATCGTTGAAGACGTGAAGTTCCTTAAAAGTCGGTTTAGACATTTCTCTGAATGATGTCACGCTCATGAACGGTGACGAGTTTTAGATTCGTGCGGTTGCGCTCATTTTCAAGAGTCTTGCCGTATACAGAGTTGTTTGCTAGCTTGAACAGATCCTTGTCAAAGTTGTTGGTTGCTTTGGCCCTGAACTGGGTGTTCTTTTCTATGTAGGGTTTCATCCACGCTTCTTCTGTAAATTTGAGGGCCCTATGTACATTTGTGACCCTACAGCCTAAGGATATGAAGTACTGTAGCAGCTTATAATGAATTTTGTAGCGAGTCTTGTTGTGTAGGTTTTGGGTAAGTTTAGCTGTGTGTTCGTTTTCTGTTGACAGGTTCCACGAGCCATCTGGGTGCTCGATAATCTTCGGGCAGTTAATATTCTCCGGGAATGGCGCAAAGTCAGAGAAATGATCATGGAGTTCATTGGGAATTTCTACGTCAACCTCATAAATCGCAGGTATCGAAAACGCTGGGTTTATTTGTGATACGGGGAGCCACTGGAAGTCTCTCACAGGTAAGTCTTGACTCATTGCCCAGCCATAGAGATTGTTGGCGTCTAAATAAACTATATAATTTGAGGGTTTCGTTGGGTCATATGATTCGAGATATGGATTGTTTGCCTTTCCATATCTGTTCACGCAAATTGATATGCCGCCTCTTTTCGCTGTGTCTATAAAATTGTACATGTCAATGTCGGTTAGAAGTTCAACATACCAGTCTGGGTTTTCATCCCATTTCATTTTAAGTAGAGATTCCCAGCTGGTGGCAGGTAAACTTACATAATGTGCGGGATCAAGACCATATGCTGTGTACCAGGTGTTTCTGAAGGTTTGAAACACATCAGCCAAAAGAAAAACATCAGTGTAAAGATAAATCAAATGGTATTGAAAAAAGTTTTGACATTTGAAATGTTTGTAGACTGCTTGTGCGTGCTCATAGTCATTGTCAGAAATTCCTGAGTTTGTTAGCTGAGAGAAGAACTTTTCTTTTGGTGGAAGTTCGCCTTCAAAGACTTGCTTTTCAAAAGCGTGCGAACCAGTCACATACTCATAAGGGTAGAAGCCTTTCTTTCTGAGTAGCTTGAAAGACACGGGATCTTGGTTTGCTAATATTTTGGCCAGGATTTTTGTATAAGTGCATTGCTCATCTGTTAGATTTTTACTTAATGCGTCTAGACTGGCTGCTAGGAACTGATAAGAATCCTTGATTTTAACCAAACCAGAAGAACCACTTAGTGAACCGGACGCCCCCACCTCTTTGATGTTGAGGCATTTAAACTTTTCCTTGTTCTCAGCTATGCAGTCGAGGTGAATGCCCTCTATTTCACCTATTCTTTCAACAATTAGGTGCAGGTCGTATGAGCGAGCGTTATGTAGAAAAATATTTAAATCGTGGATGTTATTTTTTAGCTTTAGGTTGCAGGTGTTGTGTGCGGCACCTCTGAAATTTCCTTGAATGTGTGAATGGTCTCTAACTTTCGGATTCTTTAAACTGTCTTCAAATGGTTTTCTGCATATGTAGCAATGGGTTGCCGATTGAAAATCAATCTCATCCTGATCGGTCATATTGATTGGCACAGGTGGGATTGCGCTAAATTTTCTACGTAACTCTAGCATTCTAAATATAAACTGTTTAACACAGTCTTCCCCAAAGAAGTGGTTATACTCGACGATATCAGAATTTCCTAGATGTCCAAGATTTCCAATGCAAACGTATGCTACTGAATTTGGGACGTGCTTTGTGGGGGCATCGGGGGTCTTTGTGGTTCTATTTTCAAGAATTGAACATTCAAAGTCGGCAAATACAATAAAGGGAAGTTTCTCCATCTTGTGATAATTTTTAAACCGTAAATACTTCTGGTTACCGAAAGGAAGAGAGCAGTTAGTTGGATGGTCTTCACAGGTAAGTTCATGCTCTGTGAGTTTTGCCTCCCGAGTTTCTTTACGACCACAATAATACTTAAGACACAATCTGCAGATAGATATGGCTTCTTTGTGGCTGGTCGTTTGCTTGTGAATTAGTTTGGAAAGATCTTTAATCCAAACATAATGGGCTTCGGACTGTAAGTTTCCAATTATTAGAAGATCGACATCAGTGCGCCTGGCTGCTTCTTCGTCTAAAATATTCTTGCTGCTCCTAACAATTTCAACTTTCTCTTTGCTTTCATTCCACTCGAATACGGTGATTCTGATTTTATTATTAAACACTTCCTCTAGTTTGGGGATTTGAGAGACTGCTAAACCTCCTTTCTCAAATACTATTCCTTTGCTGATACACTTGGTAAAATACTCGTCAAAGTACATCTTATAATGGGAAGTTCTTTCAGGATGGGCTCGATCCTTGTCGTACAATAATGCTGACAAAACTGCCCACAAAGCACAGCAGTTGTCATAGTTCTTCACGTTGATACAGGCCTTTTTATTGGCGAGCTTTGTTGGCAGCTCCAGGTAAGAAGAAGCTTTAAGGGGATCGAATTTGAAAATCATAGCTGAAACTTTTCGAATCCCAGTAACAACCCAACCAGAACCTCTTGATGTAAAGGCGTCAATCTTTTTACTAACTTCTTGTAGAAAAGGGTCTGGTGAATCGGTTGGACTAAAGGGTGAAGCCTTACTGGTCATGTAATATTCAAGATGTTCAGTAGGTTTCGTAGGCATATAAAATTCTAATAAAAACGAGAGCTGAAGCTTGAATGTTTTGCGTGTTTTAAGTGTGTGATTGATAACTGATTGAATGTCATCTCTAAAGTCATTTATGTCAGGTGTCGTTTCGTAGGATGTTGTTGTGTTGTGTTTGACTGGTATGGTGTACTCTATGTAGTGGTCTGTAAAAGTTCTCTTTGCAAATTGAATGTCTTCTTGGTTCATCTCTGACTCAATTTGGTGGATTGTTCTTTCCAGGTCATCCTGTTCCTGTTTATTCTGTGGGTATTTAGGTACATTTTGCCCCGTGAGAGTTTGGTACTTTTTAACTAGGTTGCGGCTCTTCTGTTGGTGTTCAGCTGCTGGGTTTTTTACTGGGGTGTACTGATTTGATGACTGTAGTTGCTTTATTATTTCAAATTGTTTCTCATAGCTGCCTAGGTATCCTGGGTCTGTATTGAACTTTTGCTTACAGAGTTCTTGAAGATATTTGCTTTTGTCCTGAAATGAAAGATTTTGGCTTTGGAAAAAATAAGAGTTTACAGAATCTTTTGCTGGATTTGCTTTCGGCATGTTTTTTTTTCTATAAGTTTAAAAAAAAATTTTTGGGTGGTCACCCTTAGCTTTTGCTTGAACTTCTCTGGACTAATAACTTTTGATTAATTTGAGTATTACTGATCAGATCCCTGCTTTTATCTTTTCACATCCGGAGCATTGTAAATCCTGCTTTATGCAATGTCATTATAGCTTTTATGACGTCGGATTTTGAAATGTTGTCCGCGTTTTCCGAGGGATTAGTATTAGGATTAGTTGCGAAGGTTTCCAAGGGGCAGCCTTCACCCGCCTTAATTGTGACTCCCTTTTCTCTCGCGATTTTCTGCATCTCTAACTGGTGAGCTCTGTCATTACCCGCTTTCACAGCCGTTGCAACACCTCCAGCAACACCACCTGCTGCACTAACTGCACCCGCAATGATTGGAATCAGTGCGGCGAGAGGCAGGATTCCCCCAGTCTTTTCATCTGTAATGCTGCGGGGGTTGTGGGTGTGGTTATTGCAATCTTTACAATGGATTTGCTGCTGTAACGGATCGACTTTCACTTTCATGCCCTTAATAGTTACAAAACCTGGCTGTTTAGAGTCGATGATTTTGCTAATTTTATTAACTGTTCTGGTTTCGATCATTTTTTGTACATTTTTATTTTTTAATTTATTTTTCAATTTATTTCTGTGTCACTTGGAATGACGAGAAGTTCTGCTCTGGCAAATGATCTTGTAGGGGATTTAGGATTAAAGGCTTGAGAAAGAAAATAATATTGGCCGGTTGCTGTTGTAAAGTGCCTGTCTATTTTATGTACATCTAAACTGAAATAGGGGTCAGTTGCTCGTCTCTTGGTGTCCTTTTCTAATTCTCCCGGCAGGTAAAGGAATCGAACAAACTCAGAATTTGTGAGAATTTCCGGAGAATAAACTCCTGGGAGCTTTGGATAATTTTTTTGTTGTGGATTGGGAGATTTAAGCTGAACTTTGTCTTGTTTAATTGCAATTGAAGGTTTTAGGCCTGTCATGCGAGAAACTTCATTGTTAAGCTGACTGATTACTACTGGGAGTTGGTCTTTCCATTTGGTGTAGTATTGTCCGCTCTTCAGTTTGAGTTCCTCTGCTGTCTGCTTAGTAAATAGTCGCTTGGCTAAAGTTAGATTAAATCTTTCTACGAAGGCTTGATCTCTGTGCAAATCTGTCCGCCCATATCGCATTCTTGTATTGTTCTTATCCATTAGAGTTTTAACTCGACCCATGAATTCTTTACCCGGATCGGTCATCAATGTTTGTGGGAAGGTTAAAGGTGAATTTTCGTAAATATCTTGAAAAGCAGTTGCTACAACTTCTGACTTCTTTGTTTTCAGCGGTCTTGCTTCTTTATAACGCGAAGCTAAATCAATAACTGTAAGAGCGTACTTACACCCAGAATCGTTTGGGAGAAACAAAAGATCAGCTTGGTGCGCCTCGTTAGGCTTATAGATGTTGAAGTGGGGTCTTGTAAATTTAACAGGTGGGAAATAGACTTGATAAACAGCCTGTTTAGACAGCCATTTTTCTACTATTTGTTTTGGTTCTTTACTGAGTTCTGTTAATTTGGAGACGGCATTATTTCCGATAAAATAACCGCTGTCACGGTAATAGATTGCTTGTAATTTGTTCTCAGTCATTATTTTTTTATTTTATTTTAAATAAAAATGCCAGACATTCACGGAATAATCGAAAAGCTTCCGAAGCCAAGCAAAGGTTGGACAATCCCTGGATATAAGTATTGCGGACCTTTGAACCCTCTTGAAATTCAATTAGATTCCAACAATGTGCCTAATCCAGGTCATGAGCCTGTAGATGAACTTGATGAGGTATGTATGGAACATGATATAAAGTATCGCGACTTCCCAAATGAAAAACATCGATGGGATAAAGAGATGCTTAAAAGGCTAGACAATATGGGGGCATCGAGCGGGTTTAGAGAAAGTATTGCGCGTAAGTTAGTTAAAGGAATCATTTTTGGAAAGACTAAGTTAGGGCTGGGGGTTGGCGGGTGTTTGGGTGGTGAGTCAGCCGGTTTCGTATTGCACGCGCCAAATAAGGAAATGGGTAGACTAATAAAAGAAATTGGGATTGAGAAGTTAGTCATAGGGAAGTCATAGAGAAGGAAGAGGGAAAGGCTGGATCGGGCGGCTCTGTCCACTGGGGGGGGGGGGGTAGGGGTAACTCGCCGAGGTGTTGAGTTGAGGGGCCAGTTGGCTATAAATACCATTTGCACAGTAGCTCAAAGCAATAAGTACGAGCGTAGCTTGCCCAGTCAGTGTTAGTTTAGCTGACTCTATTAAGATTTACTGCCGCATGGCTGACGTGGAAATGGCGACTTTCGAGCAGCAGCTAAAAGACTTTGTTTTCAGAATCTTTGAAAGCGGCGAGTTGGAGAATAACAGCCACTGGATCCGACAATATAATCAGCTGGCAGAAAGGTTCCATCAACCACAATTTCCCATTCCTCGAATGGTTGGCAGACTACCAGTTCAAAACAACGAAGAAGATAGAATTCAAAGCGCCGTAAGAGAGCTCAAAGACTCAATGAACCATCTACCGCCACGGCCACCGGAAGAAATTCAAACTTTTGCTGCTGGAGAACATCAAATTGAACGTGCTGTGCAAGAAGTTAATACGATCAAACAAATGTTAAGTGGCCAACGAAATAGAGGCTTGGAATACGGCATTATAGCTGGAGAAATTTTAGTGAGAATGAAAACCGTTCTTGGAAAAGACCAATACCGAGAGTTTAAAAATGCGGTTCACTTTACGCCAGCCTGGATCAACTTTTTGATTCGCATCGCCACTCTTCACCGCAAATACCCGGTTCTTGCGCGTTGTGGCATTTCACTGTATCGGCTGCGGGCGCTATCAAAACATCTTGAAAAAGCCTTGGAGTTGATCGAGCAAGAAGAGCGGGATGAAGCTATTCTGCTGAATTTGTAAGATTTTATTACAAAGACAATGGCTTTTTGCGAAGCATAATATTAATTTTAAGTAAGAGTTTTTAGAAACAGATACTGCAGCATCCAGTTTTGAGCAGAACTATTTTTAGAAACAGATACTGCAGTATTCATTTTTACTTAAGAGTTATTTTTAGAAACAGATACTGCAGTATCCAGTTTTAAGTAAGAGTTTTTAGAAACAGATACTGCAGTATCCAGTTTTAAGTAAGAGTTTTTAGAAACAGATACTGCAGTATCCAGTTTTAAGTAAGAGTTTTTAGAAACAGATACTGCAGTATCCAGTTTTGAGCAGAACTATTTTTAGAAACAGATACTGCAGTATTCATTTTTACTTAAGAGTTATTTTTAGAAACAGATACTGCAGTATCCAGTTTTAAGTAAGAGTTTTTAGAAACAGATACTGCAGTATCCAGTTTTAAGTAAGAGTTTTTAGAAACAGATACTGCAGTATCCAGTTTTGAGCAGAACTATTTTTAGAAACAGATACTGCAGTATTCATTTTTACTTAAGAGTTATTTTTAGAAACAGATACTGCAGTATCCAGTTTTGAGCAGCGAGCAGTTCTAAAAATTTCTGCAATACCTTCCCCCACTGAGCTGCCATTTAGTAAAAAGAGGCGAACTTGAGAGACAATTTAGATGATTTTTTATTATATACCGTAATAACTGTCTTATCCTCTATTGTTGCTGAGTCATTGCCGCCGCTCTATGTTAAATTTCCTTGCTTGCTTACATGAACTGTATGATTCACACTGTCGATCCTAGAGAGACGATTGGAATTTTTTTTACTGTAAATTTTAAGCTTTTTAGGTGCGTACACGATGTTGTGCTTCAGTGTTAAAACAACATATATGCTAATCAAAATTTAATCTATTTGTGGCTTGACTAAATTTTCTGTCATAGAATTTTCTACAACAATAATTTTTTGCCATTTTAAAATTACATTTGTTTCAATTACATGTAATATTCACGTAAAGCCACGAACCGCGATATCTGTCTGCTGTTGCGAGCGTAAATATGAAATATACATTATTTAAAAGTTTTTTAAGAGTTTTTAAGGTGATTTTTTCGATTTCTTTGGGATTAACTAAATTTAAAGAATCTAGATTACGTTGAATGGTTATCCGTGAAAGTCAACCCCTAATTTTCATTATTTATGTAGGTATAATAAGTTAAAAGAATCTAGATTATGATGGATGTTTTTCCATGAAGTCGATCCCCCTATTTTTTCTAACTGTGCGGGCATAGTAAATTAAAAGAATGTAGATTATGATGGACGCGAAAAGTTCTGTCCTAGAAGCCCCGTCTTGCATTCTACTGATGGAATTGTTGAAGATCCAATCGACGTGGCTCATCTCGGCGGCGTCCATCACGTCGGCCATGATCGCCAGGCCGCCCTCCGACTCGCATTTGGTTGTGCTTGGCCACCAGTTGTCCGGTTGGTGCAGCAGCTTGTACTTCACTCCGCACAGGTCGTTGACGTAGCCAGACGGGCACAGCGCGCCGGCCTCCAGTCCCGCCTGCTGCTTCACAAACAGCTGGCCAGTTCTGGAGCAGCCGCAGTCCCTCACCGACTTGCTGCACTTGTCGAACACGAACAGCTGGCACGGACCGTCAGCCAGGGAGAAGGCCTGGCAGCGCCGGTTGCTGCTGCACATGAAGGCGCAGCGAGTGACGAGGCTGGAGCCAGAATGCGTCTCGATAAAGTCGCTCCTGACGCACAAGAAGCCCGTGATCAAGTTGAAGACGTCTTGCATAGAGCCGGGGGCCTGCAGAGCCAGCAGGACTACGAAGACTTTCGCGTGAACTCCGAGTTTAGTCATGATGGTGCCAACTGACCAGCTTTTCCAATATAAGTGTCTCGTCTATGCAAAAGCAAATTTTGTTGCATTTCTGTTTGTTAATCTTTCAGCAGAACTGATCGAGTGCTGTATCATTTATAGACAGGACTACCAGTCTATACCAACCCCACCCCATGGGTCCCAACGGCAAGGCAGGGGTTTCAGATATGGATGGATGCAGCTCTATTCCAGGGAGAACGATGTGTCATAGAAGCTGACATTCTCTCTTCTTTTTTCCCAGCAAACAGACTTAGCAACCAGAGCACTCATGGCAACGGGGGGGGCAGATTGGGTGAGTACCCGCAGCACTAATGAAAGGTGCAACGCAACGTGCAACAAACAGGCTCAAAATAAGAACCGGTTCCAACAGGTTTAGGGAGATATACTCATTAAATGCCGCAAGCGCCCATGGAGAAACAACAACAATAAGAGACGTGGTCAAGCAGATAGAAGTTCTGAAAGCTCACAAACACTGAGCCACAAAAATATGAAGAGGGACAGAATCCTATTTATTATGCGCGAACTTTTCTATAAATGTACACTGAATATCCAAGCGATTTGACTGCTTGAGGACTAAAAACATGCACAGACGTGCAGCTTGCAACACGAGTGAATTAATGACACTGAAAGATAAAGACTACGCAGACGCAGCGTCAACGTACAAATATAAAAGTACAAACCCAACAAGTTTCTTCCTATAATGGTATAGAGAACTTCCGCATAAAGTGCTCGAAAAATCTGAAATCTGTGTTGATAGGAGCGAGTCCGTAGAAATTTTTTGTTTTTTTTCTGAATCAAGCAGGAGCCTAAAGTGTTTCTAATAGTCAATAACTAAAAGCAGGTCACTTATACAGCATTGCCTATTAGAAGTAGTTTAGTTCAAATTTGTCACGAAATTTATAACAGGGCAACAAATTTAGAAAATCTATCTCATCTCATGCCCAGAAACAGGAGTTTTTTTAAAAACTAAGCTTGATTAATCTTGTCGAATTCCTGTTGCTTGGGGCTAACAAACAAGCTTTAGACCAGGCGGCGTGCCCAAGCCGAATTATAATATTCGAAATGTCGAGCTTCTGCGCATTTCATGCCGCACGGACACACAATTTTTTCAATACAAGTTGGTAAAACCACTAAGACAACTGGTTACTTGCTGGCTGCGTGGATACAGTGATGAAATCTATAGTTAGTGACTACGGGACACCATTGGTATTGCGACACTATCTAAATTATTGTGCTATGGTGATTTACAACTCACTGGCGGCTGTTTCTTGGTTTATCCCCACTTGTCTTAAAGATTTATGATAGCAACAATTGAGCAGGGGGGCCCAATGAGCTTTGATTGAGCAATTTGTAGATAATTGGCCGGAAACCAAGGTACCGCAGGGCGCTGCTAGCTTCATGCAAAAGACTTCCAGTAGTTTGAAGGTTTCGCTGATGAATTTAAAAATAGGAGGGTTTTGAAAACATAGAAACGAGAGTAGAAGGGAAACAGGTGGATAGAAACGGAAGCGGAGGAGAAGAATAGGGGTAGAAACGAGAGATTAAGGGAAGAATAGGGGTAGAAATGAGAGAGTAGGGGGAGAATAGGGGTAGAAATGAGAGATTAGGGGGAGAATAGGGGGAGAAATGAGATAGTAGGGGAAGAATAGGGGTAGAAACGAGAGAGTAGGGGGAGAATAGGGGTAGAAACGAGAGAGTAGGGGGAGAATAGGGGTAGAAACGAGAGAGTAGGGGGAGAATAGGGGTAGAAACGAGAGAGTAGGGGAAGAATAGGGGTAGAAACGAGAGAGTAGGGGAAGAATATGGGTAGAAACGAAGGCGTACGGGGGAGAAAAGTAGAAGAGTGGATCGGATGGACAGCAGGTGGCGCTGCGGTGAAGGCAGAGACACGGCAAGGTGAGAAATTGAGTCTTGGAGCAGACGTGTGAAGAACAAAAATGTGGGAATTGAAACACACCACTTGCTGGGCATAGCTAACTAATTCCCGCAATGAAAACAACACAATCCCTTTGAGAGAACAGAAACAATGCGTCGAAAGCGCGAGAATTTCCGCAAAAAAAGGAAAAAAAACAGTTCCCTAACTTGGCGATTTGTTACTCCTACGGAATAATGCAACCAATGAACCTCCAGTCTGTTTTGATTTGATTTAGCTTGGACGCTAGTGTCAATATTGAGCCGCAATCTGTCGTAAATTTCTCCCGTGTGTGCCGTGCAAATCTTGTTTGTAGACTGCTTGGCTGATGTCGATTTTCCCATCAGGGCCGCCAAAGCGAGGGGAATTGAGTTTGCAACTATGCGGACTGGGGCCAGTTTGCCATTGAATAGAGGATGAGAGTAAGTTTGCCATGCCACTGGTAGCCCATATTTGCCACCTCAGAGTGATGATATGCCGATCTGGGGGGAGTGCAAAACTTTCTCAGCGCGTGTGGTTGTTGTATCAAAGAGAGGAATTTTTTAATGACAAATTTGAAACTGCATGCGCAACGCGTTATCTTGGAACAAGCCTTGGAAACTCGCACTGGCACTAATCGGTTATTAAATTTATTTTTTGTGCCTATTTTCAAGTAAGGTTCCAAGTATAAGCACCAAAATTGAGTAGCGAAAACGCGCCAGAATCAACTCAGAGTAGACGCCAAAATCTACTCAGAATAGGCGCCGGAATCTACTCAGAACAGGCGCCAGAATCTACTCAGAATAGGCGCCAGAATCTACTCAGAATGAGCGCCAGAATCTACTCAGAATGAGCGCCAGATTCAACTCAGAATAGGCGCCAGAATCTACTCAGAATGAGCGCCAGATTCAACTCAGAATAGGCGCCAGAATCTACTCAGAATAGGCGCCAGAATCTATTTAGAATAGGCGCCGGAATCTACTCAGAACAGGCGCCAGAATCAACTCAGAACAGGCGCCAGAATCAACTCAGAAGAGCCGCCAGAATCAACTCAGAATAGGCGCCAGAATCTACTCAGAATAGGCGCCAGATTCAACTCAGAATAGGCGCCAGAATCTACTCAGAATAGGCGCCAGAATCAACTCAGAATAGGCCCCAGAATCTACTCAGAATAGGCGCCAGATTCAACTCAGAATAGGCCCCAGAATCTACTCAGAATAGGCGCCAGATTCAATTCAGAATAGGCGCTAGATTAGGCGTTAGAATATGCTCAGAATAGGCGCGTGAACCCAGTTAACACCTGTGGCACCAGATCTGTAAATAATTCTTTATTAATTTATTTCCTTTTAACCCTTGTTTGGTGTGAAAATTAACAGGCAAATAAACGCTGATTGCTAGACGAGTTCGGGCAGAGAGCTGTTTGCACAATTTCAGTCCCACAGCCAGAATTCCTCAAGGTGCTGGGTCACTTATTTGATAGCTCAGAGAGGCGCGGCCTTGGCTGTTTGCAGAGAGGGACCGGACAGACGGACAGCTCAGTCCGGACCTCGCACCCTCGCAACTCAGGGGCCGCGCTTGTTACACAAAGTAGCCTTCTCTGTCCCTGTCTGTGCAACACACAATGCTTCATCATATTCATCTGTCACATCAAACACACGGTGCGTGCCTATCTGTGGGAGACACCATCTTAACGAGACCATCGCTCAGTTCTTCTTTATTAGAGAAAAAACGCAGTTTTTTCAACCGAAGAATCTTAAAGACGTTGAAACGATTTAAAATGCGGAATGGCATACTCGTAGTGTAGATCCGCCTCTATTGAAAATTGTGTCACAAAATTTTTGTTGACGCAATGGTTGTCAGTTTGATATTTCGGTGGCGATTGGAGTTTGACACAAATCACGGGAAAATGTGATGCAACTTGGGGACTCATTATCTGCTTCAAGTCGCCACTGACGGAGATCCACAAGACTGTCATAGTGTGCGCGCGCAGTCTTTGTTTGTCTTTGTTGAATTGAAATCTCCTCAACTCGGCGCCGGAATGGTTGTTGGGAAGTCCTGCGGTCTGTTTGAGCTCCTACGGGCGGGGGTCAAGAGGGCCGCAGCCCCACTCCGCCACCTCATGGCGCCAAAATCAATACAGCAGTGGCCACCAAAGCAGGGACACTGCTTGCCCACAGCTGGGCTTTCACACGATTCTGATGATGTGGACTTTCATTCACATCCTCAAGTTCTTAATTTGGCAACACAAATTCATGTATCTATCTATCTATCTATCTATCTATCTATCTATCTATCTATCTATCTATCTATCTATCTATCTATCTATCTATCTATCTATCTATCTATCTATCTATCTATCTATCTATCTATCTATCTATCTATCTATCTATCTATCTATCTATCTATCTATCTATCTATCTATCTATCTATCTATCTATCTATCTATCTATCTATCTATCTATCTATCTATCTATCTATCTATCTATCTATCTATCTATCTATCTATCTATCTATCTATCTATCTATCTATCTATCTATCTATCTATCTATCTATCTATCTATCTATCTATCTATCTATCTATCTATCTATCTATCTATCTATCTATCTATCTATCTATCTATCTATCTATCTATCTATCTATCTATCTATCTATCTATCTATCTATCTATCTATCTATCTATCTATCTATCTATCTATCTATCTATCTATCTATCTATCTATCTATCTATCTATCTATCTATCTATCTATCTATCTATCTATCTATCTATCTATCTATCTATCTATCTATCTATCTATCTATCTATCTATCTATCTATCTATCTATCTATCTATCTATCTATCTATCTATCTATCTATCTATCTATCTATCTATCTATCTATCTATCTATCTATCTATCTATCTATCTATCTATCTATCTATCTATCTATCTATCTATCTATCTATCTATCTATCTATCTATCTATCTATCTATCTATCTATCTATCTATCTATCTATCTATCTATCTATCTATCTATCTATCTATCTATCTATCTATCTATCTATCTATCTATCTATCTATCTATCTATCTATCTATCTATCTATCTATCTATCTATCTATCTATCTATCTATCTATCTATCTATCTATCTATCTATCTATCTATCTATCTATCTATCTATCTATCTATCTATCTATCTATCTATCTATCTATCTATCTATCTATCTATCTATCTATCTATCTATCTATCTATCTATCTATCTATCTATCTATCTATCTATCTATCTATCTATCTATCTATCTATCTATCTATCTATCTATCTATCTATCTATCTATCTATCTATCTATCTATCTATCTATCTATCTATCTATCTATCTATCTATCTATCTATCTATCTATCTATCTATCTATCTATCTATCTATCTATCTATCTATCTATCTATCTATCTATCTATCTATCTATCTATCTATCTATCTATCTATCTATCTATCTATCTATCTATCTATCTATCTATCTATCTATCTATCTATCTATCTATCTATCTATCTATCTATCTATCTATCTATCTATCTATCTATCTATCTATCTATCTATCTATCTATCTATCTATCTATCTATCTATCTATCTATCTATCTATCTATCTATCTATCTATCTATCTATCTATCTATCTATCTATCTATCTATCTATCTATCTATCTATCTATCTATCTATCTATCTATCTATCTATCTATCTATCTATCTATCTATCTATCTATCTATCTATCTATCTATCTATCTATCTATCTATCTATCTATCTATCTATCTATCTATCTATCTATCTATCTATCTATCTATCTATCTATCTATCTATCTATCTATCTATCTATCTATCTATCTATCTATCTATCTATCTATCTATCTATCTATCTATCTATCTATCTATCTATCTATCTATCTATCTATCTATCTATCTATCTATCTATCTATCTATCTATCTATCTATCTATCTATCTATCTATCTATCTATCTATCTATCTATCTATCTATCTATCTATCTATCTATCTATCTATCTATCTATCTATCTATCTATCTATCTATCTATCTATCTATCTATCTATCTATCTATCTATCTATCTATCTATCTATCTATCTATCTATCTATCTATCTATCTATCTATCTATCTATCTATCTATCTATCTATCTATCTATCTATCTATCTATCTATCTATCTATCTATCTATCTATCTATCTATCTATCTATCTATCTATCTATCTATCTATCTATCTATCTATCTATCTATCTATCTATCTATCTATCTATCTATCTATCTATCTATCTATCTATCTATCTATCTATCTATCTATCTATCTATCTATCTATCTATCTATCTATCTATCTATCTATCTATCTATCTATCTATCTATCTATCTATCTATCTATCTATCTATCTATCTATCTATCTATCTATCTATCTATCTATCTATCTATCTATCTATCTATCTATCTATCTATCTATCTATCTATCTATCTATCTATCTATCTATCTATCTATCTATCTATCTATCTATCTATCTATCTATCTATCTATCTATCTATTCTATCTATCTATCTATCTATCTATCTATCTATCTATCTATCTATCTATCTATCTATCTATCTATCTATCTATCTATCTATCTATCTATCTATCTATCTATCTATCTATCTATCTATCTATCTATCTATCTATCTATCTATCTATCTATCTATCTATCTATCTATCTATCTATCTATCTATCTATCTATCTATCTATCTATCTATCTATCTATCTATCTATCTATCTATCTATCTATCTATCTATCTATCTATCTATCTATCTATCTATCTATCTATCTATCTATCTATCTATCTATCTATCTATCTATCTATCTATCTATCTATCTATCTATCTATCTATCTATCTATCTATCTATCTATCTATCTATCTATCTATCTATCTATCTATCTATCTATCTATCTATCTATCTATCTATCTATCTATCTATCTATCTATCTATCTATCTATCTATCTATCTATCTATCTATCTATCTATCTATCTATCTATCTATCTATCTATCTATCTATCTATCTATCTATCTATCTATCTATCTATCTATCTATCTATCTATCTATCTATCTATCTATCTATCTATCTATCTATCTATCTATCTATCTATCTATCTATCTATCTATCTATCTATCTATCTATCTATCTATCTATCTATCTATCTATCTATCTATCTATCTATCTATCTATCTATCTATCTATCTATCTATCTATCTATCTATCTATCTATCTATCTATCTATCTATCTATCTATCTATCTATCTATCTATCTATCTATCTATCTATCTATCTATCTATCTATCTATCTATCTATCTATCTATCTATCTATCTATCTATCTATCTATCTATCTATCTATCTATCTATCTATCTATCTATCTATCTATCTATCTATCTATCTATCTATCTATCTATCTATCTATCTATCTATCTATCTATCTATCTATCTATCTATCTATCTATCTATCTATCTATCTATCTATCTATCTATCTATCTATCTATCTATCTATCTATCTATCTATCTATCTATCTATCTATCTATCTATCTATCTATCTATCTATCTATCTATCTATCTATCTATCTATCTATCTATCTATCTATCTATCTATCTATCTATCTATCTATCTATCTATCTATCTATCTATCTATCTATCTATCTATCTATCTATCTATCTATCTATCTATCTATCTATCTATCTATCTATCTATCTATCTATCTATCTATCTATCTATCTATCTATCTATCTATCTATCTATCTATCTATCTATCTATCTATCTATCTATCTATCTATCTATCTATCTATCTATCTATCTATCTATCTATCTATCTATCTATCTATCTATCTATCTATCTATCTATCTATCTATCTATCTATCTATCTATCTATCTATCTATCTATCTATCTATCTATCTATCTATCTATCTATCTATCTATCTATCTATCTATCTATCTATCTATCTATCTATCTATCTATCTATCTATCTATCTATCTATCTATCTATCTATCTATCTATCTATCTATCTATCTATCTATCTATCTATCTATCTATCTATCTATCTATCTATCTATCTATCTATCTATCTATCTATCTATCTATCTATCTATCTATCTATCTGTCTTTTTATCAATCTAAAAATATATCTTCCTGCTTATCTTCTTATTTATAACCATCCTAATAGTACCTTTTTTAGTGTAAAACCGATTTCCTTGCACCATTTGATTGACAGAACTTATGTCGCGCACTGCAGACTGAGTGATCGGCACGCACCGGCCTGTCGCGTGTGCATCTTCCACAATTTTTCACAGGCTTTTAAGCCAGCGAAATTTTCAAGATGGGATTATTTTCCTTTTAGGATCTTCTAGAAATCTCTTTCCTAAAGGTGGGAAATCCAAGCAATAAAATATCATTATTTTATTATTTCGACCCAAGGCTTCTCTGCAGCATCACGGAAGCAATAATTAATGAATTTGGAAGCCCCCAGCTGCAGCGCAATAAACTCGGCTTCTAACTCGGCTGTTAAAAAAAGGAGTTTTGCTTGAGCGAAGTCTTCTGGACGGGCCGCCAGCCGCCGGCAGAAGAGGCTGGGAGAAGCTGTTGGGTTTGTTTTCCTTTGCACCCGGGGGCACTTCATCTCAACACTCAGCCGCTCCTTCCCAATGTTTTCAGTGAAAATACGCGCCGATCTGGTTAATTGGAGTTTCACAGCCTGCCCGTCTTAATCCCGGCGCAGACTTCAGTCCCTGTTTGGTCAATTTTTCAGAGCTTCGCAGACTAAGCGAACTAGGTTCTACTAAACTTTTTAGTTGCCAAGGCCCGGGCAAAGTTTTCGCACCTTTTTTCCCCCAGTTGAGGAGTAAAATTGGCGGCATTAATTACACGGGGAATTGCCGGACTGAACTGACTGACTGAAAATGGGCAAGAAATCTTTTTTTTAATTTTGCAGAAGCAAAATCTTTTTAACCTAACGCGTGCCTTCTTCTGTCGGTTCTGCTTTTAGAAGAAGGCAATTTTGCTTGAAGAATGATCATCTGGCGGCCAGCAACCTGACTCTCCCCTTTCGGTTCGCTCTCGCTCCGAGACACCTCCTCCACTTTCTTCTTGCTTCAGCGAAGAAACGGGGACGACCAGTTGCTGCTATGGCGGGGATCGCTTTAGTTTGGGGTCGGGGGACAAGACAGCAACCGCAGCTGTTCCCTAGACCTCAGCGGGAGATCTGCGTCGGCCTCCGGGATGCCCGGATTCGCCAGTTGTCAGGCAGAGACTCGTCGCACTCCCATTCGAACCCTGCGTTTTTTGCCCGTGCCCATACGAGCTAGATTGGCCCCTTAGGAGAAATTTTGCCGGTGTTGGGAAGTGGCCGCTTCAAGGTGGCCGCGCCGAGCTGTCAGTCAGCTGGCGTTTCATCGCCCCCTCCTCCCTCCCTGTCCCCTGCAACCGAAGAGGAAATTGCGTTTTGTCATGCCTGATCCGTCTCTGCTTGCGTGCCTTCGTGTCTTTTAGGCATCATTTTGGAATGGCAAGGAAGGTGGAAGGTTTGTGGGTGCTAGGTGCTGTCTCCTGTGACTGTCAGGTGCTGTCTCCTGTGACTGTCAGGTGCTGTCTCCTGTGACTGTCAGGTGCTGTCTCCTGTGACTGTCAGGTGCTGTCTCCTGTGACTGTCAGGTGCTGTCTCCTGTGACTGTCAGGTGCTGTCTCCTGTGACTGTCAGGTGCTGTCTCCTGTGACTGTCAGGTGCTGTCTCCTGTGACTGTCAGGTGCTGTCTCCTGTGACTGTCAGGTGCTGTCTCCTGTGAATGTCAGGTGCTGTCTCCTGTGACTGTCAGGTGCTGTCTCCTGTGACTGTCAGGTGCTGTCTCCTGTGACTGTCAGGTGCTGTCTCCTGTGACTGTCAGGTGCTGTCTCCTGTGACTGTCAGGTGCTGTCTCCTGTGAATGTCAGGTGCTGTCTCCTGTGACTGTCAGGTGCTGTCTCCTGTGACTGTCAGGTGCTGTCTCCTGTGACTGTCAGGTGCTGTCTCCTGTGACTGTCAGGTGCTGTCTCCTGTGACTGTCAGGTGCTGTCTCCTGTGACTGTCAGGTGCTGTCTCCGGTGGCTGTCAGGTGCTGTCTCCTGTGACTGTCAGGTGCTGTCTCCTGTGACTGTCAGGTGCTGTCTCCTGTGACTGTCAGGTGCTGTCTCCTGTGACTGTCAGGTGCTGTCTCCTGTGACTGTCAGGTGCTGTCTCCTGTGACTGTCAGGTGCTGTCTCCTATGAGTGTCAGTTGCTGTCTAATGAGTGTCAGAAAGTTCAGATTCACTAGCAATTCGTGACTGTCAGCTAATTAAAATCAAAATTCTTATTCAAAATTAGCTAAGCGCCAAAATCAGCCTTGCAGAGCAGGGACCCGCTAGGCCTAAACAGCTGACTCTGTCTTAATTGGTGGTAGTTGAGTGGGTGAATAGTCGAGAATTTCTGTATTTCTGTCGGCCTGTCAGCCTTTGTCTGACCCTCGGTCTGTATTCAGCATTGACGGCAGCAAAAAGTGGCCCGTGCGAAAGACAAGAGGGGAAAGATGTCCGTGGGAAGATGTCCTTCACTATTCGGTGTGATGGGGGTGGCAGCTCCTTCGTGTTTTTTAGGGTTAGACAAGTTTCTGACGGACAGGTTGCGAGAACCCAAAATGCATTTGCCGGTCAGGAATTTTGGACCCATGCTTTAACTGACCCGTTCGGGAGTTTGGGAGGTCGAGCCACCATTCCCTCCCTGTCAGAAAGGAATTTCGACGACCCAGAAGGCACTGGAGGAGGTTCCGCAATGAAATCTGGCAATTCAATTCCCACGAATAATTGGGCCCGATGCAGTATGAGGCCTGATTCGGTCTTTGTTGTTGGACCACCAAGACTATATGCGCTCCTTACTAAAGGGGGGGGGGGCTGCATGAATTTTCGTGAATTCAGTTAAGAAATTCCATTGTCTAATTAGAAGCCTTATTGTGGACAATTTTTAAACTTCGTGATCCCAAAGTTCAGCCTTGTCGGATGCTTTATCAGTTAGATGATGAATTGATTATGAAAAGGGTAATTATATTAATTTGATTCGGGAGTTCAGTTAAAGTATATTTTGTCAAAAGATCAAAAGTTCTAAACTACGAGCTGTACATTGTAAATAATGTCATACATACACGAAGAGTCAGAGAAACTGCCAAGGCCTGAAGTCAAGAGACACAAGAAATGGGAGGGGCCCAAAGAAAAATACACCGACAACCCCCTTGGCGGCTGGCGTCAGGAAGCGGCGGCGGCTTGCCTCTTTCAGCAATCAAGCACCAGGAAGGCACTGCGCGGCCATCTCTCTTCCTTTCGCCTACCTAAACGCCAAATAGGGGGTGGAGAGGCAAGTCAGAGAGATAGACGTATTATCTGAGACAACACTGAGCGGTCCGCCCGCTCTTCTTGCTTTCTATGTATACACTGAGTGGCCAAAAGATTTAAAAACGGCAAAAATCTCTTGCGCAGCTTAAAGACGCCATCTAGCAAAATGCGTTGATGGACACACAGCTGAACAGAAGACTCTTCAACTACGATCAATTACTTTTTGGATTTTTTCGACTCCAAGCTTTCTAAGAAATACGCCGAGTTGGTGAGTTCGAATATCGATTGAAAAAACGATATTGAGTTGGCCGTAACAAGTGCGCTCTATGTAGAATGAGTAAAGAAGCTCAGATTGTGAGCTTGAGCCGCCTAGCAGGTTTCCATGACAACTAAGGCTCCCGTCATCTGGAACTTCACTTATCTATCTATATAATAGAGATATAAGGGATTACAAACTAATACCATTCAAGTGGGGATAAAGACTGCATAAAGCACATTGCACCTCCAAGGAATTGAGAAATTTGAGAACCAATTATGCAAGAAGCGGTTTATTGCTCAGCTGGTTACTAGACAGAGACGGCGTCATTATACTTGCCGCAATCAGTTCAATGGCGGCCCGATGCCAAGCAAGGGGGGGTGGGATATTGACACCCTCTTGTGGGCTTGGCGGGAAAATGAATTATGACTTTATACTACTCCTGTTTATCGGATGTTTACCACGCGCGCAGACAGACAAAGAGGTGTCGAGTGACAGGTTTTAAAATGTAATGGCACTGTTGACGACTTGTATATTTGAAATTCTGCAGCAAAAAAATATGCTTTGGTGGCCCTGCTTTTCTCGTCTTCGTTCGCTTGTTGTCTCCATCTTTGCCACCCGCAGAGAAGGATGGGGCGGTTTTAGTTAAGCAGAGAGCTTTTAGTGAAGCTGTAGGGGCAAATAACAACCTGATGCTGATGAGGGATTTTTTTCCCCGGAAGAGAAATTCTTTGCGGAGGTGGAGGCGGCAAAATCTGTTTGAAAAGTCTTGATACTGCATAGGCCTAATTTTATGAAGGCGAAGCCCAAATTGCCCGTTAAAAATTTGTATCAAGGATGCTCTTCAGTCGGAAAACTTCAGACAGCAAGCCGCTATTCGTAAAAAATAGCCCGGCTTGCTTCAACTGCATCACTTTTTGCGATGTAAAAAAACCAGTCGATTTGCTACTGTTTTAAGAGAGAAAAAATGATGACGAAAGAAGTTTAGGACAGCACGGAAGAGACAGAAATCAGAAATTGAATGATTCGTGACGGAATGCGAGCGTTGCGGCAGACACACACAGACACACACACACACACACACACACACACACACACACGATGACAGCCTCGGACAAAGGGAGTTCAGTTAAACTTTGCTTCATCTTAATTTAGCTCACTGGGACAAACATAATGAGGCTGCGCTGCAGTTTCTTTGCAAATGGGGGTTAGGGAGGTCCCTCGATCGAAAAGGCACCGTTTTTTTTTCGTTGTTGCATCGGTCCTGTCTGGTTGGAATCTGCTTCAAAGGAGGAAGTGTTAACACGAGCCATTTTGCGGGCGGGGATTTTTGAAGGATCTTTAGCTTGGGAGATGCTTATCTGATCTTGGCCCCTGAAAACCCGGTGGGTGTGAGAGGGCCTTAGGGTGGCGATTAGAATCTCTCTTTCTCTCCCAATTTTTCACTCTCTTTCCCATAGGGATCTTGGCGGGGCGCACTGATGCAGTCAAGGGGGATGCTGAGAGGTGCTAAATATTCCAATTTTTGCACCTCTGGCCTGCAGACACCCGCAATGTGCGATGCCAAGTGCCGCTAAGTTGGTCCTGTCTCCGCCATCACCACCGAGCGCGTGCCAAAGATCCCAAAGTGATTAGGGCTCAGGGTTGGCACAAAGCAAGCAGGTCTGAAGTTTCACTGCTGGAGCAGAATTTCTGCCTAAATTTGATGAAGAGCCAGCGGAACCATGAAGTGTCCTAAAAGTCGTTGAACCGAGTGTGAAGCGGTCAGATCTGCATCAGCAAAATTAACACTCCCATAGGGCCTGGCTCGAGCCTATGATTTAGTCTTTGTAGTTTTGTAGTCTTTGTAGGCCTAGTTTTAGACAGTCTTGGTTCATTCCGCCGGGAAGTTAAAACTAAATGAAGAGAATTGAATAATTTTGTGTCCTCTTTAAGAACGTTGACCTGCAAAATGTTTGGTGCATGAAAAGACAAATAAATAAATCAGCTCGTTAAATTCCCCTCAACACCCAATCTAGTCAGTGTTAAATTTTGTCAAAGCTTACAAGTTCCCACTTAAAACTGCTGACCAATTTTAACTGTCCATGAAGTCGTCTTGCAATTAAAATTCCCTATTTATTTAATCAAACCCCTAGTGACACCTGTTTATCATTATCATTAGGGATCCAAGAGCCTTCCTCCACATCAACATGCGACACCTTCAATCACGTGATTTTCCCAGGCAAAGCAATCGAGTTTTCCTCCTCCCCAAACAGCTTTTCCCGGCCAGCGCTGTGTATAAACTGATGGGAAAACTTCCCGATGCCGCTGCGCTGACCCGCAGTCCATCTTGCTGCTAACTGCCACGCAGGCATCTTCCCTTCAACACCCTCCCCGCCTCCTTCCATTGCCAGTTGCTAGGGAGAAATGCCACGTCTACGAATCTGGGATCTGGGCGCATGTTTATCCCCGCCACTCCCATTCTGCAGTCACTCGCGCTGATTATTTTTAATACGAATTGCAATGTCACAGAAATCTTGGAAATAGAAGAAAATCTGCGCCCGCGCATTCAATAGGCTATAGAAAGAAAGGTTTGGGAAGGCTCTCGGGTTTGGTTATAAACAAAGTGCTGAGCGGGCATGGTGATGGCCAAAACTTCTTCCGTGCCGCTCCAACCACCGCATGCTGTTTGGAGGATTAAAAAACTACAGGAAAGAGCCAAGAAAGTCACGATCGAGTGATGATGGCGCGGTTTAAAACTGAGGCCCGTCTTCTTCTGCTGCAAAACTGTGCGGGGATTTTTGTGAGAGAGATTTATTAAGAACCCGATTTTAGCCTGCTGCTAGGAAGTTTCGGTTGCCAGGGCGGCTGAAATTCCCTAGCGACACCCAGACACCTGCTGGAATCCACTGCCTATCCGTCTCCCCAACCCAGGCCGCATCCCCGGGGAGGAACACCTTGGTTAAGTCTCTTCCCCTCCACTTTCTGGCTAGCTCTATTAATCCCTGACGGCGGAAATCGTTTCTAAGAAATCTTCCATCACTTTCGCGCTCCCCCCCAGCAGCAGCAGCAGCAGCAAAGTGTCGGTCGGCCAGCGCTCACTTCGCCGCCTTTTTCTTCCCGACAAAAAACGCCTTGGTAACACTTCCCCCCTGACACCATATAGGCGGCGCTCATGAAAGCCCCACCGCGCGTGTTAAACGCTTTGCATTTGCATCTAACATATTGCATGGCCATTAATGCATGCTTTACTGCACCTGCGCACCAGCACTCGGCTGCAAGGGCGGGTGGGAACAATTATGGCGTTTGATTTCTACAGGATTTTGTTCCCGATTTATAGTTGCTAAACAGAGGGGAGACACGTGTGGAAGCTGATACTGTGTTTTTGGGAATTAGGAATTACAAGTGGGCGGGGTGTGTGGCCTTTCGAACTCGTAATGTCATATTTATTACCCCCTTAGTTGTCTAATATCTTTGCTCGGCTCCCCTATCTACTCTCGATTATCTTCCTTATCTAATCTCAGTCTCCTCCCCTGTCTACTCCCCCTCTTCTCCCCTGTCTACTCCCCCTCTTCTACCCTGTCTACTCTCCCCTCTTCTCCCCGTTTACTCTCCCCTCTTCTCCCCTGTCTACTCTCCCCTCTTCTCCCCTGTCTACTCTCCCCTCTTCTCCCCTGTCTACTCTCCCCTCTTCTCCCCTGTCTACTCTCCCCTCTTCTCCCCGTTTACTCTCCCCTCTTCTTTTTCCTATTTTCTCAGAATCAAATCCGAGAGTTAAACATTCAACTAAAAGAATGATGGGCCACGCAATTTCTAACTGTCATTCTAATTAATCACATCTACCCCCTATGCTATTTTAGCAAACTGCTATCATCTTTCATAAAACTATTTCTAAGCAAAACAAATTATTTCGGACTAAAAAAGTGATCCATCCGTGTTTACTCTTGCCAACAGGTGCGCCAGGGATGGGGGTCCATTCTGTCTCTGGCAGGCCAAACAAAAAATAAGTTTTATCTCGCTCAGTTGACTGACGTATTCAGCCTGCAGTGCCTTGTTGCCAGGCAGATACGGCAAATCAGCTTGATTAACCCCACGGGGACTTAATTCGTGGGGAAAATTGTCCCCAAGAAATGCTGCACCAAGAAAACTTTAATTAATTTTCTTTTTTTCGCCTTTTCCTATAGCTAAGGAATTTAATCAGGAACAAAACAATTGCTTCTTTGGGAGCGAGGGAATATTGCTTGGCAATCCTCATTTTTGCTAATTTCGGCTCAGTCATGCGAAGTCAGGCAATGGAGGAATCAGTCTTTTCTGGGGGAGATTTTCTATAGACGTTGCAGGGGGATGCGCAACTCCTGTGTTTATCCATTGTCACCGGCAGGTGACACAATGCCAATTGTAAGTGTGTTAATTTTTCTCACTCAATTCTCAACTAGAAGAGGATGAAAGGATAAATTTCAGAATTGAATTATATCGGGAACAATGGGAATTGACTTTTGCGAGTGATGGATGGCATTGGGACATGAGCAAAAATATTGTTTAGAGGAAAAAGCCATGCATGACCTGTCTTTAATTAAACACCTATCTTCTTTTCTAATTCTGCGAATACTTGTTTGTGTGTATATTTCTGTCTATCTATCTATTTATCTATCTATCTATCTATCTATCTATCTATCTATCGATCTATCTATCTATCTATCTATCTATCTATCTATCTATCTATCTATCTATCTATCTATCTATCTATCTATCTATCTATCTATCTATCTATCTATCTATCTATCTATCTATCTATCTATCTATCTATCTATCTATCTATCTATCTATCTATCTATCTATCTATCTATCTATCTATCTATCGATCTATCTATCTATCTATCTATCTATCTATCTATCTATCTATCTATCTATCTATCTATCTATCTATCTATCTATCTATCTATCTATCTATCTATCTATCTATCTATCTATCTATCTATCTATCTATCTATCTATCTATCTATCTATCTATCTATCTATCTATCTATCTATCTATCTATCTATCTATCTATCTATCTATCTATCTATCTATCTATCTATCTATCTATCTATCTATCTATCTATCTATCTATCTATCTATCTATCTATCTATCTATCTATCTATCTATCTATCTATCTATCTATCTATCTATCTATCTATCTACCTATCTATCTATCTATCTATCTATCTATCTATCTATCTATCTATCTATCTATCTATCTATCTATCTATCTATCTATCTATCTATCTATCTATCTATCTATCTATCTATCTATCTATCGATCTATCTATCTATCTATCTATCTATCTATCTATCTATCTATCTATCTATCTATCTATCTATCTATCTATCGATCTATCTATCTATCTATCTATCTATCTATCTATCTATCTATCTATCTATCTATCTATCTATCTATCTATCTATCTATCTATCTATCTATCTATCTATCTATCTATCTATCTATCTATCTATCTATCTATCTATCTATCTACCTATCTATCTATCTATCTATCTATCTATCTATCTATCTATCTATCTATCTATCTATCTATCTATCTATCTATCTATCTATCTATCTATCTATCTATCTATCTATCTATCTATCTATCTATCTATCTATCTATCTATCTATCTATCTATCTATCTATCTATCTATCTATCTATCTATCTATCTATCTATCTATCTATCTATCTATCTATCTATCTATCTATCTATCTATCTATCTATCTATCTATCTATCTATCTATCTATCTATCTATCTATCTATCTATCTATCTATCTATCTATCTATCTATCTATCTATCTATCTATCTATCTATCTATCTATCTATCTATCTATCTATCTATCTATCTATCTATCTATCTATCTATCTATCTATCTATCTAATCTATCTATCTATCTATCTATCTATCTATCTATCTATCTATCTATCTATCTATCTATCTATCTATCTATCTATCTATCTATCTATCTATCTATCTATCTATCTATCTATCTATCTATCTATCTATCTATCTATCTATCTATCTATCTATCTATCTATCTATCTATCTATCTATCTATCTATCTATCTATCTATCTATCTATCTATCTATCTATCTATCTATCTATCTATCTATCTATCTATCTATCTATCTATCTATCTATCTATCTATCTATCTATCTATCTATCTATCTATCTATCTATCTATCTATCTATCTATCTATCTATCTATCTATCTATCTATCTATCTATCTATCTATCTATCTATCTATCTATCTATCTATCTATCTATCTATCTATCTATCTATCTATCTATCTATCTATCTATCTATCTATCTATCTATCTATCTATCTATCTATCAATTAATTTATTTTTGCGAACCAAAAGTCTCACCAAATCACCCAAGTTAATACATACGGTAACACATGGCTACAATAACCACAGTACAGACTATGAGAAGCTCAGAAAGGAGGAATTTCGCATGTTTTCTATCAAAACAGTCTGACAAACCAGCGAACTATATCTATCAATACATACTATAGTCTCACACCGCGCCTTCCTCTTGCGGTAAAGCCCGACATAAAAAAACTATTCACCTGATATATTCTATACAGCATGAGACTTCAGTCACACAGCACCGTGTCATGGGAATGCTATCACTGTACCCAAATTGGAATAATTGCACATGGATAAAGCTGTTCTTAAGCTTTCCTTTGGTGAAAAAATATTGTGCGTAAAAATGCTCCACCGATATTGGTGACAGAAAAAAAATATCACAGATCCAAAAGTCGGTTTTGCTACAATTAATTTTGGTGGATCAAAGAGCTGTCTGTGGGTTAGAGTTTTCTTCTGAGCTGGACAGTTTGATACAATTGGGCACCCAAGCTTTTACGCCAATTCAGTTTGCGTAAATTGATCTCTCCTCCTTCACGAAAAATATTATACATTGCTTTCACAAAACCGCAAATTTTACTTAACGTACTTAACAATAAAGCCTTTATCTGTTAGCTGCAGTCTCTCAAATCCGCTCACATTCTCTCAAATCCGCTCACATTCTCTCAAATCCGCTCCTATTCTCTCAAATCCGCTCCCATTCTCTGAAATCCGCTCCCATTCTCTTAAATCCGCCCATTCTCTCAAATCCGCTCATATCCTCTCAAATCCGCTCCCATCCTCTAAAATCTGCTCCCAGTATCTCAAATCTGATCTCAAATGATAGTGGCAAGCTTTTTCTACTTTGAGTAAGAAATCAATCACAAATTAATTAAACTTAAATTTACTAAACACTATTTATATTTGCAAGACATTCCAACCTGATATATATAGAAGGTTGAGGCCATTTTAAGTAAAAGAGCGAATTCCTGGGAATGGAGCTGGCCGGAGTCCCCACCCCTAAGGGCACGAGTGGCAATTGCATGGCTTCATGCATGGCCCCCCGCCTGACTTTGTTGACATGCGGCGCTGTCATCAGCTGACTGAGCGAGCAGTTAATAAACTGATTGCGCAACATTCGGGCCAAAATCTGGGGACGAGCCTTCACCATTGCGTCCAGCCATATGCCACTCGGTTCATTGAGCAGGAGTGTTCGCTTTGAAATGCAGACTTTTTGAGCAGTCGTGCACAGTTCTTCAAGGCTTCTCAATGTTCAATTCAATTGAAGTGGTTGCAGGTGCAATGTTTGCCCTAGAGATTAGTGGCACTTTTGTGGGGCTACTTAGTGAAGCTAATCCTTTAAATTTTACTTGAGAGGTTGAATTCATTTGGGATATTTGAGTCGTATTTCACCTCGAAAAAATATTCCAATGAATGGATTGCTAATCTATAGCCCATGGATGAAGGAACAGAATGGATTGCTAATCTATAGCCCATGGGTAAAGGAACAGAATGGATTGCTAATCTATAGCTCATGAATGAAGGAACACAATGGATTGCTAATCTATAGCCCATGGATGAAGGAACAGAACGAATTGCTAATCTATAGCCCATGGATGAAGGTGCAGAACATATTGCTAATCTATAGATCTTTATGGATCTTTAATTGCTGGCTAGTTTATAGCAGGTTAAAAACTTAATTACTGCACAATTATAATTCTTGATTAATATAGAAATTGGCAGAATTCAGCAGAAAAAACCTCGGGCCACCTCCCCGATTCTGCAGACCCGAATCAACACTCCGCCATTGGCTGTCGAAGCCGCTGCATCAACAATGAACTCTGGCAGATTCTTATTGGCTGCGGTCAGCCCCACCGATTGAGGTGGCTGGCCAAGGAGCTCGAACACGGAGGTCCCCAAAGGATTCTAGGAGAGGGAGAGAGGTGGGGAGAGACAGGTCTGGGGGGGAGAGAGAGGCGCCGACACGAAGGTAGATCTTTATTTTGACTTCGTCTGAAACGAAAGCAAAGAGCCGCAGAGAAGCGAGAGAAACACAGAGAGAGAAGGCAGCGGAGGCGCATCAGAGCATACAAACACAAACACAAGTCGCCTTGCCCCCTCACTTGGCCCTGTTTGTTAAGAAAACTTCCTCCCAAAAACTTCTGTTAGCGCTTCATAGCAGTGGCCGCAGCAGTCAGTGTCTCTTGCAGCCCCGCAGACAGACTGAAAGCTGTCTGATCTAAGACCTTGACTTGACTTGCCCCCCCACGTCACCAACCTCACATCCGCCTCTATACAGCCGTGATAGCTTGAACTGTTATTTCAACTTCTCCGACTATATTTATAGCCTAGAACTTTTACCCCGCGACTGCACTCGGACAATGCAGGTGGCTCAGCCGCTGGATTATCAAACTCATGTCAGCGCCAGTCACTCGCCCCAGCACCACAGATCGGAGGATGCGTCACCGTTTGACAAGCGTCAGCAGCAGCAGCAGCTGCACCAGTCGGCGGCGACTGTCGCAACTTCGGCGGCTTCTTCGGGCAGCAGTTCCGGTGGTGCCGCGGTGGCTGCAGCGGCGGCAGCTGCGGCCGCCTACCTTCAGCAGGGTCACCAGGCGACGCACTATCATGGCCATGCCCACTCCATGGCGATGTGGCAACAACAACAGCAGCAGCAAAACTTGGAACCGGAGCAGCAAGCCGCTTCATCAAGCGTCGCCGACGAGGAGCCAACGGATGCCAATTCAGCCGCCGCTGCAGCCGCCGCTGCTGCCGCCGCCGCTGCCGCCGCCTCCGTCATGCCGGCATTCGCCGCTCACGGCTACTACGGGCCGCACTCAGGCGGGGCGGCGGGCCCGGTGTACGGTCAGCATCACCTGCAGCATCATCACCACCACCACCAGCAGTGCTACTCGGCCAGCCGCTACTCGCCGTACGGACCGGGCGGCAAGGACCTGGTGAAGCCGCCGTATTCCTACATAGCGCTGATCACCATGTCAATCACTGCGCAGCCGGACAAGAAGATCACGCTGAATGGCATCTATCAGTTCATCATGGATCGGTGAGCGGAGTTTTTCTATTTTTAGCTCATATACTTGGTGCTGAGATGCATCATAAAAAAGATAAATTAAAGACACCAGAGAGACAGAAAGATAACCGATGCTGTCAAGTAGACACCTGACAAATTTGACGAACCATGCGAGACGCAGAGATGAAGAAAAGACCACCCAAAAAGTGAGCGCCTATATAATATAAGAATCGCTTTCAAACCTGTCATTTTGACGTTTGAAGAGTGCTGAGACTTAACACAATGAAAAGAGTTGAGGCTTTGAATGAGAGAAGACAGAGGGATCCAGGGACGGCATGGTGGCAACCGGCGTGCACACATCGCGGGTCAGCGCGTGTTCAAGTGGCTTAGTCGGCTTATGCGGCAAAGGAAACTATTCAACTAAATGAGACACTATAGAGGCTGTCTGCCGCAGTCAAGCACAATTGCTTTTTTCATATAGAAGTTATAGAAGCAGAAGCAGCGAGCTATTCGGGACCAAAGTATAATTTTTTTGGTGACAGTCATTTCTGCTTTGCAAGATATACTGTAGTGCAATAAAAATTCCTAAAAATTGATTAAGAACAAAATCTATAGCGCCGTTTGGTTTACACTTATGTGGCACCTCCTATCTTGATTTTGTCATTACACTAACCTGGAGTGAAACTCGAAGTTATGCATTGACTTTTGCTATGCACGCAAAACTTGATTAGTTATAATTTTGATCACGTTATAGCACACGATATAAGTTATCTACATCCATAGCTAATGCATAAACAGAATTGAAAACTAAACTCATTTGTTTGTGCAGTGTGAGCGGGAATGATTTATTTTGGGCGACCTTTGCTATTGGAATGATACATTTTTGAAGCGGCTTTGCAATAACTTTATGCTGGAAAAATTATCTAGCTAAACCTTAGAAATGCGGACATTTGTGGATAAATTAGGTCGATAGATTGCTAGATCAAGAGAAGATTGAATAGACAATTGAGGTCATTTTGATTCAATTGGAGGAAAATTTTGAAGCAAGATTCGAATGCTTTCGCTACTACTTGTATTCATTTCTAAGTAGTGTAATTCGACAACATCGCCAAAAATTGGAATCGTCCGACCGGTTTCAGGTTTCCCTACTATCGAGAGAACAAGCAGGGCTGGCAGAACTCCATCCGGCACAACCTGTCACTCAACGAGTGCTTCGTCAAGGTCGCCCGCGACGACAAGAAGCCAGGCAAGGGCAGCTACTGGACGCTGGACCCGGAGGCCTACAACATGTTCGACAATGGCAGCTACTTGCGTCGGCGAAGGCGATTCAAAAAGAAGGACTCGGCGATGAGGGAGGAGAAAGGCCGATCGCAGGCTGCTGCAGTTGTTGCGGCTGCTGCCGCCGCCGCCGCCGCCGCAGCTGCTGGCAACGCGGATTCGGCGACGCTGGAAACTGCAGGCGGAGTTGGCTCCGGCGGCGAAGCCAAAGAGAATCGTCCGGCAGCCGGGGGTTGCTATGGCGTTGCTACGGAGGTGAATTCGCAAGGCGAAGAGCTGCTGGAGGTGAGCGATGGACTTCAAGTAAATGCAGTGAACTTTTAAATTGATATGTTGATTCTTAAAGCACGTAGACAAGGACTCTAGCATGTAGATAAGGATCAGGGCAGGTAGATAAGGATCGGGGCAGGTAGATAAGGATCGGGACAGGTAGATAAGGATCTGGACAGGTAGATATGGATCGGGGCAGGTAGATAAAGATCGGAGCAAGAAATCAGGCCATCATGCATTAGAAGGTGATCTTAGACAAGAAATCTCTCTTCTAACTGCACTGCAGGCCACAGCGGTGAGTGACGGAGCTCAGTCAGCTGGCGAGAGCTCTTCGGAGCGAAACCTGGACCTGTCTCGGCTGAAAGCAGAGGACGCCATCATGGAGCAGCAGCTGTTGCTGCGGCGGCGCCATCAGCTGGCATCTTCACCCTTGTCGGGTGGTGTGAAGTCCGAGCCGGAGCTGGATGCGGACTTGCTGACGGTTCAACAGCAGCAGCAGCTGCAGCAACAGCTTCATCACCAACAGCAGCAGCAGTACCTGCACCAGCAGCATCAGCAGCAGCAGCATCATCAATTCTATCCTCACATGGCCACATCAACTCCGGCTAGTCAAAGCGAACTTCTCAGAATGAGTTACCAGAACCAGTTTCAGCATCAAGGAGCAGGATACAGCCTGCAGCAGCAGCACCAGCACCAGCAGCAGCAGGCCTACGCAGCATTTCACAGTCCCCAAGTAATTGAGGATGTGGCCCAATACACTGCCGCTGATGAGGACAAAGTTCAGCAGCTTCATGCGGTTCAGCAGCACCAGGCAGCCTTCAGCCAAGGCTGGTATCCGCAACCCGTGGGAGCGGCTGCAGGCTACGGTTGCTACCCGTTCGGTCAGCCCCAGCAACACCAGCAGCAGCCGCATCAGTTCCCAGGCCAGCAGCATCCTTTGATGCATCTAGGGGGCTCCACCGCCTATACAGCAACCTGTCGATACGGAATGCAAGCTGCAACAGCCTCCGGGGTGCTTCATCACCAGTCTCCATCCCAGCAGCAGTCGCAGGTTGCCAAGTACTCTTGAATTTCAATAGGCTAGGTTTTTGTCCATTGAAACTATGAAAGAATGCAGAAAAAATACTGAAATCTGGCTTTCTATCATTTATTTATCTAGAAAAGAAAATCTAACCCTTGTTGCTTTATTGAACTTGCACTTTTGCTTAAATTAATTGCTTAATGCTTGCAGAAATTGTTTCTTTACTCTGTAGTACAAGCTATTCCTACCAAGTACTTGAGTTTTTTTCGCACCATAGCGCGTGGAAAATTTTCTGTTTTTAAGCTAAAAAGAATAGCAAACTCATAAGAGTGATAACCAGTTTGGTTAAAAATGTTAGTAATTTTAGTAACTATTCTATACTTTGCGAACTGATAGGCCATTTGTACATTATTTAAAAAATTGCCTTATTTGCAAAATTCAACTTGGCATATCATACTTTCAGTTGTTACTAATTTTCTGTCCCCGCACCGTTACATGCTGTCTATCTCTTTACTCTCTCATATTGCTGAAAAAATAAAGAACATTTAAACAAAAAACTTCCGCAACAATTTTTTTCAATTAATTAAAAATGTAATAGTTTTTAAATAATAGTTCAGTAAGAACAGGTGCATGTGGACATAGGAATAACATATCATTAGAAGCAGAGACTTATCTTGTTATAGAGGGTTTATCATAAGCTGGTGCTTAGCGAGGACCAACTGGGTGCGCCTTGTTACTTAAAATATGTACGAGTACTTAGGCGCAGTTAAACATTCTGCTGGGGACGCATCTCTAAGGTGCGCTAAGACTGTTGGCTCAGGGGCGGCCAGAGCTTAAGACCCTGGCTTAGAAGCGCCAAGACTGCTTGTTAGGAGCCGATTATGAAGACTATTGACTATTAAAAGCAAAACACAATTTTTTGCTGGGAGCACCCCATTTGCCTGCGGGCAGTTTGCCGACCGACGTTTGTCGGTTACTTTTTTGACTGCAGCTTACACTCGGTACATTTCGATTTTTGTTTATAAACGGGTAAATTTGCATGTTTATACATGTAAATTTATACGAAATATGTACAACATTTATCTAGCTAGTACTGTAAGTGTATCCTGTAACCTGAAAAAGCAAAAATTATAGTTATCGTCCTGGAAATTAATTGCTTCATATCCGCGATTTATGTGTGTATTTACGGGTGTTTTCACGAAAAATCTGGCCTCAACTTTCCTCTTCAACCTTACAGCGACTGAATGTCTATATTATTTAGCGATTTAAAAAACCATCAAAGCTTAACATGCATCCGAATAGCAATAAGTAATGTGGCGGGTCCCCTCTATACCTAACAGGTATTTATTATTAAATAACAATTACAATTAATGTTGGGGACGCACTTTTTCGCTCGCGTCGCAATTATTTTTTCGGCCACATTCTTTTCCTCTACTGATGGGCAGTAGTGTGACGCTTAACCCCGGTCCTTTTTCATTTTCATACGACCAGTAAAGGTCTCTAGGTCCTTTATGTCTAGAGCCATAAATCGCTGTTCCCAGACAGTCTGACCCCTATTCTGACAGCTTTTAGGCGCCAGGTGGTGTCTGCGGGACACGTGACTGTGGCAACTTCTTTTGTTCTCTTTTGACAGCTAGACATCCCTTCCCCCCTAATTCTATTGTTCGCTTTTTGGTTTTTTCGATACTTTTTGACAGCTGTACTTCTGACCCCTAAAAGTGCTTTGGGATTTAGGATTAGGACTTTCTCTTCAACTTCTTCAACTTCTACGCGTTAAAAGGATTAATCTGTATGTTTTTGCGTCTCTGTAGGATAATCTGCTGCGAAAACCCATAAATCATTTTGCTCGTAAATTGTCATTTTTTGGCGCCATCTGTCGTGTGATTTATGATCCCCGGAGACTGGGTTAGGATCCCCTGATCGGGTAGGGTCACGTGATCAGACCATCAGCCTATCAGAAAATTACACGACCGTTATAACAAACGGTGCCTGACCAATTGGAAAAATCGGCGATCAGTTTAACAAATCGGCGCCAGGCGCGCCTATTTAAAGGCGCCGCCGAGCGCGCTCCATCTCCAGACGCTCTGCTGCTCTCACGCTCTACAGTTCTCCCGTTTTGTCATCTTCGGTTGAGAGACTGGGCAGACGGCCCCTTAGTTCATCAAGCTTAACAGCTTCCCTTTAGTCAACGAGTCCCCCTAAAGTTATCAGCGATCAACAACATCGATCAGCTTCGTCACGGTTATCATCAGCCGTTTTATCAGCACAGCTAGAGAACAGCTGCAACTGCCCAATTGTCGAGATTAGGCGAGAGCGACACGTACTAACGGTCGAGTTCGAGATCTACCTCGGTCACTGTGGAGTTCGAGGCGGTCTAAAGTGTAATAATCTGATTGGTCTGGTGAGAGGTCACTTGATCTTGCCTAGTCGGGTGTATTCTAGATCGGTCCCCTTTCTCAAGCAGCTTAATAGGTGTTGGCGCATTTTTCTCATTGCTTATTTTGTGCTGAATTAGGGCAGTAAATATTAAGTAGTCATAATATATCGCTAAAGCAGCTCATTGCTCTGATCATCATAGGCATTGAAAGCGATTAGGTGTGAAAGCTAAATAATTCAGTTTTTATACTCTTTTTGACTCTTTATTCACTCGCCATGCTGGCTCAGATGAGCAGCTAAATTAGTTGGCGCCGGTCATGGTGGACCAAAGGCGGACCAGTCATGCAGTCAGTCAGTCAGTAATTCATGCAATCAAAGTCCAGATTGAGGACTCAGCTTCGGCTGTACTTTAGTGCAGTTCGGGGCGGCGCGGCAGCCAAATTACTAATGTAACTGAATGTAAGCTATAGCATAGTTAGGGCGTGCTTTCGGAAGAGGCTAATTAGGTCATTTCATCGCTTTGCGGCAGTTAGTTGAAGCATCAAGGCTAAAAGCTGGGATATTCCCTATCCACTCCTCTTAGTAATACAATAGTGCATTTCCGAGTCCACATAATCCGATCCATGCAAGAACCCCCTGCAAAATTCCTCTCTGAGCCTGCCTTGGTCATGCGATCTAGTCCCTGCAGTGTCCCTTAGTCGGCTATGACTTCGAGATTGACAGCTAAAAGACACTAGTTGTAGGTGGAAATCAGGCCTCAATTAGTCGGGAACTTGGTATCGAAAGGGCTGTTTGGTGATGCAGTCCACACAAGTTGGTGGCGGCGGGGCTGTCAGCTTCCCTCTGGGGCTGGCGGCTCTCTACCTTTCTTTATCTCCGTGTCTGTCTCTCGCTGTCTTCTCCTAGCATAGGACCTAGCCGCTCGCCACATCTATCATGCTACCCCTGGGGCTGACCTCGAGATCGGGAATGGGAGGCCAGAGTTGTCGATATAGGCAATAAGATCGGCGCTCTGAGGCTGCGTCGGTAAAACGACAAGGCCGAAACCCAACATTAAATAATTCTAAAAAATTGTCTCATAAATTAATTAATGGGTAAACTTTTTGCGGAATATGATTATATTAATTTACTAACAACTTATTGTGAAGTCATCACATTCGGATTCTATTCTCTTTGCACGATAATTGGTATATATGATTGCACTCGCGATAATAGAAGACAAGTAACACGCCACCTAGCTTGTCGGAATCCAGTACCGTAGAACCACGAGAGCTGTGAAAGATACCGAGTGTTGTTAGAATTAGAGAGAGAATAGATTTCAAGGTGGGTAGGCGACAGTGAGAAAAACACAGTAAGTTCTAAAAAATGAAGGGTCCCGTCCTTCTACTCCAAGTGGTCCATGAGAAATTCATGCATTTTACTAACACTACATCAGAAAAATATTCATATAAGTTGTCGGAAAAACTCAAGCCGGAAAACAAACGGCCGCAAACGTCGGCAGGCAAACGTCCGGCAGGCAAACATCGGCAGGCAAACTGCCCGCAGACAAAATTCGTAGGCCCGTTTTTGCTACTATATACAATTATTAATAGTACCACGATAATAGTAGTAAGATAGTAGCATATTTTTCGCGTGAAATCAAACTTGCAATGCACGGACTTTTTTACAAGAAAGCATTCACTTCATCGGCCATTTTTTAATAGAAAAAGTGAACCAACTAAGATTTGTCTTCTTTTTTCACATTATTATTTTAAATTACTTGAATCATACGATGAAATAATTTTATTCAACAGCTTTTATAATTTATGACTGAGAGGAAATTAGGTTTATGATAAATAACGACAAGCATATATTAAAAAAATTTCACCATAAAACTAAACTTGATAGAAGCAGCTTAGTATTAAGCAAATGAATGTAATTTTATTTTTCATTAATTATGATAAAACAAAGTAGCACATAAGTGCATTTAAATTAGATAATAATTAAATAAATATATTTTCATTATTGTTTGCATAATATAAATTTCAATTAATATTTTGCTTTTTAAAGCAATGATTTATTTTCTATTGAAAAGAAATATTGTTAATAAATGTTTCTTATTGAACAAAAACAACTATTTTGTATATTTAGTCTAGCTGATATGATTTCTTACTTATAAATGTGACATGGTGGGTAATTCTAAATTGGAGAAAATGGCACATGCCCGGGGTAATTATGAATGCTTGCGGGAAATGCTACATGCTTGGGAGATTGTTACATACTGGGGAAAAATGCTACATGGTGCTTTATTTAGAATGCTGGGAGGAAATGCTACATATTAGATAAAGTAAATTTTCATAGTTTGTTTTACATCATTTGAAAATCCATTGTAATTAGTAAAAAGATATATCATCAGTGTTGCTAACCATTGAATGTTCCTAATATTTGTGCACCCCCAAGGGGGGCAATGTTGCTAGTAGCTTACTAATGATATATTGCTTAATAAGTTGAAAAGATATTTTGGGTATATTTGAATAAAGATAACTTTCAAGATAACTTTTAAACTATGGAATTTGTGAAAATTGCCTTTTAAGTTCTTATCTATCTAATTTGCCATTTATAGGCTTATCTAAAGCCTAAAGGCCTAATAATTACTATTTTAAAGTTCTAAAAAATTCTAGTTTCTAGTAAGATTAATGATTCCAGATTATTCTAGTTATAAAAATTTTTTCTATAGAGGAGAACATAAAATATTGACATTTAATTAGCATACTTTGTTTACTATTTGGTTAGTAGCATGATGCGCATATGTTAGATTGACTATATTTCCTATTCCAGCCACTAAAAATCCATATTATGGAACTCGACCTATACAAAAACGTCTTCCCTGACCTCACTAAGTCCTCTGGGGAGCCAACTTTCTCTTTGGAAGACAGCCTCCCAGCCTATCCTGTGCCGAGCCTGTCCGACACCCTTGACCTCTATTTGACCTCGACGCGACCTTTCCTAACTGAGGCCGAATTCGCCACTACCCGATCGATTGTTCGAGAATTCGAACTTGGCGTTGGCCGCGAACTGCAAGCTCAATTGGAGCGTCGGGCAGCCGAGCGGCGCAACTGGCTAGCTTACTGGTGGACCCGCTATGCCTACCTGACTAATCGGAGCCCGCTGCACCCGCTGCTCAACATGGCCGGGGTCGGGCCCTATCACAGGCAGTACTGGCAGCCTAGGGACGGCACCGCTGTTGAACGGGCCGCGGCTGTGTGCCACTACTACGGCCTAGCCTGGAAGAGTCTGCGAGATCAAACCTTTCCGGTGGATAGGAATAGCGCTGGCAAGCCGATGTCTATGGAGCAGTTTAAGTGAGCCGCTTTAATTTTATCAGAAAATCACTCACTTACGACTCTGATCCATTGATAGGTTATTTCTTTAAATACCAAAACGTCGCAGGCGATTCTTCTCCTCGTGTCAAATCCCGGGACCCGAGACCGACACCCTGGCCAGTCATTTTCGTCCCCGTTCGGAGGGCGACGCCCCCCGGCACTTTCTGGTGCTGGTCAGGGACCGTCTATTCGTCCTAGACTTGGCGGACGAGTCCGACGAGCCATTCTCTGTGGCGCACTACTGCCGGCAGCTCAGCCGGATCCTGGACCTCGCCGACAGGCCGTTCGACGCTCATGACGGCAGCGTCGACGCCGGCTCCGTGGCCGGGCTGTGCGGCCTGCCGCGTCGGGACTGGGCATCTTCAAGGCGGCGTCTCGGCGAGCTGCACCCGACCAACCGGCGGAATCTTGATCTAATTGAACGGGCAACTTTTGTGCTCAGCTTTCTATTGGACGAGCGTGGATCGGACGACAATCGACTGTTAGAGTTGGCTATTAAAGGCGACATCCGGTGTGTGCTGCCCGACAAGTCCTGCACTCTGTTGGTGACCAGCGACGGCGTCTGGATGAATAATTGCGGTCACACGCCCATGGACGGTATGACCCTGGCGCTGATGACTTTCTATATTGATGGCCAAGTCTATAGGTGTCAGGTGAGGCGCACCGTTATCTATAGTATGTACTTTTACAATCGTAATGCGCCTTCGTGTACTTTAAGTATTTTTTTAATTTTAGTAATTTTCAGAAAACAAAAGTTACGTGTGTAAAATGTACTTTTAGACCCCTGACTTTTCGTGGGCTGTGCACAGCTGCTCTGCTTAGTCCTTGAAGAGCTGGAAAGTCCGCAAAATCCACTCTAAATTTTTCCCCACAACTATTTAATAAATAATAAATGTACTTTTCAAAAATGCACTTTTCAAAAATGTACTTTTCAAAAATGTACTTTTCAAAAATGTACTTTTCAAAAGTGTAATTTTTTAAAAATGTACTTTCTAGTGAAAAAGTACATTTTCACTGTTTTAAAATACGCCCGCGCCTACCCCTCTAGGGTCGAATCGAGGGCGCCCCCGGCGACGACCACGCCGAGAGGCATCACAGCTTCGAGTCCGGTGTCGGTGCGCCGCCTACGCCCGTCGAACTTCGCTATTTCATCGACGCCGAACTGGCGGCGGAGTCGGCCAGGGGTCTGGCCTACAGCGTCGCCCAGCGCGACAGTCTGGACGCTCTGCCGCATGAGTTTTCGGACTTTGGCCGCTTGGAGCTCCGTCGATTGCGTCTCCATCCGGACACGGTGGCGCAGCTGGCCCTGCAGCTGGCCTATTGGCGCACCCACGGCCAGCGGCCGGCGCCGACTTATCAGACAGCGACTACGCGCCAGTTCCACCGCGGTCGTACCGAGACAATCCGGTCCTGCACGCCCGAGGCCGTGGCCATGTGCCGGGCGGTGACCGCCGCCGCCACTTGGGAGGCCAGGGCGGCCATTTTGGCTGCTCACGACCGGCACAACGAATTGCGACTGAGGTGCGGGGCTCGATGCTGTTTATGATCGTAAAAGTACTCTTTAAGTGCGTGCATAAATTTTTTATTCCCCGGTAGTTAAGTTATAAAAAAATTCATAGTTTCGAATTTAATTTGAATGTCAAATGTCATTTTTTAGGTTTGAGCAACGTAAATCAGTCCCTGTGTACAAAGATTGTACATTAAAAAATGTGCACCAGTCTTATGTACATTTGTCATTTGGATTGTACATTTTAGCAAAGTACATCAACCTCTATGCACAAAGGTTGTACATGCAAAAAATGTGCGCAAGTCTTACTTTTATGTACACTGGGACTGTACAGTTATACGCAATATTCGAGTACATCAACCTCTATGTACAAAGGTTGTACATGCAAACAATGTACACAAGTCTTTCTTTAAAGTACATTGGGACTGTACAGTTAAGCAATGTACATCAACCTCTATGTACAAGGGTTGTACATGCAAAACATGTGCGCAAGTCTTACTTTTATGTACAGTGGGACTGTACAGTTACTCAATGTACGAGTACATCAACCTCTATGTACAAAGGTTGTACATGCAAACAGTGTACACAAGTCTTACGTTAATGTACGTTGGGACTGTACAGTTAAGCAATGTACATCAGGTCGAATATACATAGACAATATAAATTTTTAAAACAGCGCACACACAGACGGATTAATAGTCAACCCGCCCCCTCATCAAACAGATGCGAATCCGCTCGCGGCTGCGATCGCCACTTACTCGGCCTCCAACTAGTTGCCATGGAGACTGGCACGCCTCTTCCGTCGATATTTTCCGATCCGGCCTATGCGAAATCCGGCGGCGCCGGCAATTTCATATTGAGCACCAGCTATCTCGGCTCCGCCACAAGCGTTGGCTGCGTGGCGCCGATGTGCCCGAATGGCTACGGCGTGTTCTACCGAATTGGGCCGGCCTCGCTGCTGTTCAACTTCACCAGGTGGTCGGCCGACTCCGGCACCTGCCTGCGCCGCCTAGCCGATGGTATAGACGCCAGCCTGCGCGACTTGCGACGAATTATCGTTGAAGCTCCTGGGCCGAAAAGCGACGAGGCTGGAGCCAGACTGTGATGGATTGGTGCGTATTCGAGACCGACCAAGCATTCAGGTCAACAAAATTATCTGCGAATACATTCTGATTGATGCTTTCTGAAATAAATTTTCATTCGATATCAGAAGTCAATGTGGCTGTACTTCAACAAGAAAGCCGAAATTCAGAATCTAGGCCAATTTTTTAAAATTTAGATGGGTCTTTTAAAAAATCTAACTACCAATTCTTCAAAATCTAGGGATCAATCGCAAAATATTGTGTCATTTTTCAAAATACAGGAGTGATTTCTTAACATGTATTTGCGATATCTTTAAATCTAGCAGCGATTTCTCAAAATCTAGAAGGGATTTCTCAAAATCTATGAGCGAGTTCTAAAAAATCTATGAGGGATTTCTCAAAATCTAGAAGGGATCTCTCAAAATCTATGAGCGAGTTCTAAAAAATCTATGAGGGATTTCTCAAAATCTAGAAGGGATCTCTCAAAATCTATGAGCGATTTGTCAAAATCTATGTGCGATTTCTTAAAATCTATGTGTGATTTGTCAAAATCTGGGTGCCAAGTCTTAAAATATTTTCAAAAAACCTAGGTGCCATAACTGACTATCAAAGTGTTATTCCGAAAAACTCTGAAGCCATTTTTCAAAGCCAGACAAATTTTTTAATTTAAAAGATCGCACACAACTACAAAATAGTGCGAAATATTTCTCCAGTAGAAAAAATGGTAGGGAAGTCTTTGTTTGATAAGTACGGCCAATAATCCCCAGTTTTATTTCAGATTTTTTAATTATTGATTTGTCTGTTGTTCATTGACTAGACTGGCGTGCCTCGTTATTTTCTACTTTGAACTTGCTTGATTTTTAATTTAATTTAATTTTCTCATTTTATTATTGATTTTCCAAGATACTCATTCTGCTATAAATAACAAATTTAATGAGTTTCATGTTATTTTAGTTAACCGAGTGCGTTTGCTTTATTTCTATTCTAGTGTACCTGCGTATTTTTGCGAAATGCTAACTGATTTTAAATATATAATTTTAGTGATAATAGCCATTATTATAGTGTTTTATATTTGTTTTAAACGTTAACTTGAGAAGTCTTGGGTTTTTATTTTTGTACATTCATGTGTACATTCGTGCGATTCAGCTGTAAGTTTGTTTTTATATTTTATAGTACATCGATTAAGCATTGAAAACTGCATGTTGGGTTCCGCATGTACGAGTATAATGAGGTGTTAAAATTTAATTGATGGTAGAGTGTTGGGGCTGAGCTGATTGTGGAATGTTGTGACTGAGCTGATTCTGGGGTGTTGTGGCTGAGCTGATTGTGGGGTGTTGTGGCTGAACTGATTGTGGGGTGTTGTGGCTGAACTGATTGTGGGGTGTTGTGGCTGAACTGATTGTGGGGTGTTGTGGCTGAACTTATTGTGGGGTGTTAGGGCTGAACTGATTGTGGGGTGTTTGGGCTGTACTGATTGTCGGGTGTTGTGGCTGAACTGATTGTGGGGTGTTAGGGCTGTACTGATTGTGGGGTGTTGTGGCTGAACTGATTGTGGGGTGTTGTGGCTGAACTGATTGTGGGGTGTTGGGGCTGAACTGATTGTGGGGTGTTGTGGTTGAACTGATTGTGGGGTGTTGTGGCTGAACTGATTGTGGGGTGTTGTGGTTGAACTGATTGTGGGGTGTTGTGGCTGAACTGATTGTGGGGTGTTGTGGTTGAACTGATTGTGGGGTTTTGTGGCTGAACTGATTGTGGGGTGTTTGGGCTGAACTGATTGTGGGGTGTTGTGGCTGAACTGATTGTGGGGTGTTAGGGCTGTACTGATTGTGGGGTGTTGTGGCTGAACTGATTGTGGGGTGTTGTGGTTGAACTGATTGTGGCGTGTTGTGGCTGAACTGATTGTGGGGTGTTGTGGTTGAACTGATTGTGGGGTTTTGTGGCTGAACTGATTGTGGGGTGTTTGGGCTGAACTGATTGTGGGGTGTTGTGGCTGAACTGATTGTGGGGTGTTAGGGCTGTACTGATTGTGGGGTGTTGTGGCTGAACTGATTGTGGGGTGTTGTCGGTGAACTTATTGTGGGGTGTTGTGGCTGAACTGATTGTGGGGTGTTGGGGCTGAACTGATTGTGGGGTGTTGTGGTTGAACTGATTGTGGGGTTTTGTGGCTGAACTGATTGTGGGGTGTTTGGGCTGAACTGATTGTGGGGTGTTGTGGCTGATTTTGAAAATATACGAGCTAACTTACCCGATTCGCTTATCGAGTTCACAATCTGCACTAGATGACATTAAAAAAGGTTCAGGAATGAGATTTTTAAGTTTCTTTCATAGCTATGAAGACTACTTACTAAGTAGCGTCTCTAGTAAGCATTACATTTTGCGCTTCATCGGTACAGTTTCAGCAGATATTATTTAGACAAAATAATCTTAAGAACTGCCTCAGCATAATTGTCCGGCCAATCAATGCTATTTTCCCATAAGCGTGACTCTCGAGGGATATTTCTGACAGTCTAATGGGGCATGCAGAGCTTAGTCTAGGTTGCACGCCAGGCTGCCCCTCTCTGTGACAATATGGCTTCAAATGTACTTTTATTGGCTTTGGAGCACGGGCTTATTTGTATGGCGTTTTAAAAAATTCGGGGATTTGTTTTAGGGGAGACGAATCTAGATCAGAGAATCTGATTGAACGCCTCTCCTATCAGTTCTCTGCGACAATGCAGCTCGGGGTGTAGGGACATCAGAGCTACTATTTGATCGCAATCGCTTTGTGCATTGTTGTGTTTTTTTCATTTCATCAAGTGCTCAACCTCGGTAAAGGGCAAGAATTTCCATTAATTTTATTTAGATTCAGAAAGCCATTGTCAGATTGAGACAATGATTTCCCCATGAGAGCGATCTTCCTCATCAAAGGAGCGATAAAAGCAATGGAAGGATATACTATTGGCACCTGTTGAAACAGTAGTTTATCTAAAATAATGCTAAACTAATCCACACTTCTCCACCCTAGGCCATGAAGCTGAGAGCCAGCCAATAGAATATCGACGAGGGTGGAGGGGGCAAGGTAGAGACAGCATCATGCTCAACGTATAAATCAGCAGGGGTGTACAGCAGGATGAAGGGGGCACTGGACAAGGACGCAATTCACCTAGTTTTCAAGAGATCAAGAAGGATCGGCGCTCTTTGAGTCACAGGTGAGTGGCGGCTTCGTACGTTGCAGAAAGCAGCTGGGCTTGGATCACTTTCAAGGCTAATTCAGTCAGTCTATACGTCTTCCTGTGTTTGAGCCCCATTATATGGGTTCTCGCGCGCGTCTGTGTGTGTGTGTGTGTGTGTGTGTGTTTTTCTAGCCAATCTTCGCTCCACCACTATTTATTGCGTGTCCAACAGAGTGCTTTTTTCGTTAGGTCCTCTTAGCAAGCGTCATTTCGTGTTGCTTGCGGTGCTTCCTTCGTTTCTTAGCTGGTATAGTCGGCTCCCATCAGGCCTTAAACAGCTCGGCAGCGAATGTCTCAGCAGCACCTGCTTCAGCCTCCTTCATCAACGGAGGACGCGAGCAGCTTCCATTCGTTGCCTGACTCGGCCAGCAGCGCTTCCGCCTGGATTCCGCCAGCCGAGCTCGCCAGCATTGAGCGGGCCATCGCCTGTCGCGATTCGGACTCGCTTCGGCGACTGCTTAGACGATGGTGGCGCGTGGTGTCCGCCTCCTCCTCCGTCTCGGCCCGGGGCGTCCTGGGCATCGGGGTTGAGAAGGACGATAATGACGACAATTTGAGCAGCAGCAGCAGCTCAGTCAGGCTGCGTCGATGTCTTCACGCCGCCATTATCAACAATGCCGAGGACTGTCTTCGTGTCCTAATGCGGTTCGGCGGCGGCGGCGGAACCGACGGACTGTTCGAGCCGAACCGGCCGGGGCCGCCGGCCATGGCGGACTCGTGGAACGCCCTGGCCAGCTGGCTGCAGCTGCCGCGGCCCTACGACGCGAGTCCCGCGCAGCGTCAAGAGATTCGGCAGTGGCTGATTCACCGCGCAGCGGCTGACCTGACCGACGCCCCGTCATTCGTGGCCCGGCTGACTCGCTCCAGGGCGTTCCAGGACTCGGCGCTGGCCGAGGCGCCGCCGCTACTCCTGGCGGCGGCCGTGCGTCGTCCGGCTCTGGTGGCGATTCTGCTGTCCGGCGGAGCCAAGGCCGACTCCGTCGAGAACTTTCTGGGCAACTCGGCGCTGCATTTCGCCGCCGCCGGCTGCTCGTCGACTGTCTCGTCTAGCGAAGATCGACAGGCTTCGTTGGCTGTTCTGCGACAACTGCTGGAGGCCGGAGCTTCCCCCGGCGGCCGCGGCGCCGTCAGGAACGCTATGGGATTGACGGCCGAGCAGCTGGACGCGGGCGGGCTGATGCAGCGCGAGTCCCGGATGCTGATTCAACTGGCGCTGCAGCCCGGATCGCTGACAGCAGCGACGTCCTCGACAGCAGCAGCGGGTTCGTCTCGATCTCCGCGATCACTGAGGTAGGGCGGGCCAATCGCTTGGCATTTATCGCTGACCTGCAAGAATTTATTTATTAGAATCTCCTCTTTCCTTATTTTGTCAAAAAGGTTGCAGCGATTCAATCAGCATCAGGCGCAGCATCAGGCGCACTTGTCGCCAAGCCAGCAGCGGCTGTCTCGCTGGAAGATGGCGACTCGACTAGTGAGGGAGCGCGGGTTCTTGAGTCCGACATCGCAGCCGCCGCAGCAGCAGCGCCAGGATTGGAGCGACGCGAGCGAATACGGCGGCCGCAACGATGAGGTAGCTGGGGTTGGGGCGGAGCTGTCATGTCTGAGGTACATCACTCACTTTGCTCTGAGTAAATAAGTTTTTATATTATTAGCAAATATCCCAATGCTATAAATTTTCGTTTATAACTTTGGGAGCGTAATGAAAGAAGAGAGATATGAAGGGAGACGTGATGAAGGGAGAGGTGATGAGGGGAGAGGTGATGAGGGGAGAGGTGATGAGGGGAGAGGTGATGAAGGAAGAGGTGATGAAGGGAGAGATGATGAAGGGAGAGGTGATGAAGGGAGAGGTGATGAGGGGAGAGGTGATGAGGGGAGAGGTGATGAAGGGAGAGGTAATGAAGGGAGAGGTGATGAAGGGAGAGGTGATGAAGGGAGAGGTGATGAAGGGAGAGGTGATGAAGGGAGAGGTGATGAAGGGAGAGGTGATGAAGGGAGAGGTGATGAAGGGAGAGGTAATGAAGGGAGAGGTGATGAAGGGAGAGGTGATGAAGGGAGAGGTGATGAAGGGAGAGGTGATGAAGGAAGAGGTGATAAAAGGAGAGGTGATGAAGGGAGGGGAAGAAGGGAGTGTTGATGAGGCGAGAATGAGCAGTGGAGAGGGAGAGGAAGAAAATCTGGGACTGCATAAAGTGATTTTCAAGGCTTCGGGTGATGCAGCGGAGCGAATCTCAAGCACAGAGGGACAAATTTGCACAAAGTGACCATCTGCTCCTGCGTGCGGCATCAAAGCCTGATCAGGAAGGCTCAGGTGCAGTAAGAGAAAATTATTTAGTCAATTATTATTAGATTAGTCTGTCCGCCTGAAAATATTCGTCACCCTGTCTGGGAAATATTGCCATGGAAACCTTTGACCCCATTCGGCTTTGCGAAAAATCTGGTCGATAAAAAATGAAACACCAGAAGATAGCCAACTCAAAAAGGCAAGTTTTAGATGCCTGTGGTCAGATAAAGCCTGCATGCTGGGTTATTTCGGTGAAATCGCGCCAGTTCTGCAACAAATTGCCGAAGAAAATGAAATAAAATGGTAGGGCAGAGAAAGCTAAAAATGGAAAAGCATAGCAGCCGAAAAAACTAACGTGAGGGACACATAGAGACACTGAGAGACACTGAGAGACACTGAGAGACACTGAGAGACACTGAGAGGCAATGAGAGACACTGAGAGACACTGAGAGACACTGAGAGACACTGAGAGACACTGAGAGACACTGAGAGACACTGAGAGGCAATGAGAGACACTGAGAGACACTGAGAGACACTGAGAGGCAATGAGAGACACTGAGAGACACTGAGAGACACTGAGAGACACTGAAAGACACTGAGAGGCAATGAGGGAAACTAAAATACTTTAAGGGACAATGAGGGACTTAGAGACTTTGAAAATAGAGGATAGAGGCTTTGAGAGAAATTGAGAGATACACACAGAGAAATCGAGGGACATAGAGGGACAAAGAGAGGCAGTGAGAAACACTGAGAGACACACCGAGACCCAAGACACAAGGAGGTACACCCAGACACTGAGAGACACACCGAGACACAAGACACAAGGTGATACTCCCAGACACCGAGACACGAGACACAAAGAGATGCATCCAGAGACTGAGATACACTGAGTGGCACAGATAAACGCAAAAACAAAGAGTCACAACACAGCAGAGACACTCGGAGACAGAGACGAAGCCACACAGCGAAGCAAGGATAGATAGACACACAGTAAGATGCACAGAGACACAGAGATAACCGCCGACTAAACTTGTGTCACTAACTTGTCAATAATATTTAGTTCAGCGGCTGGTTCAGTCTGAGCGACCGCTCCCGGAAGGAACTCTCCCGCCCTGTTCAGCAGCCTCTTTTTATTGTGCACAACATTTTCAAGTGTCATTTTGGTTAACTTTTATTAAATTTAGCGGGAGCAACTGGGTGGCGGAAAGTGAAGCAAAATTTCTGCACTGCCTGACAGACTGACACCTTGGTCTTTCTGTTTGTTTTTTTAGCTTTTTTCCAATAAAAATTAGGTCTGAAACGTTCAAAATTTATTTTAAGTTAAATTCAAACGACTCAGCGTATTTAAAACTAACTGAAAACGTAGTAAAAACGTTAAAATCTGCACTTTACATTCCTCTTTTTTTAAAATCGCATTTATTTCAAATGGTCTATTGTAACAAAATTCCTCTACTAACAGTAACGATATGAGTTTATCGTTGCGTTTTCAGAATTCCGAACTCACCAACACAAATGTGAGCTTCGCGTCGCAGCTCGCAACTGGTCACGTGATTGGTGAGTTTTTTAAGGTGCTGAAAGTTTATATCCGGGTTAACTTATTATCTTAAGGTTTGGCAGACAGTTTCAAATCCTCAGGTTGTTTGGCCGCTTGTCTATTTTAAGCTCTCAGTCTCAATGATAAGCGTCTGCTGTGCTAAACTCCACCTCTGCGAGTCAATAGAATGCGTCATTAGCTGGAGGAAGTTAATTCAGGCAGATTATAAGCTTAGCTATAAGCCTATTCGCTGCTTCAAGAGCTCATAACTAACGCAATTAGCACTTAGTGAATTTGGCTGCAAAATACTTTCCCCTCTCTACTCTCTACTCTAAATCTGAGCGCCCAACCCGAGCAGACGCACTCGACAGGAGGGCAGCCAACCGCGGGGACCGAATCTCCCATGCAGGGATTTATTATATTTCGTCCCCATTGAGGCAAGCAACCCTTTCGCTTAGCAGTATAACTTATTAGAGGCTCGTTTACGTCTCAATTGGAGCTGCTCAGACATAAACTGAAGCTGAAGAGGCAGTGCTAATAAAAGAATTTGAATCATCTGAATAAAAACAGGCATGGAAGATCTGGAGCGGAGTGTCGGCGTGCTGATGAAGATGTCAAGCTGCGGAGGCGACAGCCTGCGCTGCGTCTGCCGAGGCCTCGCCTCGTTTGTCTGCGAAGCCGTCAGCGCAGTCAATTCGATGCAGAATTGCGGGCACGATGAGGAACAGAAGCTGGACAAATTGTTGAAATGCTTGTTCAACAGTCTGATAAAGGTGAGTTTTTTTCCTGTAGGTTGCGATCGATGTATGAGGGGCATATCCTTGTTGATATGCTTGCGATGAATCAGCCGACTAGACTGAAGCAATGCGGGATTAAATGCCCTTGCTCAAGAGCACACACATTATCTCCAAGAGCTAGGGATCGAGCCCATGACCTACAGGTCACAAGACAGGTGGCATAGCAACTCCAAATGCTAAATTTGAAACAAATTCTAAGCTAATTGGGCCAGCATTCTGAAACCGAAATCCGCTTAGCAACATTGGAGCAATTTGAAACTGAAGGCTCTAAGGCCCGCCCTTGCTGTTCTTGCCTGTCTCCTCTTTCTGCACTGCCCAGTTCATTATCATCGCAGCCTCTCTGCGTGTTAATCAGCGCTTCATCACAGGACGGATACAATCTTGATGATCATCAATATAAAAGCCATTTTGTTGCTTAGGGCAACTCTAGCTTTAACAATGCAAAGCTTGGACTAATGAATGTAGCCAATTTGCATCTTCAGTCTGCGGCGCTCTTTCTGTGCACCTGGACACGAAAATTTTCTGTTATTTCTGACGAGGGCTCTGAAAAAAGGGACAGGGTTACGAAACGATCGGATAGAGACATTAAAACGAAAAAAAGATTTATTTTATCATTTAAACTGTGACAACCAAGTTAGGAATGGCTTGTTTTTCAGCTTAACTAGATATTACTCAGCGTTCGCAAATAACACCCGACTCTACACAAATCACACCCGACTCTACACAAATCACACCCGACTCTACATAAATCACACCCGACTCTACATAAATCACACCCGACTCTACATAAATCACACTTGATTCTACACAAATCACATCCGATTCTACACAAATCACACTTGATTCTACACAAATCACACCCGATTCTACACAAATCACACCCGATTCCACACAAATCACACCCGATTCCACACAAATCACACCCGATTCCACGCAAACCATACCCGATTCCACACAAATCACACCCGATTCCACACAAATCACACCCGATTCCACACAAATCACACCCGATTCCACACAAATCACACCCGATTCTACACAAATCACACCCGATTCCACACAAATCACACGCGATTCCACACAAATCACACCCGATTCCACACAAATCACACGCGATTCCACACAAATCATACCCGATTCTACACAAATCACACCCGATTCTACACAAATCACACCCGATTCTACACAAATCACACCCGATTCCACAAAAATCACACCCGATTCTACACAAATCACACCCGATTCCACGCAAATCACACCCGATTCCACACAAATCACACCCGATTCCACACAAATCACACCCGATTCTACACAAACCATACCCGATACGAGGGGCACTGCAAAAGTTTTTAGCCATGACTACATAAAAGCTCAGATCTGCTTCATATTTCACACGTTTAAAATAGCACATTAGAGAAGCCTGCAGGTCAATTTTCAAACAAAAAGCTTGCAGACCTGTTTAGCTACACTTAATTTCCCAATACACTTTCAGCATCTGTTCCATTTGCGTTATGGAACTGAATCGGGAGCATTTTCGTGCAATGATTTACTATGATTACAAATCTGGTTTAGACTGCCACCAAAGCCATCAAAGGCTGTCAGCAGCTTTCTCAGACTCTGCCCCGTCCTTTGCAACTGTCACTGGCTGGTTCCGCGAATTTTGGCGTGGACGGGATTTGCTCGAAGATGAGGCTCGGGCAGGCAGGCCGCCAACTGCAATAACACAGGAAAACATTGCAGCTGTGCGCAGCATGATTGAAGCAGATCGGCGAGTGACCTATGAGGAGATAGAGGCGACCCTGGGCATTCATTCGCATGCCATCCAGCAGATCCTGCACCATCACATCGGCGTGCACAAGCTGACGAGTCGCTGGGTGCCTCACTTGCTCACAGCTGAGCAGAAGCAGGCCAGGTCAGATTGGTGCCAGCAGATGCTCCGGAAGTTCGAAAATGGCCAAGCCAAGGCAGTTTCCGACATCATCACGTGCGACGAGACTTGGGTCTACTGCTACAAGCCAGAGCGAAAGTGTCAGTCGCGTGTGTGGGCATTTGCTGAGGAGGCACCTCCGACCAAAGTTGTGCGAGGCAGGAGCACTGGCAAGCTTATGCTGGCTGTGTTCTTCAGGAGAGGCGGCCATGTGGCAACTGTGAGGCTGCAGCAGCAGCGCACAGTCACAGCTGCCTGGTACACAGACATTTGCCTGCCCGAGGTGTTTGCCAGCATCAGAAAATCACGACCAAAGACAGGAGTGCGGGGCCTGTTGCTCCACCAGGACAATGCCAGCTCGCACACTGCGCATGCAACGCAGGATTTTCTGAGGTCCAGCGGTGTTTCTCTGATGAGCCACCCGCCCTATTCACCTGACCTCGCCCCGTGCGACTTTTTCTTGTTCCCGAAAGTCAAAGATCGCATGCGTGGCAAGCGATTTACTTCGCCTGAAGACGCTGCTGATGCCTTTGATGAGCTGGTTTCCGACATGTCTGATGCTGAGTGGCGCCACTGCTTTTCTGCCTGGTTTGAGCGCATGAAACTTTGTGTGCAAGCTGGCGGCGAGTACTTTGAGAAGCTGTGAAAGTTTCATGATGATAGCTTGTTCTGACCAGGCATGGCTAAAAACTTTTACAGTGCCCCTCGTATCTTACCCAATTTCATTAACTTGTTTTGAAAAATTCATCTTACCCACCTGTTTAAACGTGAAAAATCGATCATATTCACTTGATAAGGAATGGCAGCATATTAAAGTGCAAGCTACTTAAGCGCACTTTGTCTGCAAGTTTCTGCTTGTATTTCAAAAGAATCCATAGTTCCCTTGCTTTGAAAGCTGCAGGCGAAATGCTATCCACCGCACGGCACACCTTGGCTTTCTCTCATCCTCCCTATAGTGTTAGAGTTCTCCCAGGACCTCTTTTCGCTGCCAGTTTTTCCCGCCCAGAAAAGTTCATCTCGCCCGCAGTTTGAAATGGCCGCTGCCAGAATGCGAACCGACAGCTTCCTATAGGGAGGGCAGTGGCTCACTGCCGGCTTGACTGACTCGCTGAGGGTCGCGAGGGGGGATGTAGCTAACCAGCCTTGGGGATTCTTACTACAGCTGATGGAAAATCTCTGTGACACAGTTGGAGGAGGCAAGATAAGAGATAGATAGATAGATAGAGGGACTCAAGCCTAGCATTAATGCCGATAGGGATTACTCCCAGCGTATACGGAAATATCCTATGCGTCGAATCATGGCAGCCACGTGCCAATTATCAGGATTGACTGCGAACTACACACGCAATACTCTGCTTGTTTGGCTTGTTTACTTTTTTCCGTTTGTTAGAGAAGTCGGAAGTAGAGATGAGCCAAATTAAAGTGAAATTAAAATGCATCAGCTCGTTAGCAGTGGACAAAAATATTTGAGATTGTCGAGGCTCAAGGAGAGCACTTTTAGTGTTGCGAATCGGGTGTGATTTGTGTAGAATCAAGTGTGATTTGTGTGGAATCGGGTGTGACTTGTGTAGAGTCGGGTGTGATTTGTGTAGAATCGGGTGTGATTTGTGTGGAATCGGGTGTGATTTGTGTGGAATCGGGTGTGACTTGTGTAGAGTCGGGTGTGATTTGTGTAGAATCGGGTGTGATTTGTGTAGAATCGGGTGTGATTAGTGTGGAATCGGGTGTGATTTGTGTAGAATCGGGTGTGATTTGTGTAGAATCGGGTGTGATTTGTGTAGAATCGGGTGTGATTTGTGTAGAATCGGGTGTGATTTTTGTGGAATCGGGTGTGATTTTTGTGGAATCGGGTATGATTTGTGTAGAATCGGGTGTGATTTATGTAGAGTCGGGTGTGATTTATGTAGAGTCGGGTGTGATTTGTGTAGAGTCGGGTGTGATTTGTGTAGAGTCGGGTGTGATTTGTGTAGAATCGGGTGTGATTTGTGTAGAATCGGGTGTGATTTGTGTAGAATCGGGTGTGATTTGTGTAGAATCAAGTGTGATTTGTGTAGAATCGGGTGTGATTTGTGTAGAATCGGGTGTGATTTGTGTGGAATCGGGTGTGACGATCCATTGAGAATCAACTGAAATCTAGAAGTAATCGGATTTAGTTTTGTGGGACTTTTGTCTAGGTGTTACCAGTTGATCTCCTTGCTAGAATGCGATAGATTGTAAATTAGCATTTTAATGACTAAATCAGTCAAAGTAATCAGTAAAAGTCCAATAAAATGCTACTCCATGACCTTAAATGTTACCAGAAAAATCCTTTCTCTCAGACGTGCGAAGCCGAGCTCCGGCAGGCAGCGGACGAATCTGGCATCGAGGCGGCGACTTCGGCTCACTCCTGCCTAGCCGGTCTTCTCGAGGCAGCTTTCGAACTGCTGAAAGGTAGCAGTAGCAGCGGCGGCGGCGGCGGCGGCGGAGTCGGTGGAGGCGGAGGCAGCAGCGCTGGGGGTGGCGGTGGCGGGGGCAGCAACAACCAGTCGCTGCAGTTCACAGCTCTCGCCTTTGCCAATCGAATTGTGGACCTGTCGCTCAAGTGCGGAGTCAGCGATCTCATAGCGGACGCTGCGGCAGCGGCCACGGCAGACAGCGAGGCGACAGAGGATGTTCAGCAGCGCCAGTTCTCAAGTCTTGTCCATGCAAAGCAGCAGCAGCAGCAACAGCAGCAGCAGCAACAACAACAACAACAGCAACATCAGCAGGCAACTCAGCAGCAACAACAGCAATCACCAACCCTGACGCATCAATCGGCATCAGGCAGTACCAGCAACTCTGTAGCATCAGCAGCTGCCAGACGAGCCTCTCTAGCCACGGCGTTGATCTCACTGCGTCCGGCAGCGGTTGCGGAGACCGGCGGCGGTTCGGTGCTGGACCGGCTGAGCCAGGCGGAACCGGGCCTGCTGATCGCCGTCATTCACTCCGGCCTGGTTGCGCAGAGTCGAGCGTTGAACTTCCGGCCAAAGTGCACGCCTAGTATTAGAATGCGGGCCTGCGCTCTGCACTGCAACCAGATCATGGCCGCCAGACTGTTAGTGTTCGTGTGCCATAGTCCTGAGGCGCAAGCCAGACTGGTCTCCGAGGGTCACCTTCGAAAACTGGTTGATAGTCTCGATCCTAACTATGATCCTGTGAGTGCTATTTCTGGGGTTATTTTGGGAGAGATATTTGATCGGTGACCGTTACATTGCAGTTGGCAAGAGTTGTCGCCTGTGGATTGCATAATTCAGGACCTACAGTTTGTCGCTTACTAAGAAAATTATATTTATTTACGTCTTTTACGTGCTATTGGTAGAAATAATCAATGGCGGGTTATCGATTGTACAAAGTCGGCCATTGGCATTACCCCACCTGCACGTGTCGACACCAATCCTAAATGTACACGCGAGGAGTAAACAGTTTTATATAGTCAGCTCTGAGCCCCACCTCCCTATTCTTAATTAACACCTCGCTAACTCTGGATGTGTGGCGTGAGGAGGGCGTATCAATTTTATCTAGCCGGTTTTTTTGCAGCCCCACCTCCCCATTCTTAATTAACACCTCGCTAACTCTGGATGTGTGGCGTGAGGAGGGCGTATCAATTTTATCTAGTCGGTTTTTTTGCAGCCCCACCTCCCCATTCTTAATTAACACCTCGCTAACTCTGGATGTGTGGCGTGAGGAGGGCGTATCAATTTTATCTAGTCGGTTTTTTTTGCAGCCCCACCTCCCCATTCTTAATTAACACCTCGCTAACTCTGGATGTGTGGCGTGAGGAGGGCGTATCAATTTTATCTAGTCGTTTTTTGCAGCCACACCTCCCCATTCTTAATTAACACCTCGCTAACTCTACTTGTGTGGCGTGAGGAGGGCGTATCGATTTTATCTAGTCGGTTTTGTAGCCCCACCTCCCCATTCTTACACCCGCAAACTTAGCGCGTGTGGGGTAAATCAGAGCTGCAAGACTAGACGCAAGAGGTCCCTACCCCATATTTCTACCTCGTTGGTCGAGGATTATTGTTGCTTTATGCTAATTTAAATTTACTCATTTAATGCTGAAGTTCCTTTTTTACGAAATTGGTTTGTGCACTTCCCTTTAGAAATCTCAAATACTTCTTCTTTGTTCACGTAATTTTATTCTGCAGCATCTGCTGTGTCTTCTGCTGCAAGCTATTGGCTGTCTGACCCTGGACCCGGCGTTTCACGACGACTTGATCGATCTGCTAATCACGGACAGCCTGCTGCAGCTGCTGCTGCCATCTGATGAATGGTATTACACAAATCACACAATGCGCTACGCTCCGTTTGTCAAATTTCTGGCGACAAGAATTCTGGTCCACCTGGGTCAGTTTCGGTGCTTGGCTGGGAGGTTCGACTTGTTCAGCAATCAGAGTGAGTGGTTAGGCTTCGAATGTTGAAAAACTGGTTTCTCCCTTACATCCTTAGTCCCTCTAAGTGCAAGGGAACCCTTAAATTGCTATTGGCAATCTGGTAACATTTTAAACGTCCGATGGAACTCCAGATCCGCAAAACTTTAATTAGAACTATCTAACTACTGATCCATCTTCTAAAATCCTCCCAAAAGTACATTTGTGGACAGCAGCATCAAGCCAAGCGAACCAGCAGCAGCATCATCAGCAACATCAGTACAAGCAGGAGGATGCATTCGTTGAACGAATGGCTTTTGGCGATACTTTTTTCCTTGATGAGGACGGCGGACTCAAGGCTTGCTCGCTGGAAGTTGTAGTTATGCTACTGACTGATGTAAGCCTTCTTTAAGTTCTGCTGGCTTAACAATCAAAGGCCAATAATTGTACTTTGGGGACGCACAAATAGGACTAGATCGGCTAGAATGAATGTCTACGTGCGTACATTAGAGTCAGAAGGATGGGAGAGTGGGCTAGTGAATGTACATAGGAAGAGAGGGGTTAGCATGCGCGGGACTGCTAGTCTGTAAGGTTTTCTGCCCTTACAGAGGCTTAAATTAGCGCAGAATATTTCCACAGTTAACTCTACGCTCGTATAGTCTAGAAAGATCTTGACCTCTAATTGATGCCAGATGGCCTGTCAGTCAACGCGTCGGGTCAGCGCATCCTGCCCACCTGTCATCGTAGATCTTGAATAATCAACTGTAAATATTTTCTTAAATCCATTAGCATTCCTTCTATTAACTGGTGCGGTGAGTTCAGTTACGAGATGGCTTATCAGATTGGGTTACAGAGGGGGCCTTTAATGCAAGTTCTTTCAATATTGACAGGGCATGTCAACGAGATTTCGTCTTTGTATTCAATGCTACGCAAAATTTAAATTAGTGAGCTAAAGTACAAGCGAGAAATGGAACTGATTCAGTTGATTATGCCGTGTGTTTTTTTTCGTTTTCTTTAATGAAACGAAACCGGGCCAGATTCTCTTTGATTAAAAAAAACCTCTGTAGCCTAATGAGTAGGGAAAACATTGTGCCTTTCATGCTGCGCTATGTTCAAATATCAACTTACTCACTGATGGTGGGTGGCCAATTTTAATGGTAGGCTTCAAAGTGCCCACCGGCCGTATGATTAGTTTGTATGAAAGATTTTTTTTAAATAAATAATTGATGACTTTTCAGCCAGAAATTCGGCTTCCATCCGGCTTGAATCTCCAATCGGCTGCCCTCAACTACCTTCTGGGCGGTAGCGGCAACTCGGCCGAGTCTCTGCTGCTGGAGGAGCGCAGCCTGGCGGATGTCATCGCGATGGCACTGCCGTGTCTGGCGCATCCGCAGATTCTGGTTCGCTTGTTGAATCATCGCCTATTCTGCCGGCAATACCGAGAGCGACGAGTTGAAAAACTTCACTCGGCGGAGCCTTCGCCGCCGCCGCTGCCGCCAGTTCCGCCTCCGCCATCGTCTCCAGTTGAGGACGACGACGGAGAGGATGATCCGGTGTGTCCGTGGGAGACGGCCGACAGAAGACGCTTCCTGCCGCTCCGAGAAAGCAGCCTGACGCAGACCGAGGGAGCCGAGGCCACTCCAGCTGAGGATCGCGACCACCAAGATCGGAGAGCCGATGGGGGCGATGAAGACGACGCCGACTATTTATCCTTGATGGGCGCCACGGGCGGGGCTGAGAACGTCTGGCAGCCCCAGCACCAGCACCAGCCTCAGAGATTTTTTCGATGGGGCAGAACGTCGCTGCGTGGATCGAGCGGCAGAGGCTCTAGTAGCCAGCAGCACCAGCATCAGCATCACCATCATCAGCATCATCAGCACCAGCATCATCATCATCAGCCGGCTGATCGGGAGCAGTGCTGCTGCCGTTGCGTCCGATGCCAAGCTGAATCGGCCGCAGCTATCGAGTTGGTCGCCTTGCAGCGCCAGCTGGTGAACCTGCCAGCGTCGGACGGTTTTAACAACAAAAGCGCTGACTCGCCACAGCTGGCGCAGCAGCAGCACCGAATATCCCCGACGCTGCCAGACCAGACCGCGCCACCAACTGCATCGGCCGCCGCCACTTGCCGATTTTTGGAGACCTGGGCACGAACAGCCCCGGCTGACCTGCTTTTGGCCAAGGACGACGTTAAAGAGTTGCTTGGACTGCTAGCAACTCTGGGCGACTCGGAGAGGGCCTGGTGCCAGAGCGTATGGAGCTTCGTCAAGTCATGCGTGCGTCCTTGGGTTCTAGGGTGGTAAAGAGTGCAGATTTTAGCACTCGCATTATAGACTGATCCATTTAGAATCTCGCAATGTGCGTGAAGCTTCCATTCATAATTGAAGTTTTCGACTCCCCTCAACACTCCAGGAACAGCAATGCAAATCGAAGAACTCTGAGGGCAAAGAGAAAGGCGAGACAGTCAATATCGAGTACAAAAAGGTAAGCAAGAGCTTCATCAGCGCGTTGCACTCATTTTGAAGCTTAGCTGGTGCTCATTTTACGACAATTTTCCCAACTTCCAGTTCAAGCAGATGGTCACCAGCGGGGACCTGCCGTGCACTAAAGATGAGGCCGCCACCCTGGCAGCCATGCAGCTGCACTTGGACGACGCCTGGCCCGAGGGAGGCGGCGGCGGCGGCGGCGGCGGCGGCGGTTGCATCGGTGGTGGCGCCGCATTCGGCTTTGCCGGCGCGTTCAGCGGTTTCGGCAGCGCTTGGCGCTGGGGCGACGTGGCCAGCAGGCGGAAAGAGTTTCTGAGATCCGTGAGAATGCGGTCAACTGTCCTGGCTTCTGCTCAGCTTCTCCCCTCACTGCTCAGCTTCTCCTCTCACTGCTCAGCTTCTCCTCTCACTGCTCAGCTTCTCCTCTCTCACTGCTCAGCTTCTCCCCTCACTGCTCAGCTTCTCCCCTCACTGCTCAGCTTCTCGTCTCACTGCTCAGCTTCTCCCCTCACTGCTCAGCTTCTCCTCTCACTGCTCAGCTTCTCCCCTCACTGCTCAGCTTCTCGTCTCACTGCTCAGCTTCTCCTCTCACTGCTCAGCTTCTCCTCTCTCACTGCTCAGCTTCTCCCCTCACTGCTCAGCTTCTCCCCTCACTGCTCAGCTTCTCGTCTCACTGCTCAGCTTCTCCCCTCACTGCTCAGCTTCTCCTCTCACTGCTCAGCTTCTCCCCTCACTGCTCAGCTTCTCCTCTCACTGCTCAGCTTCTCCTCTCACTGCTCAGCTTCTCCCCTCACTGCTCAGCTTCTCCTCTCTCACTGCTCAGCTTCTCGTCTCACTGCTCAGCTTCTCCCCTCACTGCTCAGCTTCTCCTCTCACTGCTCAGCTTCTCCCCTCACTGCTCAGCTTCTCCTCTCTCACTGCTCAGCTTCTTTTCTACCTATAAAACCCGCTCCCCCAGCAACAGGGAAAATGGTCGCCTGGCCGAATGTCTGTGGGCCGGAAGCGCCTGATGAAGCAGTTGTCCTGCGTTAGCGAGAACGTCGAGGAGGACAGGCAGCTGGAGGAGATGAAGCGCATATTGGCGCGCTATCTGCCGCCTGATTATCACAATAGCGGCAAGGTGTACGCGCTCATTCAGGTTAGCAATTTGAAAGCTTTAATCCATCTTGATTGGTTTGAAGTGGGTTTCCACAAGAAATGCGAGACTTCTTTGGGTCGCTTCAGTGAGTATTCAGGAAGGGATGTTACTCGTAGTTAACCTTCATTGAGTATTCAGGAAGGGATGTTACTCGTAGTTAACCTTTAGTGAGTATTCAGGGAGGGATGTTAAGTTACCCTTCATGGAGTATTCAGGAAGGGCTGTTAGTTAACCTTCAGTGAGTATTCAGGAAGGGATGTTACTCGTAGTTAACCTTCAGTGAGCATTCAGGAAGGGATGTTAAGTTACCCTTCATGGAGTATTCAGGAAGGGATGTTACTCTTAGTTAACCTTCATTGAGTATTCAGGAAGGGATGTTACTCGTAGTTAACCTTCAGTGAGCATTCAGGAAGGGATGTTAAGGTACCCTTCATGGAGTATTCAGGAAGGGATGCTAGTTAACCTTCAGTGAGCATTCAGGAAGGGATGTTAAGTTACCCTTCATGGAGTATTCAGGAAGGGATGCTAGTTAACCTTCAGTGAGTATTCAGGAAGGGATGTTAATTAAAACCTTCATGGAGTATTCAGGAAGGGATGTTAGTTAAAAAAAATGTTATGATCAACATTTAATATTACTGCGACGCGTTTCGGCCAACTCTGCCCATTTTCAAGCACGAATGTATTTGTTATTTTTTTTCCAATAGACAACAAGAATAAATATCAAATTATTTTAACAAACAGGGGGTTAAGAGCAATAAGTACAATAGAACAGTATGGAGAGACAAGTCGGGGACGGTCCAATCAGAGAGTCCAAACATGGAGAGTGCAGCCTTTAGAAAACCCTAAGAAGGTGGCCCGCACCACTGTACATAAGCTGAGTGTTCAAACTAGGGTTAAGTTTCTTTATGTGTAAGGCCTCAAGAATGGTCAATTTGAAGTCAGAATTACTCCGGTCAATGATGGTAAACAGATCGATAGGCTCACTCTTACAACATGTAAGAGTTATTTAACCTTCATTAACATTGATGGATGTTAGTTAACCTTCATTGAGTATTCAGGAAGGACTGGTAGTAAAAGCAATCAAATGTAAGGTTCATATTAAGGTCGTTTTAGTTGTCGAACCGCCACTTGCTTTATTGCGCAGTAGTCTCTGAGTGAACACTCTGAACCAAAGTCAATAAACCCCGGCAGGATCGGCCGTTAAAAATCCCCTTGAAATGTGTCCGTCAGCCCAGGAAGCTCTCTACGTCCGAGTTTTCCACTTCCCATGGGATGCGAAGACTTTCTGTCCCATATTATTATTCCGACGCGATTCACCTCCGGCCACAGACTCGAGTGGCTCCACGCGCTACCTTGGCTGAGTTAACCCCCCCCCCGCTGCTACGTGAACTCCTTTCACCTCGGCTAATTAATGAGGAATTGGACGGGAATCCGGCTCTGACTCCCTGATCCCAAAACCCTAACCCTATGGCCGCTTCTCACTCTCGCTTTGGGATCCGGGTCACGAATCTGATGAGAAAAGTGACTGAATGATTGCAGGAAATGAAAAAAAATAACTGAATAATATGCCAGCAGCTCGGCTCAAAATGGCCTGGATCCAAGAGATATTCATTAATACAGATGCTTTAGCTAGTCACCAAGGAGACACTACTGGAATAAGTCTAGGTGTTATTTGTTATTTTCAAAAAACTTTCGTCATTATTTATTGCATTCAATATTTATGGCACGAAGTTGAAGTATTTTGGAATTTACTCGCTTAGATTTTATTCTCTCTTTAGTTCTTTAAAAGAGCCACCCAGTTATGGCTTCTTAGCGGATGTATTGTGCAGTTAGAGCGAGTAGATGCTTTCAGTAACGTAATCTAGAGCGGATGAAGAAGCGCCGAAGATTTTTCGACGGAATTACCAAACTGGTATGCAAGGACTTCTTAAGCTATGCGTTCTAAATACGTTACTTTAGTCGTCCTTGCTGGTATGACGTCTTGAGTTTGTGACGTCTTGAGTTCGTGACGTCTTGATGTCTTCAATTCACTGAGTCATTCAGGTTCCTAGAGTTGGGGATTAAGAATGCTAATGTTTTTTCTTTTCGAGTCTAGTAATTCTCAATACTATGGTAATCACCAAAGGAGAAGCACAGCAAGCTCTGGCACACACCATTCTACGACAATGAGATCAAGCTGAAGCAGATGTACGCAAAACTCTGCCGCAAGCTGCCCTCCTACGGCTGCAAAATCTACCAAGTGAAGGAGCTGCCAAGGAGCGGCCTGCAGCGGAAACAATCCCGGCTGTTGGGCATCTCCGAGGAGCGAATCGTGCTGCTGGACGGCAAGACGAAGTCGCTGATCCGGTCCCAGCCAGTCTCTGAACTGCGCCAGTGGCATCTCGCGCGTCGTCACACGCCGGGATCACACGCCGTTGAGCTGGAATTTCAGTCGTGCCGACCTTGGACTCTCCTGTGTCCAGGCGAAGACGCTCTGAGATCATTGTCGTTGGCTCTCTGCGAAGTTCTCGAATGCGACGGGCTGCTGGTCAGACGGAGCAGCTTGGAGTTCGGTAAGCAGAATAGCAAAGTCAGTTCGTGACCAAGACATTCATTTGCACTGGATTTCACAAGTCTGAGAGACCATTCTTAATCAATCATTAACAAGCGCTAATAACGGAGCAGTTTTCTATTTCTAGAAAGCTTTTCAACCTTATCCCTCACCGCTCGTAGCTTGTGCAAGGTTTCACTGGTAAAACCAATCTTGACAAAGGGCTTCGTTTTTAATTAATTTTTAACAGGAAAAAACTAATTATATGGCTAGACCAATGTCATTCCCTCTGTCTGCGTCCTTTACGCTCGTATTAGTCCGACCCTGTGAGACACACTGAGAGTCCAAGTGATTGTGAGACAGTCCCATTCGGAAGGACACTCAACTGAGAGTCCCTGTGATCGTGGGACAGTCCTATTCCCGACGACACTAATCAACTTATGATTGCATCCCAATATTCACCCTAAAGATCTCCACCGACGACACATCCTGCTCCGCTCCGACATCGAGGCCATTGTGCACTCGGACGAACTGGAAGACCTGCAGGCGCTGATCAACTTCCCGGAGGAGGTGGCGCTGCTGATGGCGGAGAGCGAGCACCGGCTGTTCCTATCGGTGCCGCCGCAGGCCTATTTGAGAAGCGTCGCATTTGACACGGCCAAGGCTAGCCTGGGTGGAGGGCCCAGCGACAAGACGGTCAAGGATTTGATAGTGCGGCTCCGAGAGGTAACATTTCCCGAACTAATGCGACAGAAATTTGGCAGGCATGTTGTTTTGATGCCTAAACGCCATTAATTTCTGATCGCCGAAACTGGAGAAAAAGCTGCGGAAAAGTAACACGCAAAACACCCCCGCAAACAATAAATCTCTATCCAACATCCCACCGCATCCGGGTGACAGGTGAGCTCCTGGATCACGCATCTAATCATCACGCAGCCCTCCCCAGACGAACGCCTATCGCTTTTCAATTCAATCGCCCGACTGGCTGTGACCGGCTTTCGGCTTGGAAATTTTAACACCTCGGTGGAGATTTTAGTCGGACTGAAGTAAGTGGCTTCAGCGAGTGAAATTTGATGCCCGGATATTGCTGTCGTGCTTTTTTTGACAAGCAATCTCTCAGATGCATCGCTCAATCTCCAGAATCGTAATACGAGTGCTGGAAAACTGCTAAAAAATAGACAAAGCATCCCACCATCAACGAAGATCACTCGACCCTCATCCGCAAAGACCACCCGAATACTGTCCACAGAAACCACTTGAGGAAAATCTAAAAAGACAGTTCAACCAGCATCCACAAAGATCACTCGACCAGCATCAACAAAGACACGTCGACTACAACCTAAAGAGTTTTTTTTACCGCAATTTACATAGACAACTCCACCAGCATTCCAAAAGGCTCAGTCGATCTCAGTCGCCGAACATCAAGTGTCCACAAACCTCTACCTTCAAAATTAGATTCGGAGTGAGAAAATATGAAAAATAAAGTGAATAACTAAGCCAACCGACGCACTACGTATTGCAGATCGGACAAGCTGAAGCCGTTCTGGCTGACTCTGGCCAACTGTCCGGGTCAGCTGCGCCAGCTGGACTACCTCGCCGACTCTCTTCTTCGACGAGAGCCGTCTATCGAGTTTCGAAACCACGCCGCCTCGGTTATGTCTTCTGGCGGAATCAAAGCGGTACCGTTTTTCGGTACTTTTCTGCGCCAGCTCCGCAGCGTGTACATGCGCTGTCCCGGCGTCGTAGTGACTACGCCAGCGACTCAGTCGGTGTCAGGATCGACAGCGGCAGCAGCGTCGGAGGATGAAGATTTGACTCATTCTTTCTCGACGCATATATGCGCGTCGGGCTTGTCGAATCTGCGGAAATTGCGAGACGCAATTGTCGTGATGAGCGACGTGAAGTTTGCCCAACGCTGCGGCCTCAGAGATTCTGGCACGTTCGGCCGACGACCTGGAAGGCGTCGGACAGCTGGTGGCTGCGGCGGCGGCGGAGTCGACTGCGACACTGGCGAGACTGTTGACGCGTGAGTCGTCTGATTTCATTGCACTGCGATATAAGCAAACAAATAGCCAGCAAAAGAAGCTGTCTTAGTCTTATTACTAATAAAAATGCAAGTAGTATCCTTAGAAAATTAAAACCCCTCCCTTCTGTGCCGTCATTTACTTGAAAGTCTCGCGGACTCCGGTAGCAATGGCAGCCCCAGTGCCGACGATGGAACTGGCGGGAGCGGCAGCGGCGGCAAAAATGCCGTCGGGAATCTCAACAACGCCGCGATCTGCGACTGCGGCGGCTGCGCGCTGACCTGCGAAACCGCCGAGCCGCTGTTGCGCAGTCTCGGCCCGCTGACTGAAGACTGGCTGTCCGGCTGGGCGGAGCAGGACATCCGCATGATCGCCAGGTGCCGAGCCGGGCTAGACGCCAGGTCGCTGGCTCTCATGCGATACGGCGTCACCGGAATCAGGCACACTGGCGCTGACCGCTGGCCCTCGAATGCCTGGGATCCCACCCAGCGACTGGTGAGTTGGTGCACGGCCTCGAAGCGCATGACGGATCAATCAATTTTAAATTTTCAAATGTCCCGCGTTTATCAGATAAGCATCCGCCTGGCGCCGACCAACTCCCTCCTGATGTGGACCCGAGTGGCTCCATCAAATCGTTGCCAGGAGGAGGCCGCCTTCCGCCAGCTGGTCAGCGCCCGGTACAGCCAGTCCGGATCGCTGTATTCCGACAGCGGAGACGAAGGCTACGTTGATCTGTTCTGCGCGAAGTCCGTGATCTGCGGCGACCCCAGCTTGCCTGGAGCGGCAGCTCTCCGTCTCCCGGGCGACGCGTCGTCCGCTAACGGCTCCTCGTCTGACGCTTCCTCTACTTCAGCTTCGTCGTCAGCTGCTTCAGCATCGGCGTCTACAACCGTGACGGCATTGGCGGCAGCGCCGGAGCACTGCTGCGTAGTGAGCCTGCTGTACGGCAACGGATGCACTGACAACCGGACCCTGAAGCTGCTGCTACCCTACAACAGCTCCCGCCTGCTTCTCATCGGACTGCACAAACTGGCCAGAGCGGCTCACCAGCGTTACGCGCTCAGTCCCGACCGGCGAAGTCACTGGCTGCGACACGAATATCTTCGACTTTACTTCACTGGCGACGCGGCTGGAAAAGCTCCGACACTGGCTGAATGCGTTCGGGTGAGCACCTTGTGGGAAGCCCGGAGCCTCGGATGAGCTTTGTAATAAACTATCTAGAAGTGGAATCGAAACTCTGCTAGGACTGTCGCAACCGGTTTCTGCTCTCGTAAGCATCTTCAGGCTACCTCACCCAACAACTTGGCTGTCTTCCACCTCCCGCTAGCATAACAGAACTCCTACTTATGCTCAACACTCTTTCAGATTTCTGAGTCTTTCCTGCAAGTTTTTTACTAACTTTCTACTTGCAGTAGACTACGAGTATCTACGAGCTATTAAAAGCTTCAAGCCTCACTTTTTTGCATTGCAGCTTTTCGGTGGCAGGCGATGGTCGGTCAGCGGAAGCGGCGCTTCTCCCCCATCGCCGTCGCAGTCAGCATCGGCCGCGTTGTCTTCCTCTCCGGCGACCTTGTCGGCGTCTCCGATGTCGTCGCCCTTGTCTACCGTTGCCGGCGGTTGTCGGCGAGGCGTGCTGAAGAAAAGAGCTGCCGGAGCAGCTGTTTCTCTTCCAGTGTCAATCGCATCTAGCGGGGTGACCAATTCAAACGCGACCAGCGCAGCGGATTCTACGTTTGATGGCATGACTCATCGAACAATTGACAGCAGACAGGGTCGACCTTTGACGTTCGCCGCTGCGGCAACCAACTCTGCTTCTTCACAATCTGGCGCCGCGGCCTCCCCAAGCCCCGGCTCCAAGCGATACCAACGCGCTCGAAATCCGGTGCGCCAGGACATCAGCCAGCCTGGCAGTCGCCTGTCTTTCGTCGACTTCTGCGACCTGTTTGGAGCGTTCGCGCTACGCATGCGTCGAGATCTCCGCGATCTGTTCGAGTTCTACGGCGTGCCCGCCTCGGCCGCCGCTGCAGCCGCCACCGCCGCCAACCAACCGGCCAGAAAATTTCCGGCCTCCGTTGGCCAAGGAAGAGTCGCGGGTGAGTGCCGAATACCGCTTGTGGTGCTAGCATAGTGTTGTTAGTCAAAAGAAACTGAATGGAGTAGATCGCTCAGTGGTGGTTGCTGAAAAAATCAACGGGTCAATACTGATTTATATATACTTGTCCAAATTTGAGCTAGGCTAGAGCTAGGATAGTGGGGTCTAACAATTGGCACCTATCAGATTGTGGTCAAGTGGTCTCTTTTGATTGTGGTCGAGTGGTCCTTAAGGACAATTGTCGAGTATACCTTGTGGGGTGTTGTTGGAGTGGTCTTTGTATATGTAGGTCGAATGGTCCTTGTGGATGTTGTTCGAGTGGTCTTCTATGATGTTGGTCGAGTGGTCTTCTAGGATGTTGGTCGAGTGGTCTTTGTTGATTGTGGTCGAGTGGTTGATTGGCCTTTGAGGATGTTGTTCGAGTGGTTTTTGTTGATTTTGGTTGAGTGGTCCCTAAGGAAAGAGGTCGAGTATACCTTGTGGATGTTGGTCGAGTGGTCTTTGTTTATTGTGTTCGAGTGGTCTTTGTTGATCGTGGTCGGGTGGTCTTTATGGCTAGTGGTCGAGCGATTTTCGACGATATAGTATTGTGGTATTTGTGAATTGTGGTCGAGTAATCTTTGCTGATGGTGATAAAATGGTCTTTAGAGATGTTTTATATTCTTTTGCAGTGTTTCAGGACTCGTATATTAATTCCTCAGGAATGGACGACCCATCAGTTCGATGCCAGCCCAGCTGCCATCGTCGTTTGTTTCGAGCGGGCGGTGGCGGCGGTGGCGGAAGAGTTCGTGTGTGCAACGGTATCGCCCTATCCAGCCTGGCGTCCAACTCCACCGCCGCTGGACACGTCGACGGTCGGCCGCCGGTGCTGATGGGTCGTGGAGAGCTGGCCAACTTCTTGCAGTTGCAGCACCACCGCCAGAATCCCGTCCAGGTGATTGACGCCTTCGAGCCGAGCTTGGAGCTGCGCTCGCGCAATCTGCTCAGCTTCGACGGCTTCTGCGCCTTCATGCTAGACCCGGCGAACCTCGCCGCGCCCGTCGAGACCAATCGATGGGACCGCGACGGCCCGGACTCCATGGACCACCCGTTGTCCCACTATTTTATAGCCAGCTCGCACAATACCTACCTGTGCGGACACCAGCTCAAGGGCGACTCGTCTGTTGACATGTACCGCCAGGTACTGCTCACCGGCTGTCGTTGCATCGAGTTGGACTGTCACGACGGTGAGAACGGTGCGCCCGTGATCTACCACGGCATGACGCTCACCTCGAAGATTCCGTTCGAAAGCGCCGTCGAGGCAATCAACCAGTTCGCATTCGCTAGGTCCCCGATGCCGCTAATACTCAGCATCGAGAACCACTGCTCCGTGCCGCAGCAGCAGCGCATGGCCGCCATCTTCCTGCGCGTATTCGGCGACAGACTCGTCACCCGGCCGCTATTCGAATCGGATCTGGACGACGAGCCTTACCTGCCGACGCCAAACCAGCTGCGAGGGCGGATCCTCATCAAGAACAAGAAGCTGGCCCCGGTGGACACCGGCTCGTGCGGCAGGAGGCAGGCGCTGTTGCTATTGCGCAATCAGAGCTCGGACGGTGCAGATTCAGCCGAAGCGGCAGCTGCAGCAGCGGCAGCGGCGGCAGCCGCCGCGGCAGCATTCGACGACGACGACGAAGAGTTCGACTGCTGCGAGCCGGCTGACGATGGTGGCGGCGGCGGCGGCGGCGGCGGCGGCGGTGGAGCCAGCGGCAGCCTGGGCGGGGGCGTCGGTCCCGCCAAGCGAGAGTCCAGTCTGGACGCCACCGCAACGCCACGCGGCACGCCGAAACGGCTGAACGCCCACCGGCTGAATTCGTCAGGCCTGGCATCCAACCAGATAGCCAAGGAGCTGTCGGATCTGGTTGTGTACACACAGGCTGTCAAGTATCGGGCCACTGCCGCGGCTGCTGCGGCTGCGACAGCCGCCAATGCCTCCTCGACGACGTCGATGTCAGCTGCTAGTTCGACACCGACAGCAGCGGGCAGACTGGCCAAGAAGTCCACGATTCGCAGACCGATGCTGCAGAGCGGAAATTCAGCTGACGCAGCGGCGGCGGCAGCTGCACCCTCGGCCGCAACGCCAACGTCTTCAGCTTCCGTGGCAACTGTTGATGGGTCGCCAGCGATGTCTTCGAGGTTCAACAGAGGTGCAGCGACGCCTATGACTTATCAGGTGATTCTATTGAAGAATTGATTGAAGTCGGAAGTTCAAGTTTCTAGTGTGTACAACTTACTTAATCCTTTTCTACAGGTGACATCAATCAAAGAGACGACAGCCAAGCAGGTGTTCCGCAGACTGCCAGCGGCCAACGTAGTGTGCACGGAGCGCCAGCTGCAGCGGGTCTACCCGGCGGGCATGCGTATTGACAGCAGCAACCCCAACCCGGTCGGGTTCTGGTGCTTCGGCACCCAGATGGTGGCACTGAACTACCAGACCGAGGACACCGGACTCATTCTCAACCAGGCCCTGTTCGAGTCCACTGGTAACTGCGGCTTCGTGCTCAAGCCGGAGGTGATGTGGAACCGACTGCACCCAATGTTCGCCAAGTTTAATCCGTTAGACAAAGACTTCGAAGGCATTGCGACCGTGTTTGTGACTCTTCAGGTAAAGAATGAACATCAGAATTAAACAATTTCAAGACGTAACAGTGGTAAATCTCAGTTCAAAGAAACCTGTCACAACGATGATGAACTCTCGCAGATTGTATCTGGGCAATTTCTGTGCCTTAGCAACACAGCCAGCTGCCTGACGGTGGAGCTGGAGATCATCAGTCTACCGCAGGACTGCGACAAATTCAAAACCAGAATGAGCGGTCGGAACGCTCTGAACCCGATCTGGTTGGAGACTTTCCAATTCCAGGTGAGAACTCTAAACGGAGCTGTTGATTATTTTTCCTAGAAATTATAAAGTTTAAATGATCATATTGAACAACGAACTTCAGCTTCATTTCCCTGAATTGGCATTTCTACGCTTCACGATAGCGGATGTTGGTAGCGGGCACAGCCTGATGCAGCGGACTGTTCTGTTCAAGGAGTTGCAGAGCGGTGAGCGGCGCTCTCTGCTTCATATTTTCGCGTGAATTCAGAAGCTAACGCTCCACTAAACTTCATATGAGAATTAAGGAGCATTGATCTAACCTCTCAAGCTTCTCAAGCATCTCAAACATTCTCTGACAATCCGCCGACAGGCTATCGACACCTGCGAATGCGTAGCATGTCGAATCAGCCGTTGGAGCTGCCAACCCTGCTTCTGTTCACGCGAATCGACTCTGAGGTCTCGGCAGCAGCTTCCACAGCTTCATTCGATCGGGTGCAGGCAGCTGTGGATGAAACAACGATAGAGCCGGCTCGTAGCAGCTTTGTGCAAGAGTTTGCGACTAGCAGGCACACCATTGTTAGTGAAGCAGCAGTGCAACCGGATGCATCGTCACTCTCAACCGATAGTGCCAGAAAGCGATTAGCATTTCAGGTGAGACAACGAAGAATAGGCCTACAGGCAGCTTCCGATGCATTTAGATGGGCTAGTCAACTGAAGTCAAAAGTTGCAACAAATCGAACGCTGATCTTTAAAATGTTGGAAAACTCAAGAATTAACAAGTCTGAATGCGGAAACAGTAATTTTCATTGCGATCTGGATATGTTAGCTGTCTAATTGTCTAATTGCGAATGTTGGTTGTCTGATTGTGGATGTTGGTTGTCTAATTGCGGATGTTCGTTTTCTGATTGTGGATGTTAGCTGTCTAATTTCGGGTGTTTGCTGTCTAATTGCGGGTGTTGGTTATCTGATTGGGGATGTAAGTTGTCTAATTGAGGATGTAAGTTGTCGAATTGCGGATGTTGGTTGACTAATTGTGGATTTTGGTTGTCTAATTGCGAAATGCTTATGTCCTAGTTCGGTTGTTAATTTTCTGATCGAAGGTATTAGGAGTTTAGTTTAATCGAAATAAAAATATTCGTAGAGGTGTATTGTATTGCTTTTGCGGTAATTTCAAAGTACAAGTGTTTTTCGGTAAAAATTAATCGAAAATGTCAACACTGAATGAACAAAAACAGACACAGAACAGCCCAAGCAGCCGTCAGCGTGTCAGACGGGTCGCTAGTCAGCAGCCCGCAGCCGACGAACTCGCGGTGACTGTCCATTGCGCCCCAGACGTCCAGCTCGGTGACGTCACTTACCAGCAAAACATTACGGTTGTTAATGACTTCGGCCACACTGAAGGTGACGAGCGACGCCAACTTAAGATTAGCTTGCCGACGGACAGTCTGGTGTCCGACCTTCTGACTCGAGTTTTGGAAAAGATTAATCCGAATTGCCGAAGCGACTGCGTGCTGATGGAGGAGGCTGATGTTGGTGCTGAGGTGTCGCTGCCTCGCCACTGCGACTTAACTGAGCCTGTGAGAACTGCTGCGCTCATTTCTAGCCTTTGAATTTCTTAATTAATTATTTAATTAAGAATAATAAATCACCTGATCATTGCAGGTTCTAAGCCTCGTCTCTGGGAAGCGTTCCAGCCGTTTGGTTTTGCTTCGCAAATTTGCCAGTCAGCCGTGCGCCTCGTCACGCGCAACTAAATTAGCAAACACTGGCGAAGAACTTCAGTTTTCGGATGTTGAGTTGGACATTCGCGTGCAATGCGCCTCGGCTACACCCGACGCCAACTTAAGTGAGGTCGGCTTTCGGGTTCCAGCCACCGCAACCGCCTCCGATATTGTCCGACTAGCTTTGCTCAAGCTCGGCGAATGCGTTGATGACAGCATCGAGGCTGGTGACAGCCAAGCGGAGAAATTCGAGCTAGTATTCGAGGGATTGGAGGAGCGGCGCTCCTTGCTGCCTACGGAGCTGCCGTATTTAGTGCTGAACCGCTGGCTCGGGCCCGGCAGCACTGACAGAATGCGTAAAGGGCGTTTTGTTCTGCAACGGTGTGAACTGAGAAATTGTACCGGCGGTAAGAGACCAATACTTATGCTTATTTTTGTCCGTTCGGGACATCTATCTACAGCTGACTGTCAGCACACAGATAATTTAGCGTGCACGCACATTGATGTGCATCTCGTCTCCTCAGGATAACATACTTTAAAATCAGAATGTATTCTACCCTTCAGCTGTTCAGCGAAGGCATCCACAGACGTGTTTACCAGTCAGACGGCGAGTCGAACCTTTGACGCCGAATTCACGTCAACAGCAGATCGAGTCGGCTCAGTTAGCTGGCGCAGTCAGCTGCCCGACGGTTTCTAGCGAGCGCTGCGCGCCGCTGGCCAGCCCGGAGCACAGCACCTCGTCCACGGAGGCTCCAAAATTTGTGTGATGATGCGAATTTAGGTTGCTCGATTTTTTTCATGATGAATTAAACTTTAAAACGTCTTGGCGCTCTGGTCCGCTCAATTCGTGTTGTAAGCCATTGTATTAGCATAAAACTGTGATTAATTGCCCGAAGAATCCAATGAAAACTTGCCGCTCTATCTGTTATCAAAATATCTGTTTGAAATGGTTAATTTTTACTCAGGTGAAAGTAGAACAGCTAGATAAATAAATTTAAAAAATGCAATTTTATCTGTAAAACATATAATTATTCTACATGTTCACAAAGAGAAGTAAATTTTTTAGAGCTTACAGAGTGTGTATTGTGCGTTGTAGGCAGGGATGACAAATGTACACTTAGGCGAGACAGGGACGTACATATTCCAACAATATCTGTACATTGAGGGATGAGATTCTGCAGAGTACGAGCTATTAAGATTTCTAACTAGCCTGCTAAACTACTATTCCCATCCTTTACAATTTGCTCACATGAAATGAATTTGTAATTTCTAGAGCATTAACAAGACTGGAGGTAAGATTTTGCCCTTTAGTCAAAATCTATACGACCAAAAGCCTTGACCGGGACTCTTGGTGAGACCTAGGGTACCACTGGAAAACTTCTTCAATTGATTTGCGCTCTGCTAGACTAATAAATTTTGCGTTCCCCTACTGATTAGCGGCGAGTCCTTATCGCGCTGCTAGAGTTGTTGCTATGTCAATATTTGACTATTCGATCTTCTTGCTGGGCTGCAAATCACAGAATCTCATAATTCGACATAAATACTGATTACGATCGTTACAACGCTTCAGACAGGACGCTAAATTAGCTTGTCCAGAAATCTGCTTCAAAAATTTTAAGGTTTCCTTGGCAGTTGTTTTGTGGCAGAGACAACTGGCTCTTGCCAGTTGTTTTGTGTATCGTAAATTTATTTTTTATAATTCTACGTTCCCAAAGTCTGTAAAAAATTTAATAATCTAAAATTGGTTATATCTTATGATTATTATTTTTGTATTTACGAAAAATTGACCGATAAAATCCTTAAAAGGTACGTGAGGACGTATTCCTAGAAAGTAGCGACTTACAAATCTTCAAAGTGTAGTCCAGAGTGCAGCGAAATGTGCGCCGAGGTGAACCCTGCTTCCATTGCATCGCTAGAATCATGGAGCCAATTCTCCAGCTTCCTGCATGAAGCATCCGGCAACACCTTGGCGGTGATCGACTTCTACTCGCCCTGGTGCGGCCCGTGCATCCGCATCGAGGCGGACGTCGTCCGTTTGGCCGCCTCGCTGAGCGGTCAAGTCCGATTCGCCAGACTGGACGTCGAGCAGTGCCCGGACTTGGCCAACGCTGAAGGCATTCAAGCGATGCCGACATTCCGACTTTATCGTGCTGGTCGACCATTGGCGACGGTTGTTGGATCCAACCTGGCTCTGCTGATTGCTCAGATCCAGGCGCTACTGTGATTGATATACAACAATTTTAATTGCAAAGCTTTAACAGCAACTGATGCACTCGATCAAGCATGGATGCTTGCCCTAGTGTCCTACTCGTGCGTTCTTCATGGGAGTTAATAATATGACTCAAGGAAAAATTTTGCACACAATTATTAGTACATTCCCTCAAACTATCTTCTATCAGATCCTATGCACCGTTTCCGTTAGTTTTGCCACGTCTAGAAGTAGCTACGATAATAGAATAGTTTTGAGAATACAGTGAAGTCATTTTGGTTAATGCCTACCAAGCAAGGTGGATCAAGAAGCAGCTGAGTACTTTTTTTTCTTCGGAAGCATCCGTTTTGTCTTCGTTGTGTGAGGAACAGCAATCGCGGCAACAGTAGGTACCACGCCGATTTTATCCCCCCGCTAAATCTCCTTGAAAGCTGAAACAGGTGAGAATCATTTTCAATGGATGTCTCGGTCACGGATGTCAAGGTTTGGCCAGACATTAATTTGTCGTTAAAACTCGACTACGCATCAATCAAATGACAACAAGAGCCTGGCGATGGTGTCAAATGACGTGGCAGAATGTGCAGAAGCAGAGATCAAGTCAATGTGCGTGTCAGTTCTGTGGCCATGCTGCACGACTCTTAAAAGCTTCGTAGCATAGATGTTTTTAGGCCTCCTTGGTTGCCCAGTGGCCTATTGGTTGCAACTGAAATTTCGAATGACTTCTTCAAAAGCAACGAAAAGGAACTGCACATGTCTCACGACTGCATGAATCAATTGAAGTCAAATATGTTCTCGCGCACATCCCGGATCTGGTTGGCAGTTCAACAACGCAGCCAAACAAAAAAATTTCTCCATCGCACTATTGTAGCGCATGAAATCGGCAGAGACCGCCAAATCGAAGGTGTTTGGCGTTTAAGACTTAGGCTTAAAGTTGCCTCTCCGCTTGGTGGCTCGAGGTTTTTCTTCTCAAGTTAGATTTCCTGATTTTCTCTGGTGCCTTAATTCTGGTTTAAAATAAATGAGTAGAGTTGCCAGGTCTTAGTAAAAAATAAATCTTTCGATAATTTTTATTGTACCGTTAATTTAAAGGTATTGGGAGAGCAAATATTTTTCGTTAATACTGGAAGTAGCAAATAGCTAGAATACAGAAGTTTTGATGAAACCAAGTTCATAAAATTGTTTAGCTCAAAAGCTACTCACGAGCGAAATATTTTTTTTCAATTAAATAATCCCCCGTTCATTCATCCCAGCAGGGGCTGCGTGCAATCGGGCTCCGCGGTTGACTCGGCTGGCGGCTGCTGACTGCCCGACACCTCAGTCCAGCGGCCCCGCTGCTGCTGCTGCAGTTGGCGGCGCTGTCGCATTTTAAAGACGGCATAGCCAGAAGCGGCTGCCAAGGCGACCGCGGCACCGACTGTCACGCAGATTGCTAGAGATGTGGCGACAGCGCCACCCGCCGAGTCGGGTCCCGATGGACTGTCACTGCGCAAGCTGTTGAGCTTCAGCCAATCCGACGTGTCTGGCGCGTCCTCGTACGGCGGTCGACGGCTCATGGCCAGTCGCTCGGAGTTTTGTCCGCTGGACGCCCTGATGCACTGCATGATCTCGCAGCCATCGGAAATGTCCAACGCCGACTGAGTGAATCCTTCCGGGCACCGTTTCGGCGGCGGCGCTGGAGGTTGCTTCAAATTGGCGCCAGACTTCGATTTCAACCACACAATTTGGCGTCCAGGTTCAGCTAACGGATTACCGGAGCTGCAGGTGAAAAATCCTCCGAATTGGACTCTGGCCGACCTGACGGACTCGGTCATGTCCGAGCTAATGCACAGGGCGATGTCCCGGCCGATTCTGTACGCCCGGTAGCCTGCCGGGCAAGATTTGCCGCCACCATTCGCGTTGTCGACTCGCGGTGAGAACCCGCCACCGTATAGGGCTCCCGACTGGCTGGGCAGGCGATGGTCCCGGCGGGCCGCGCACCAAAAGGCGTCCACGGTAGTCGTATGAACTGTCCTATACCAGGAGCTGTTTTATGTTGTAGATTGGGCGAGTGTGAAAAAATTACTTTAGTTAGTACTCTGTACGAAAAAGTAACGTAAAATGAACTTACAGTCTCACTTCATATTGATTGAAGAATCTGAACATGTGAACCAAAAAGTAATAGGATGCTAAGTGTTATAGAATTTCAACTGCAGCTATTGATCTTTGGGTAAACTGTTGAACATTGAACTTACCGGCTCATATCCGTCCGGGCAGGAAAAACCGCCCGTGAAATGGTTGACCTGCACCGCATTTTCTGGCTGGCTGCACTTGAACGGTGTGGACTCCGAACAAATTTGATAGACGCCTCCGAACGAGTAGTTGGTCAACGGGGCGTCGCAGGAGCCCGCAATGTTGGCTAGCGGCTCGAAGTTAGGCGATTCATAATTAAGACAGCCTTTGACTGTGTTCATCTTGTAGTACCTGCGGCGCGGGGTTTCCGTATTGGATGCCGGTACAATATGTAGAAAAACATAGTATGTAGTAACCAGCTGTATTCTCACCGAGTTATCGCGGCTTGCACCGCGTAGCGAACGTGTCTCAGCTTATTTTCGGACATCTCCGGCAACGAACGACGACTGAAAGTGTTGAATAGCAGGTCGCCGAGCCTGTCAATTGCCACCAGATTTTGTTTCAATCCGTTCTTCCAGCTAGTCAAGTTGATCTCAATGCCAACCGTTGGGCCCCCATGCGCGTTCACCGTAGTCTTCTGCACGCTAGACTTGTAGCCATCCAACTCTTGTTTACTGACTGTCAAGGTCGATGACACGGCGGCTTTGAACACTGACAGGAAGTTGACGCTCATGCACCGTGCAATCGTGTCTCTCGTATAGCCCAGTTTATAAAGCGAGTCCAGATGGAAATAGTCCAGCTTTTCGAGTACAGCACCGGCGTCCAGCGATCTGACGACGTGCGTGCCGAAGTCGCGGACAAGCATGTCTGCCAGGTATCTGTTTTGATGGAATCGGAGCATCAGGGAGCCAGTGTATCTATTATATTAAGTCATCAATCAATGCAAGAAACCATTAATCATACCGAGTTTGGCGCGTCAGATTTTTCTCAAGGCCTTCCCAATATCGAGCAGGCGATTTTTAAACGCCGGACTTAGTCGAAAATCTGGCACCAGACGGGCCACATAGATGTTGTAACGCATCTGCGTGAGACCCAGCTGAGTCTTGCTGTACAGGGCCGTTTTCTTCACCTCTTGGAAATCGTTGCTAAACTTGCCGCTGATGCTGAATTTGCCGTCAGAAAAATTTCCGACCCCGCCAAGGTTGATGCCGCGACTAGTCGAGCTGGAGTAGTTGTTGTAGTGCTCGATCACGTTGGAGATCAGGCTGATGCGGGACTCCTTGAGCGGGTAGGCGACAACCTGGTCCGGCAGGGCGTACAGGCCGTCAACGGACAGGGTGCAGTCTCCCGTCAGCGACACGTCCGCCACCGGTGCCATCTCGCGGTTGCGAAGGTTGTCCCAACCGTTGCCTGGGATTTGTGAAAGCGATAAGCTAAACTTTCTTGCATTCAGTATCAGTGAATTGCGGAGCTGATGAATCGGGATTCCTCCCATGGACTTGAAAACTACGAGTATTTTAATCAATGAATTAAATCTTCACAATGGTCTTTGTCTAAAAAATAACTATTTAAGACTCAACTCACCTGGCAAAACGGGAAATCCTTTTACATTGTCTTTGCCAACAATCCAAGGACACGGAACGTTGACTGCGCCAAATTTTGCTGGAAAGCTGCTGATCAGAATGAAAAAAATGAGTAGAACGACCCTCATTTCTTAGGAGCAGCCGGACCTTAAGATTTGCAAGACCTCTCGTACTTCAATATAGTTTCAAGATAGTTGTTCATCGCAACCTTGACTTTATTTTATATCGAAATAAAGTAAATTTACCGTAAATCTAATTAGTCATAGATAATTTTAGATTGTCAGGCAAACCGTCAAACGCTTGTACCATCACACCTATCCATCGATGAGTCACGAATATAGTCATCAAATGTAAACAGTGAAATTTCTCATAAAAATTTGTTTAATTACCAGATAAAAAAGGTTTTAAAACTTTATTTAAAAAATCTATAACCTGCAGTTGCAGGTTTCATGACCTTTCTGTTTATACTTTAAAGTTTTACTGGCACAAATACGCTGCCCTTTTTACTTTTGAAGCATAAAACATTGAGTGGCGTGAAATAAATTTTGAATTTATTTATGAACATTGAAATATTCTTTTGGCTTGCATCAGCAACTTTTTTAAAATTTAGTCTAAAACGGTTGTGTTGCTTGTAGACCTGAATGCCGTCATTGCGATTACAACCGTTGGCCTTAAAAGAATGGGTTGTGGCTCATATCGCAGCACAGCTTGACGCAGATCCTTAGCTCTTCGAACTCAGTTCTCTAGAACTGCCCGTCACCAGTGCTGCTGCAGATCACGGTCCAGGCGACCTACCGGCGAGGGCAGGGTGTGGAGTGTTTCGTTACAGTTTCTAAAAAAATTGAATAAATGGTCTTGGCACATATTAGCGCACAATGTGGTAGAAAATTATTCATATAATTGGAAAAATTGACAATGCAAGTAGGAAAAAGGTAAAAATATGGCTAATTTGCAAAATTTTTGGAGGAGATGTAGAAGGAATGGTTTGCGGGACCTTTTCTTGGTCCCTCAAACTTTTGCCCCAAGTAAGTACAATTAGGACAATAATTAGGTACAGACTAAAATGCGGAATGGATATGCAAACGGATTGTATCTCCACAGTGTATTTCCTAGAACTCATTCCGCAGACCTATTTAACACCGGAAAAAATTGTAACTGCTCTACTGCCTGTTTAGTCAAACATGTTCTTATCAAATTGATTAATTAAATAAAGCTCGTTGCTACTGATTAGAAGGTTAAATTTGAGCTTCAAAAAACGAAGCATTTTAAAGAAAATTCCCAATCCGTGTCATTCCGCACCATTCTGCATTTTAGTTAGTACCCAATAATTACTAACATGTTATTGTCTAGCTTGTAGATATTACATGTAGCCTCTCTCTAAGTGTAAGTCTATTGCTATTTAAGTAATTATCGGCCAGAAAGTTCTTGATTATCAAGTTTGTGACTAGATAGTAATATAATTTGCATATCATATATTTACTTTACATTTTATTTATTTTGATGCAGGTACCCCAATATATTTGATTAGATTCTTAATAGTTTTGTATTTATGCTTTCTTTATGATATTTTGTTCTTTATCTAATATTTCTATTATGTTATTCAATGAGCCCATGTTATCACTTTATTGGCTCTACCATTAATGTATAAACAAGGCACAAGTGGTATTGTGTACAAGTACAATTCAAACAAAGATATTGATACATCTAAAATAATTTACTTTCTTATGCTATCTAAAAAAGCAATTAAACTTTTTTTAAACATTAAATATAAAAACTATATATACCCAGTATACCTAGTGTCTTTTTAGTGATTGTTTGGTGGCTCGCATATATTTGGCGAGGCCAATAATTGCGCAAAGAAAAGTTAGAGAGCGTGGCTGACGATTTATTTGTTTTTATGCATGCAGAGTAGCAGTGAGACTAGACTGAGTGCGTGGGGAGGTGGTGCTCACATACGGTAAGTGGCGAAGTTATCAATGTCACCCCCCCCCCCAGCCAATCAGAAACCCCCGGCCTAGCCAGCAAGGGGTTGGTGCTTGCTAGCCGCAAGGCAGCGTAAGCCATTGGGTAGGCTGGCTGGGCTGTAGCGTGAGTGCGGCTGCACTCTTGCCGCGCCACGTGCCAATGACCGCCACAATTGACAATTTTTGGATTAATGTCCGAGGGTCCCATAGTCAGGAATGTGGCATAGTGTACACTAAACAAATTTTTGTCTTTCCCAAAATTGTGCGCTGTGTACCAACACAGAAACCCTATGTGTACTTACTTGGGACAAAAGTTTGAGGGACCAAGAAAAGGTCCTGCAAACCATTCCTTCTCCAACTCCTCCAAAAATTTTGCAAATTAGTGACATTTTTACCTTTTTCCTACTTGCATTGTCAATTTTTCCAATTATATAAATATGAATGATTTTCTACCACATTGTGTGCCAATGTGCCAAGACCTTCTTGTGTGCTGCACTTGTGCGCCATTGTGCACCATTGTGCGCCATTGTGCAAAAAAATTGCATCTATGCACTGGAATTTTCTGACCAAACTGCTACCTTCCTAACTATGGAGAGGGTCATGGCTTTCAGTCTCTAAATTCCTAAACTTCAGCTTTAGGTGCTAAACTTCCTAACTTCAGTCACTATTTTCTTATGTTCAAACCCTATTTTATATATACTTGGCACGGCCTTACTTGGCTCAATGACACTTGGCTCAATTGCTCTTGGCCTAATAGCACTTGACTCAATTGGTACTATGCCTCTTCCTGGCTCTATGGCTATTTAATTTATAGACTCCTTCAAACACTGTACTTAGTACACTGTACTTTCATGCCAAAACTTTGCTCCTTATATTATATGCAAAAACTTTTTTGTTATTATTTGTGCTATAAAAATACTATAAGAATTTTTAAAGTGGGTTTTTTCAAATATTTTTATAGAATGCAGACAAACAAATTTAGTGAAAATATAAATAAGCCAATACACAATATTTTTATTGTTCTAAAAGGGCCTATTACAATATAAACATAATTTATTAGGTTTTGCTTTTAGGATATTACTTTCTCTTAAGTGTAATGTCCAATTTTTCTAAATAACTTTTTTTCACTTTAGTTTTGCAGCTAAGCTAAAAATATGGCATTCTTGTAACCAAGTATAGTTTTTAACTATTTTGCATTTCAGCAAACCTATCAAATCATCAAAATGCAAAAAATCTTGACTGGATAGTATCATCCCTTACAATTCTGACTGTGACCTATCTTATTTTCTAGTTTGGCTTCATTTGTCAAATCAGCATTGTCAAGGCATTAGCATTATAACATTTGACAGTCTACACCTAACCAATTGTTGGAACATAAGCTATTATGGCTCAATTTCCTGATGATCTACTGGATATGTGTTGCAATAAAAATCATTTATGGATTCACCAAAGGTGTAAGTAACTAAATTTGCTTGTTTATTTAATCTGATTCACTGTTATAAGCAGTATGTTTCTTTAATTTAATATATGCACATGTTTCCAAGTCAGCCCAGTCTGACTACTTGTATACTATCTTTTAAACTGACTGTTGCAACTTGAATGATGAAATTTCCTTACAAGTGTCCAGGCCTATGACCAATATAAATTGGACATGATCTTTATAAACAAATGAGTCCTGAATAGTTGCATTCAGTCAGCTAAATGATGAAATAACAATTTTTTAAGTGTCCAGGCCTATGACCAGCAAAGTAGATTGCTTGCCTGATCTTTCAACTTGTTAATTGATTTCTGAAATAGCAAAATCACATTTTTAAGTCCATTAATTTTTTAAGGCGAATTGGTACTTAAATAAAAAATTGTTCTGCTTTTCTACATTTCCAGTGCGGAACTAACTTAAGACTATTCGCATCTGTGGACTGTATGGCTTCAGCAGCAGAGGCAAAGGAGCAGATAATCAGCAGCATGAGCTACACTACACATGTACTCCAAGATTTTATCCATATATTTAAATCAATATGTAAGACTAGATGGTTGTCACGCGATTGCTAAGGTTTTTATGTAAATAAGCTTTGTTTTACACAGGATGAATCATGAGCGAAAAGTCTTTCAATTTGATGCATCATTTTTTGCCAATAAAGGTGCTTTTTTCTTGCTTTACCTTTATTGTGGCTGTGAAGTTAGAAATTGCTTGCTTTTTAGGCGCATTCGCAGCTATTGTAGTTAACACAATGCGCTATAAAATTGAATTCTATTTGATCATTTGCTAATATAATATATTTTTATTCGCAATCTTGTTTGAAGAAAGTAATAAAACAGTCATTTTTAATCGCAGTCTTTGTGAAGTCTTTATCTTAGTGTGACTCAGACATCTTTTCTTTTTAAAGTAAATTCTTGCTAAGTTCTTGCTAAATGTCTTGCTAAGTTTTGAAAACGGTAAAAATAAAATTCGAGGATATTAGGAAGACGCCTTAGTGTTAATCCCTAACAGTGTTGCCACTGCTGCGATTTTTCATCGCTGAGAGATTTTTCATCGCTCAGCGATAATTTTGCCTTTATTTAGCATTACCTGCGATTTTTGTGAGCCCCAGCTGTCAGGACACTTAAACACCCATCAGAATCGTCCTTAAATACCCATCAGAATCGTCCTTAAATACCCATCAGAATCGTCCTTAAACACCCATCAGTATCGTCCTTAAACACCCATCAGAATCGTCCTTAAACACCCATCAGAATCGTCCTTAAACACCCCTCAAAATCGTTCCTAAATACCCATCAGAATCGTCCTTAAACACCAATCAGAATCGTCCTTAAACACCCATCAGAATCGTCCTTAAACACCCCTCAAAATCGTTCCTAAATACCCATCAGAATCGTCCTTAAACACCCATCAGAATCGTCCTTAAACACCCCTCAAAATCGTCCCTAAATACCCCTCAAAATCGTCCCTAAATACCCCTCGAAATCGTCCCTAAATACCCCTCAAAATCGTTCCTAAATACCCCTCGAAATCGTTCCTAAATACCCATCAGAATCGTCCTTAAATACCCATCAGAATCGTCCTTAAACACCCCTCAAAATCGTCCTTAAACATCCTCAATTTTTCCATCATCCAGCGATTATTTATTTGATATTGATAGTGGCAACACCGATCCCTAACAAGTATCATAATGAAACATTTTGGGGTTTTTTATGTTGCGATGATTTGTCTGAGAATTTGGTGTCCCCAAAATAAACTTGAAAATATGACAAACTACGGAAATGTACTTGTAATAGCCGCGTCAAATTACTTGTTTGTCCAGCCATTTATTTCGAGTTATTTGCATAATTGCTGTCTTCCAGCTGAGCTCGTCCCGGATGTAAAAAAAATTGGCCGCTTCAAGAAAAAAAGTTTTTTTTCAACTGTCCTATTTCTCATTATCGCGTTATTTTTCCACAGCTGAGCACGTTCGACACCTCGACTGTTAAATTTTTTTAGTAATCGTCTAGAAAATTATTTTCATGATTTTTAATTTTCTAAATATATAGCAAAATGATTTTTCTCTGTTGTCTCCAAACATTTTTACACAATTTTTCACTGCACTCGCTTTTTATAATTACAGCATTGAAACCGCTATTGCAGTTCGTTTATTGGCTCGTTAGGCCATTTATATACTGTCTTTAATGTTACGCGATCGCGCGTCACAAATCACTAGGAATGCTTCTCGTACGCTACACTACGTGTACAGTCAGTTTAATTGGTGTATAGAAACGAGTTCAGAACTAGCTAAAAAAAGAGCGGGTCGACCTCTTCGTTTCGTAATTGGAGGGCATAGATAGTGAAGAAAGAAAAATTAACATGCGAGTTTGTCTTTAGTCTGAAGTTATTATATACGCTCAGTGCTAGATCCGAATGCATTTCTTGTAAGCAAGAGAATGCTTATTTCGAAAACGCGGAAATGGTTTAGCTCAACCGCCTATTGGTCCCCCAATCGGGGGGAGCGCTGAAGAGCTGAGTTCATGCTTTAACTGTATTCTGCTTCAATACTTTCTCTCTGTATGGGAGACGGGCGTTGGGGTTGAGGTGGGTGTTGTCTTCCGCCTTTCGTCCCTTCGAGTGAAGGTAAAGTCTGTCAAAGTCCAGGGGACGGAAAATTGTGAACAGGACAAAAGGTAAGGAACGGATTGACCTGCAGGCTGCAGCAGTATTTCATACCTACGTGTTTGTTGGGCCTGTACACCCGCTGACTCACTCTGAGCTATAGGAGTATAGGGAGGACCCTCACCGTTCTTACTGCTACTCACCTCGCGCGGCCGCACGCACAAGCTAGAAAGTGGGGGTTGGGGCGCCGTCCGTCCGCTTGCTATAGAGAAAGCTTAGTTTTTCTTACCCCAAGCCCCACCCCTCTTTACGCCTACCCCTTTAGTTTACAAGGCCAAGCCCGCGAGGGTGTCTGTCTATACAAGAATAGAGCAAAGGCTTCTCTAGCCTTGTTTGTGAGCAATTCCTCCCCCCATTAGCTGCTCCAAATCATGGCTGCCGCGGCGTCCATCGGCGTTCCTGCTGGCCTGCTGATATCGACAATATGCTGCTGCCTACTGGCCGGGGCGGCGGGCCAACAGGCGGTTCCACCTACTAGTATGGAACTGCCGCCGACTCCGTAAGACAGACTAATAACTATTGGGGGTGGTGGGCTTGGGCCTTATCTTATCAGTTAACTTAATGTGCAAAAATGCCTTATCGATAAGCGCCAAACTAAATATTCTCTGACTATCGGCCCGCAGGACTTATTTAGTGTTAGTGCCTAGAAAGATTCGACCCGAGCAGGAGTTCCGGGTCAGCGCTACGGTGTTCCGTATGCTCTACGAGAGCCTCACGTTTCGCGTGTCCGTCCGGAGGCTAAACGAGCCGGGCTCGTCCGTAGCGGAGACCGAGTACGCCTTCGCCGAGGAGACCTTTACTCGGGCTTCTTCCCGGCTTATTCGCGTCAGGGTAATTGTCCTCATTTTGCCAGCTAGTTGCGCGTTTAACTGGTGCTTTACATTGGGACCTGTTGGAACCCGGAAGTGATCCCTCCAAGTCGGGGTGGTGATCCTGACTGAATTTAATTGGCACTAATTCATGCGGGGCGAGTCTCAGCCATCGGCCTGTAGACTTTTTGGGTGCTGTCACTCACACCGGCTTGGCAGTGATCGAAAAACTGCTCTTAGAACGCTACCCCTTCATTATCCAATGGATCAGCGCCCACAAATCCCTAATGCTTCAGCGGATCATCACCCCTATACCCCCTGATCCCTCAGTGATCACCACCCATGCAACCCATGATGATCCTTGAGGGATCACAGCCCCAACAACCCCAGATTCATCAGGGATCACAGCCCCAACAACCCCTGATTCTTCCAGGATCACAGCGCCAACAACCCCCGATTCTTCAGGGATCACAGCTCCAACAACCCCCGATTCTTCAGGGATCACAGCTCCAACAACCCCCGATTCTTCAGGGATCACAGCCCCAACATTCCAACAACCCCTGATCCTTCAGGGATCACAGCCCCAACATTCCAACAACCCCTGATCCTTCAGGGATCACAGCCCCAACATTCCAACAACCCCTGATCCTTCAGGGATCACAGCCCCAACATTCCAACAACCCCTGATCCTTCAGGGATCACAGCCCCAACAACCCCTGATGCTTCAGGGATCACAGCCCCAACAACCCCTGATCCTTCAGGGATCACAGCCCCAACAACCCCTGATCCTTCAGGGATCACAGCCCAAACATGTATTTAATGCTACTCCATGAATCCAGCGCAATGATTGCCTTGAAAACCTCCCTGTCAAACGCAGATCCCCGAGAACACACCGACCGGCACCTACAACATCCACGTGGAAGGCTCGGTGAAGAGTCTGGGCGGCCTGGTGTTCTACAACCGCACGGAGATAATCTACGAGCCTCGCCTGTTCTCCGCCTTCATCCAATTCTCCAAGCCCATCTACGCCATGGGTGACGTTGTCCGCTTCCGCGTCTTCCCCTACGAGTCCAATCTGATGGTGAAAAATCGCGTCTTCACCTCAATCGAAGTGGTCGACTCGAAGAACATTTCAGTTAGACGCTGGCTCTCGCCTAGAAACAACGCCCGTGGCTTTATTGAGCTCAGCTACCAGCTGGCTGACACTAGTAACCATGGCAACTGGAAGGTTCGCTGCACCAGAGAGACATTCGTCACCGAGCGCAGTTTCATGGTATTCTTCAACACCATCACCAGCATGATCTCCGTGAACATCACCATGCCGCAGCGCCTGTCAGAGTTCGCATTCGGCGTCTACGGCATCCTGGAGGCCAACCACACCACGAACGCGCCCGTGTACGGCAACGCCACCATCCGACTGGAGTTTCGGCCGCGCGGCGCACCCGAGGGCTCGCAACCAATCGGGGTGATGTGGAAGGAGATTCCCTACGTGAGTGTCCGCATTTTTTGATGCTTAAATGCACTTAAGTTGCTCTGAGGTTTGCTGCTTCCTGATCAATTTTCTGTTGGTGAGATTATTCGGGAAATGTGAATCTCAATAGGTGAGATTATTCGGTGGAATAATAATCTCGATGGGTGAGATTATTCGGTGGAATAAGAATCTCAATAGGTGAGGTTATTCGGTGAAATAAGAATCTCGATAGGTGAGATTATTCAGTAGAATAAGAATCTCAATAGGTGAGATTATTCGGTGGAATAAGAGTCTCAATAGGTGAAATTATACGGTGGTGTAAAATTTTCAATAAGTGAGATTATTCAGTGGAATGAGAATCTCAATAGGTTACAATAGGTTAGATTATTTGGTGGAATAAGAATCTCAATAGGCGAGATTATTCGGTGAAATGAGAATCTTAATAGGTGAGATTATTCGGTGGAATAAGAATCTCGATGGGTGAGATTATTTAGTAGAATAAGAATCTCAATAGGTGAGATTATTCGGTGGAATAAGAATCTCGATGGGTGAGATTATTTAGTGGAATAAGAATCTCAATAGGTGAGATTATTTAGTGGAATAAGAATCTCAATAGGTGAGATTATTTAGTGGAATAAGAATCTCAATAGGTGATATTATTTAGTGGAATAAGAATCTCAATAGGTGAGATTATTAAGTGGAATAAGAATCTCAATAGGTGAGATTATTCGGTGGAATAAGAATCTCAATAGGTGAGATTATTTAGTGGAATAAGAATCTCAATAGGTGAGATTATTTAGTGGAATAAGAATCTCAATAGGTGAGATTATTTAGTGGAATAAGAATCTCAATAGGTGAGATTATTTAGTGGAATAAGAATCTCAATAGGTGAGATTATTTAGTGGAATAAGAATCTCAATAGGTGAGATTATTTAGTGGAATAAGAATCTCAATAGGTGAGATTATTTAGTGGAATAAGAATCTCAATAGGTGAGATTATTTAGTGGAATAAGAATCTCAATAGGTGAGATTATTTAGTGGAATAAGAATCTCAATAGGTGAGATTATTTAGTGGAATAAGAATCTCAATAGGTGAGATTATTTAGTGGAATAAGAATCTCAATAGGTGAGATTATTTAGTGGAATAAGAATCTCAATAGGTGAGATTATTTAGTGGAATAAGAATCTCGTTGGGTGAGATTATTCGTTAAATTGGTAACCTTACAAGTATAAGTAATCTCAATGAGTAATATTATCGGTGAAACCAAACCAGTTATGAATAGGAATCACACAGAAACGATCAGCTTAGCTAGACAACTAGTGAGCAGGAGAGGCTGTACACCTAACTGATTCTCCGCCCCAACCGCGCAGTTTTACGGCCGATCGGACTTTCTGTTCACCATGTCGGAGATTCAGAGCAGCATCCGCCTGAACGGTCGCCCCTCCAATTTGGAAGTCCGAGCTGACGCCTTCGTCTACGATTGGTTCTTTCTGGTGAACGAGACCAGCCACGCCTACACAGTGATCTTTCGCGAGATTCCCGAAGTTAAATTTCTTGGCGGCTACGTGCGACAGTTCAAGCCAGGGTTTCCGTTCACCGCTCTGGTGAGCTGTTCACGCTTTTAATGGCCGGCTGCTAGGATGTTTTATGATGAATCCCACCTAATAAATCCCAGATTTTAAGTATAAAATCATAAATGCTAGTTAGTATTCTTGTATTTTATTTCCAGAATCCGAAGTTTCAGTTACAAAATCCCTAATTCCAGCCACATAATCCCGAATTCCAGGTACAGAATCCCTAATTCCAGCCACAGAATCCCGAATTCCAAATAAATAATTCCGAATTCCAGCCACATAATCCCGAGTTCCAGCCACAGAATCCCAGATTCCAGCTACAGGAACTAGAATTCCAGCTACAAGAACTAGAATTCCAGCTACAGTATCATGAATTCCAGCCACATAATCCCGAGTTCCAGCCACTTAATCCCGAATTCCAGCTACAGAATCCCAGATTCCAGCTACAGGAACTAGAATTCCAGCTACAGGATCTCGAATTCCACCTACAGAATCCCAAATTCAAACTACAGAATCCCGAATTCCAACTACAGAATCCCGAATTCCAACTACAGAATCCCGAATTCCAGCTACAGAATCCCTAATTCTAGCTACAGAATCCCGAATTCTTGCTACAGAATCCTGAATTCCAGCTACAGAACCCGGAATTCCAACTACAGAATCCCGAATTCCAGCTACAGAATCCCTAATTCTAGCTACAGAATCCCGAATTCTTGCTACAGAATCCTGAATTCCAGTTACAGAACCCGGAATTCCAACTACAGAATCCCGAATTCCAGCTACAGAATCCCGAATTCTAGCTACAGAATCCCGAGTTCAAGCTACAGAATCCCGAATTCAAGCTACAGTATCCCGAATTCCAACTACAGGATCCCGAATTCTAACTACAGAATCCCGAATTCCAACTACAGAATCCGGAATATCAGCTACAGAATCCCGAATATCAGCTACAGAATCCGGAATTCCAGCTACAGAATCCGGAATTTCAGCTACAGAATCCGGAATTCCAGCTACAGAATCCGGAATTTCAGCTACAGAATCCCGAATTCCAGCTACAGAATCCCGAATATCAGCTACAGAATCCCGAATATCAGCTACAGAATCCCGAATATCAGCTACAGAATCCCGAATTCCAGCTACAGAATCCCGAATTCAAGCTACAGAATCCATACAATCGCATCTGTTTCTTAATTAAAAAAAACTCCAGCTGTGGATTTTTCAACCGGACGGGCGCAAGCCGGACTTCCGCTATCGCAAGCTGAGCATCGAGATCTACTGCGACCGCAGCAGGCTGGTGAAGAAGGAAACCTCCATCCCCATCCCGGACGATTCTGTGGTTCGCTATCCGGTTGAAACCAGTAACGGTTGCATGACCTACCGGCTGTACGCCGTGCTGCTGTCTCCTTCTGTTCAGGACGTTCGCTGGACGGAGCAGTTCATATTCCGGCACTATTCGCCCACCGGGGCCTACATGCAGGTGACCAGCTCGACCGCCAAGCCCACCGTAGACCGCTACATGGTGTTCAACGTGAAGACCAATTATTTCTCGGAGAAAATCTATTATATCATACTTGGCGGCGGCAACATCTTGTACAGCGACATTCTCACCATGCCGCCGGGGGTGCAGTCTCGCACCTTCTCTATCGCTCTGTCCCGCGAGATGGCTCCCATAGCTCGCATAGTGACGTACTTTATGAAACAGGACGGCGAGCTGGTCACCGACTCTATGTCCTTCTTTGTTGACGTGCTAAGCATCAATTCGATTGATTTGCAGATAACGCAGGGCTCCGACCTAACTGGAAAAACTGTTACAGGCTGGGTTACGGGCGCCAATTTGGGATCTTTTGTGCTGCTGTCCGCAATCCCCTATGACTTGTACCTGCGCTATGGTAACAAAGTCATTCTGGAGCCCTACACAGTGAGTGGCATTTTTTATCAAGATATATTCCTAAAATCCCTGTAATTGAATCCCATTCTTAAAATCCCTGTAATTGAATCCCATTCTTAAAATCCCTGTAATATAATCCCATCCCTAAAATCCCTGTAATATAATCCCATCCCTAAAATCCCTGTAATATAATCCCATTCCTAAAATCCCTGCAATTGAATCCCATTCCTAAAATCCCTGCAATTAAATCCCATTCCTAAAATCCCTGCAATTAAATCCCATTCCTAAAATCTCTGCAATTGAATTCCATTCCTAAAGTCCCTCCAATTGAAATTCCATTCCTAAAATCCCTGCAATTGAATCCCAATCCTAAAATCCCTGAAATTGAATTCCATTCCTAAAGTCCCTCCAATTGAAATTCCATTCCTAAAATCCCTGCAATTGAATCCCAATCCTAAAATCCCTGAAATTGAATTCCATTCCTAAAATCCCTGCAATTGAATCCCATTCTTAAAACCCTGCAATTAAATCCCACTCCTGTATTCCCTAAACTGAATTCCACTCCACAATTCACTGTAACTGAATTCTGTGTCTTAAAATCCCAATTGCTATTGTTATGATGCAGTCCATAAACCATAAATCCCATTTCCGCAGCTGCTGCAAGAGCAGATGTCGTACGAGTCGCACGCCGAGCAGCCTCTGCAGTACACCTGGTTCGACGATACCTCCGATATGCCTCAGATGCAGTACTTCCCCAGCCCCACGTACGGCCCCGACGCCAATAAAACTATGAACTTCTCCGGCATGGTGATGTTTACCGACTCCAACTACACTAAGGTCACCTTCTGGCGTGAGTAAATTGCCGTCAATAATGTTAATGTAGTACGAAATCCCAAGCTGTCGATAGAAATTATCCTCTTGACCAAGATTAACTTAAATCCCTGTTTTATTAGTCAGAAATATCCCCTCTTCCTAAGTTTATTATCCTAAATCCCATTCTGTAAATGTAAATTATCCCCTAAAGGTTATTATTCCAAGTCCCATTCTGTAAATGGAAATTATCCCCTAAAGTTTATTATCCCAAGTCCCATTCTGTAAATGGAAATTATCCCCTAAAGGTAATTATCCCAAGTCCCATTCTGTAAATGGAAATTATCCCCTAAAGTTTATTATCCCAAGTCCCATTCTGTAAATGGAAATTATCCCCTAAAGGTAATTATCGCAAGTCCCATTCTGTAAATGGAAATTATCCCCTAAAGTTTATTATCCCAAATACCATCCTGCATATTAAAAATATCCCCTCATCCTAAGGTTATCATCCCAAATCCAATTTTATCAAATCGAAATTATTCCTGATCCCTAAAGCATCGATTAGTCTAACCCGAAGATTATTCAAAATCCCAACCTCCAAAGCGGATTGCAATCCCCAATCCCCAAATCCTGAAAATTCGCCTTCCTCACTCTCGCAGACACGTGCAACGAGACGCTGAACCCGGACCGCGCGTTCCCCTGTTACACTGGCTCGCCAGATGAGTGCTACGGCTACCGGCACATGTGCGACGGCAAGCTGGACTGCAACACCGGCGTGGACGAGATGAACTGCGAGCGGCTCAACCTGACTGGCGCGCCTGGCTACGTTGAGCCGAAATTTAAATTCGAATACAGACACTTTATTTATGACGATTTGTGGCTCTGGCAGGATGTCTATATGAAGTGAGCGCTTGGCTGGCCTAATGGGATAATGTGGCTAGAGTGGGCTGTCTACGTAGGTAGAGCAGATAAGTGAATATATTGAGTAGAAAATCTGAGTAGATTGAGTAGGCTGTCAAGATATATTGAGTAGACTGTCTAATTAGATTGAGTAGACTGTCTAATTAGATTGAGTAGACTGTCAAATAAGATTGAGTAGACTGTCTAAGTAGATTGAGTAGACTGTCTAAGTAGATTGAGTAGACTGTCTAATTAGATTGAGTAGACTGTCTAAGTAGATTGAGTAGACTGTCTAATTAGATTGAGTAGACTGTCTAATTAGATTGAGTAGACTGTCTAATAAGATTGAGTAGACTGTCTAAGTAGATTGAGTAGACTGTTAACACGCTGAGAGCGCTGACAATAACGAGTTCGCTGCATCCCCCAACCAGAGCCAACATGAACGGCCGCGTGCCAATCAATCCGGCGGTGACGCCTAAGCTGGAGACCTCCTGGGTTGTTGGCGCCATCGCCATCGATGGCCAACGCGGCGTGCAGGTGCAGAACGTGCCGACCAGGTTCACCTCCACCCGCCGGTTCTACATGGTGCTGGAGGCGCCGCCATACGCCTATTGGGGCGAGCAGATCGGCGTGCGGGTGGCCGTCTTCAACAGGTTCGACTACTGGACGGAGGTGAGTTGGGATCTGGCACCGGAATTTGGGATCAGCTGTTTGTGAGGATCTCAGCATTCGATCAGGCATCTAATGTAGGAAACAAAGATCTTAGATTGAAGTTAAGAATCTTGGATTGGGATCAAGAATTTGGGTTTGAAATTGAAGGATTAGGGATTGGGATCGAGGATTGGGGATTGGAATCAAGGATTGATGATTGGGATCGAGGATTGGGGATTGGAATCAAGGATTGATGATTGGGATCAAGGATTAGGGATTGGGATCAAGTATTAGAGGCAAAGTTAGGAATTGGGATCAAGGATCTTGGATTGTGATCAAGGATCTGAGATTTAAATCAAAGATTTGTATCAAAATAAGGTATCTGGGATTAGGACCAATGATCTAGACTGAGGATCAAGTATCTGGGATTAAGATGTGGGATTTGAGGTCAGAATTAAGCATCTAGGATGGGGATCAAGTATATGGATTTGGGATTGGGATTAGCGATCTTGGGGTTAGGATTACGAGCAGATCGAGTTTTCTCCATCTCGAAAAGATTTGTGACTAAGATATGTGATAGTGGATTGAGGATTAAAGATTAGAGATCATTGACTCCAACCCCTCCCTCATCAATCTCGTGCAGGTAATCATAGAGCTGAAGAAAAGCCCCGACTACGACTTCATCATGGTGGGCTACAGAGGCCAGGTGAACAGCTACGCACCGGAACTGGCCAGCAACATGAATGTGCACACCGTTGTGTTTCTGCCAGCTGGCAGTCACAGGATGCTGCACTTTCCCGTGCTGCCCAAGAACACGGGCAACACCACCATCACGTTCTGCGCTTATTCTTTCAACGGCGGCGAGTGTTCAACTGTCAATGTGCCGATTATTGTGAGTTATGCGACCCAATAGTGCATGCGTTGTTATAAGATCATATAATTGATCAAGGAGTACTAGATAGTTTTATACATCCTATATATAGTGCTTATTACTATCTAGTAGTCCTTGTATTCGATTAATTAATTTGCAAATTTATTTTACTACGCTGATGTACATAGACTGAACTACAATTTACATAGACTGCACTAAAATCTACATAGACCGACCTTTGCCCTTCGTGTCAGTCTAGGCGTCTCAAGTCCACCTAATTATGGCTTAAGCCCAGAGAGGACAATGTACATCGACTGCACTACAATGTACACAGGCTGAACTACAAATTTACATAGACTGAACTGACAATGTACATCGACTGAACTACAACGTACATAGACTGAACTACAATGTACATAGACTGAACTGCAATGTACATAGACTGAACTACAATTGAAATAGACTGAACTACAATTGAAATAGACTGAGCTACAATGTACATAGACTTAACTACAATGTACATGGACTGCACTAAAATCTACATACACTGAACTACAATGTACATAGACTGAACTATAATTTACATTGACTGCACTAAAATCTACATAGACTGAACTACAACGTACAACGACTGAACTACAATGTACATAGACTCAACTACAATCTAAATAGACTGAAATACAATTTAAATAGACTGAGCTACAATGCACATACGAGTACACTCTAAAGGTCGTAAATATACATAGACTACGCTTATTTACAGACTGTACTTAAGTGTACACGGATGTAATTCGACTGTTTGATTATGTTTTTTGTTCATTGATTGTACATAACGTTGTTTAGTGATGTACATATACTGGCCTTTCGACAATTTTTCCCCCGCCTGCGTCCTTCGCAGATCAACGGCGTCCCTAACAACTACAGCACGCCGATCCTGCTTGACCTGGTCGCCAACTCGGAGCTGCTGGCCCAGAACTTCTTCATCACTCCCGAGCAGGCGTTCGTTGAACCCGAGCGTCGCTGGCGCCGATTCGTGCCCGGCTCCAAGTACACGAAGATCAACGTTGTCGGCGACATTGTCGGCCCGTCGCTAGGCAACGAAGTGCCTTACGGCGACGCGGAGAGCACGTGCTGGCGCCCAATCGGATCCGGGGAGAGCGTCCTATTCAACATCAACTGGAACGTCCAGATGCTGCACTACCTGCGCATGACCAAACAGCTGGAGCAAAAGACCCTAACGTCGGCTCTGGAGTACGTGAACTCGCAGTTCTCCAGACTCTCCTTCTACATCGACCCTGTCACCGGTGGAGTGTCGAATTTCCCCGAGCGGTTCAACACGGAGACGAGCGCCTTTCTGACGGCGTTCGGCTTGTTCACCCTGGCCGAGACGGCGTTCTCCCAGTGGGACCAGGTCACCGCTATCAACGTGGACCTGTTCCGCCAGTTCATCAAATACCTGAACGCCACCCAGGACCGCGGCGCCGCTGATCCGAACCTTGCCGGCTCCTTCACCGACGATATTCAATGGGACATGAAGTACTTTAACGCCTACATCAAGGATACGCCGTCCAATCCTGTTAACAATGTCTACCTGCGCCGGGTGCCAATCACCGCCCTGGCTGTCATCGCCACCAGGCATCCCAGCATCCCGGTGAGCCTCGGGCCCGAGGCCAATCGCGTAGCAACAGCGGCCACTCGCTATCTGAAGCGGCACCTCGGCATCATGACGGAGGACGCTCTGAGCCTGGCCATGACCGCCTACGCTTTGACGTTCGACGGCGGGTCTGAGCGGCACGCGGCTCTCAGACTGTTGATGAGCATCGCCAGGGACGATAATTATCTCTACTGGGCTAACAGGCGGGTTAAGCCGCTCATTAGAGAGCCGGACTCTGCTGGCAAAGTGATCATCAAGGCCAGGATCGAGTGGCCTAACGATGCTTACGCTGTGCAGGTGACTGGCAATTTGGCTGCTACTATTAGTAGGGTGTCCGGCTACGATTTTGATGGGTGTCGGTTTTGTTTTTTTAGGGTTGTCAGGCTAAGATTTTTGGGGTGTCAGGTTATGATTCATCTGGGTGTGTCAGTCTACCATTTTTAGGGTGTCAGGCTACCATTTTTAGGGTGTCAGGCTACCATTTTTAGGGTGTCAGGCTACGACTTTTAGGTGTGTCAGGCTTCCATTTGTAGGGTGTCAGGTTAGGACTTTTGGGGTGTCAGGCTACCATTTTTAGGGTGTCAGGTTACGACTTTTGGGTGTCAGGCTACCATTTGTAGGGTGTCAGGCTACGACTTTTGGGTGTGTCAGGCTACCATTTGTAGGGTGTCAGGTTAGGACTTTTGGGTGTGTCAGGCTACCATTTGTAGGGTGTCAGGTTAGGACTTTTTGGGGTGTCAGGCTACAATTTGTAGGGTGTCAGGTTAGGACTTTTGGGTGTGTCAGGCTTCCATTTGTAGGGTGTCAGGTTACGACTTTAGGGTGTGTCAGGCTTCCATTTGTAGGGTGTCAGGCTACGACTTTTGGGTGTGTCAGGCTACCATTTGTAGGGTGTCAGGTTACGACTTTTGGGTGTGTCAGGTTAGGACTTTTGGGTGTGTCAGGCTACCATTTGTAGGGTGTCAGGTTACGACTTTTGGGTGTGTCAGGTTAGGACTTTTGGGTGTTTCAGGCTACCATTTGTAGGGTGTCAGGTTAGGACTTTTGGGGGTGTCAGGTTACGACTTTTGGGTGTGTCAGGCTACCATTTGTAGGGTGTCAGGTTAGGACTTTTGGGGGTGTCAGGTTACGACTTTTGGGTGTGTCAGGCTACCATTTGTAGGGTGTCAGGTTAGGACTTTTGGGTGTGTCAGGCTACCATTTGTAGGGTGTCAAGTTAGGAATTTTGGGTGTGTCAGGCTACCATTTGTAGGGTGTCAGGTTAGGACTTTTGGGTGTGTCAGGCTACCATTTGTAGGGTGTCAAGTTAGGACTTTTGGGTGTGTCAGGCTACCATTTGTAGGGTGTCAGGTTAGGACTTTTGGGTGTGTCAGGCTACCATTTGTAGGGTGTCAGGTTAGGACTTTTGGGTGTGTCAGGCTACCATTTGTAGGGTGTCAGGTTAGGACTTTTGGGTGTGTCAGGCTACCATTTGTAGGGTGTCAGGTTAGGACTTTTGGGTGTGTCAGGTTAGGACTTTTGGGTGTGTCAGGCTACCATTTGTAGGGTGTCAGGTTACAACTTTTGGGTGTGTCAGTTATGATTCCTTGGGTAACATGTTGAGATTTTTTAGGTACCGTGTAGATTGCTGAGTTTCGGGTTAGTGTTATGTTTGGAAATTGTCAAATCATTGGCCCTAGTTTTTATTTTTACCAACAGTCTAAATAATAAATATTGCCGATTTCGTCTACAGGCGTCCTCATTCGCCATGCTGGCGATGTTTAAACTCGGCGACACGAACAACCAAGTGCTGAAGAGCAACATCACCAAGGTGATCAACTTCGTCACGGAGACTAAGAACGCTCCACAGGGCTGGATATCGACCCAGGACACCCTGTTCGCCATTCGGGCTCTCCGCGAGGTCGCACAGCTGGATTTCAACCGTGTGATCTACTCGCTCCAGGTGGACATCAATCCGACCTCGGACACGAGCAAATCGGCCAGCCTGCTGCTTGACGGCAACAATCTGAGCATACCGCGCACCTTCTATCTAGACAACGACAACACCTGGGGCGAGGTGATGATCAGAGCCACAGGCAGCGGTCGGGCCGTCCTGCACATGTTCACCACCAAGAGCGTTGAACAGGATTTCCTAATTAAGAATGCCATCGACCCGGACAGGCCCAACACGCCGTTCCAGACGTTCGAATTGAGCTGCGTGCCCACCTTCAGCGGGCGGAATAGCAGTATGATGCACATGACCGCGTGCGCCAGGTAGGCTTGTTATAGAAGAAGAAGTTCAACACATTCAATGTGCATCTGTGTTCATTTCATTGGCATAAATTTACATTCAGTAGACGTCAATATACATTCAGTGTACATTCAGTAGGCATCAATATACATTCAGTGTACATTCAGTAGGCATCAATGTACACTCAATGTACATTCAGTAGGCATCAATATAAATTCTGTGTACATTCAGTAGGCATCAATGTACACTCAGTGTACATTCAGTAGGCGTCAATATACATTCAGTGTACATTCAGTAGGCATCAATGTACACTCAATGTACATTCAGTAGGCATCAATATAAATTCAGTGTACATTCAGTAGGCATCAATGTACACTCAGTGTACATTCAGTAGGCGTCAATATACATTCAGTGTACATTCAGTAGGCATCAATGTACACTCAATGTATATTCAGTAGGCATCAATATAAATTCAGTGTACATTCAGTAGGCGTCAATATACATTCAGTGTACATTCAGTAGGCGTCAATATACATTCAGTGTACATTCAGTAGGCATCAATATACATTCAGTGTACATTCAGTAGGCATCAATATACATTCAGTGTACATTCAGTAGGCATCAATATACATTCAGTGTACATTCAGTAGGCGTCAATATACATTCAGTGTACATTCAGTAGGCGTCAATATACATTCAGTGTACATTCAGTAGGCATCAATGTACATTCAGTGTACATTCAGTAGGCATCAATATACATTCAGTGTACATTCAGTAGGCGTCAATATACATTCAGTGTACATTCAGTAGGCATCAATATACATTCAGTGTACATTCAGTAGGCATCAATATACATTCAGTCTACATTCAGTAGGCGTCAATATACATTCAGTGTACATTCAGTAGGCGTCAATATACATTCAGTGTACATTGTGTAGGCATCAATGTACATTCAGTGTACATTCAGTAGGCGTCAATATACATTCAGTGTACATTCAGTAGGCGTCAATATACATTCAGTGTACATTCAGTAGGCATCAATATACATTCAGTGTAAATTCAGTAGGCATCAATATACATTCAGTGTACATTCAGTAGGCATCAATATACATTCAGTGTACATTCAGTAGGCGTCAATATACATTCAGTGTACATTCAGTAGGCATCAATATACATTCAGTGTACATTCAGTAGGCATCAATATACATTCAGTGTACATTCAGTAGGCATCAATATACATTCAGTGTACATTGTGTAGGCATCAATGAACATCAATGTGCATTCTGTAGGCATCAAAATAAATTCAGTGTGCATTCTGTAGGCATCAAAATAAATTCAGTGTACATTCAGTAGGCATCAATGTACATTCAGTAGGCAGCAATGTACATTCAGTAGGCATCAATGTACATTCAGTAGGCAGCAATGTACATTCAGTAGGCAGCAATGTACATCAATTTACATTCTGTAGGAATCAATGAACATTCTATGTACGAGCTACCTTTAATAGGAATTAATGTACATAAAATTTGCAACACTTAATGTACAACAATGTATATTCAATCTGGATCGCTTTAAAATTCGAGTCGTATCAATGTGCATTCAATTTTCATTGTGTTTTTTGTGTGTGCATCACTTAGTATCAAGTAACTTTGCTGCTGATAATTGCAAATTCAATTTAAACGTTTAATACAAATTTCAGATGGACTTGGACGGCCAGATCTGAGACGAGCGGTATGGCCCTGCTGCAGTTCACGGTACCGTCGGGCTACATGGTGACTAACTATGATATGCGCAACTTTGTGCAGAATAGCAATGTTCGCGGCCTAAGGCACATCTGGATGGTTGGCCAGTATCTCAATATCTTCTTTACCAATGTAAGTTGTCGGGAAAAGAATGCTTTTAGCATCGAATTTACTTTCATGAAATTTCTTAGGGTATATTTAATTTTCCTTAAGTCAGCATATGCATAGTTGATTCTACACTTCCAATGTGCAAAAATCAATTTTCATCGAATTTTTATATTTTCAATTTTCATTAAAAAATGTACATATATTTTGCATTGCGCTTATGTACACATAGTGTACAATCGAGTGCATGTACATTATAGTAAACATCGAGTCTATGTACATATAGTGTGCATTGATTCTATGTACATATGGTGTACATTGATTCTATGCGCATATAATGTCCATTGAGTCTATGTACATATAGTGAACATTGAGTCTACGTACATATAGTGTACATTGATTCTATGTACATATAGTGTACATTGATTCTGTGTACATATAGTGTACATTGATTCTATGTGCATATGGTGTACATTGATTCTATGTGCATATAATGTCCATTGAGTCTATGTACATATAGTGAACATCGAGTCTACGTACATATAGTGTACATTGATTCTATGTGCATCTAATGTCCATTGAGTCTATGTACATATAGTGAACATCGAGTCTACGTACATATAGTGTACATTGATTCTATGTGCATCTAATGTCCATTGAGTCTATGTACATATAGTGAACATCGAGTCTACGTACATATAGTGTACATTGAGTGGATCCAAATATATCTATAGTGACACATAACCCATTTACGCACAAATGATACTTTTATCTGAAAAATTACGCTCCAAATCGCCAAATAAATATATATTTGATTTCAGTTCACCTCGGTGCAGCGAACCTGCGTCACCATCCCGATACCCAGATGGTACCCGGTTGCCAACACCACAGTTGAACAGCCGTGCAACGTCTATGAATACTTTGAATACAGTGAGTAGAACGAGGGTCAGACTGTTGGGAGTCGTTCATTTTATTGACAATAAAGAGTCGCTAACCATGGTTGATGCTAAAAAAATACACACCGACCCTCTCGACAGACAACCGGAACTTCTCGTTCTACAGCGCCCGCTCGCTGCACAGCAACGACATCTGCAAAGTGTGCGGCAGCTTCCAGTGCCCCTACTGCGTTGACTACAATACCGCCACGCCGGTTCTGGCCGGTGCCTCCGTTGCCTTGGTGATTGCCTGTCTGGCAATGTCGTTCCGCTCTCTGCTTGGCGGCAAACAGCTCACTGGCTGACCAAATCGCGAATCTGGCTTTAAACAAAGTGCACAAATCCTCTCTTCTTTTGCAGACTGTTTGCTATTTCATATTTGTTTTTATAATTCGTCTAAATTATAGTTTTTTGCTTTGGGAATTAAAAGCTAAGCGGCTTCTAACATTGGGGATTCGCTGTTATTTGTGTTCGCTTATGCATTTAAGTGAGGCGAATCTGAACTGTAACTCATTATTAATAATCGAAAGAAAGTGTTTTTATTTCATGTTTATATTGACAGCTGCTCACAGTAAGCCAGGTGTCTCCAGTAATCTCAACCCGTGTATTTTGTGTTATTATGTCAATTAGCGGACTCCTCAGCTTGTGTTTCTTTTTTAGTTAACCTCTCAATTTAGATGGCTCATTGTGTGTTTTTTTTATTTTATTCGGTTGCCGCCAGCGAGCACACTACTATCAATAGTTGTACGCTCCTGGTGCCTGTTTTTAGATATAGTTTGAGCGGAGGTGACTTCGCAGTTGAAAGCGCGGCTTAAAAGAGATTAAGCGGAGAGTTTTGTTGTTATATCTAAGTTTCAACTTGAAATATTAATTAGTTGGCTGTGAAAAAAACACACAGCTGAAACTGACTATTCATAAAAAATTAAACTTTTATTTTGCCACTTCCATTCATTCCGCGCGCTTGTGTGCTCGCTCGCACTTTATTACTGCTAAGTAGGCGAGTGAAACATTTTGCAACTATTATTTGTTTATTTATTTACGTGCTGGCCTCTCTCCCTCTCTCTCCACTATGATTCGAATCGCCAATTAAAAGTTTTTTTGTAAATTATCGTTTTATTTATTACAATCATTTTGTAACTATATTCAGCGCAGACTCCACTATTGTACGTGCTGTGTTTAAACTCGCCTTCTCTCCGCTAATACAAACCGAGCGTCATTCCATTTGCTGCCCCGTTTTTTAGCTAATTTTTATTTAGAATCTCTCAAGATTTTTAAATAAATGTTTTCCTAATAATTAAAATAGTTTAGGACGATATATTTTACTATTTTATTTGATACTTGATAATTAATATTTTATGTATAATATATTAAATGCATAAAATATATCATCTTCAGCAGCATGAAGTTTAATAAATTGTGAATGTTAAAATTTCATTGCAAAAACTTTAACTGTTCGACTGTCTGATTTTTATTTAATTATTGACAGCTTTCTTGTGTGGCTTTGTTCTTATTGGGGATTATTTCACAAACCGAAAATTTCACATGCATGTCACTAAATCGTTTCCTTTATAAGCTCGAAATTTCGTAAACATCCAGGAACGGTGAGTGGGATCCTTCAGGGAGGGTCAGTGAGATCCTTCAGGGAGGGTCAGTGGGATCCTTCAGGGAGGATCATTGAGATCCTTCAGGGAGGGTCATTGGGATCCTTCAGGGAGGGTCATTGAGATCCTTCACGTAGGGTCAGTGGGATTCTTCACGGAGGGTCAGTGGGATTCTTCACGGAGGGTCAGTGGGATCCTTCAGGGAGGGTCAGTGAGATCCTTCAGGGAGGGTCAGTGGGATCCTTCACGGAGGGGTGAGTGGGAGTCCTTCAGGGAAGGTCAATGGGATTCCTTCGTTGAGGGGACTTTAGATTCCTTCAAGTAGGAGTAGACCTAAAAAGTCCCAGGAGTATGTGAGATCCCATATAGTCATAGTTACCTTTGCCAGTGAAAAGTGCAGTGAATTTTGTGTAGCAGATGAATTTTTTTATTTTTTATTGAATAAGTTTACTTTGTTGCAAGAGCGCTTTCATTTATGTACATGTAAATTGGACTTTTGTAGCTTAAAAAGTGCATTTACAAGAAATAATAAATCAATCTTTGAGAAGCAGGTTTGTTATACTTTAGCGTCTAACTTGCAGCTCGCTTGGTGCAAGTGTTTGTTTGCACTTTATTTGTTTATGTCAATAGCATTAAAAACGATTATATTCATTTTTACATTTTTTTATTTTTGTTTTTCTGATAAATTTACTAGCCAACTACTATGCGCACTACTGATGAGGAGTAGCAATAGATAAATACATAAAAAAACAAAAAGGCGGCAAACAAAAAACATCGTTCAATAAATGTATTGATGCGTATGCAGAATTCAGGAAGGAACTTGTTTTGTACATGATGCGTGTGCTTTTTACACTATTTCGATAGAAAAAAACAATTGATTTTTGGAACAATTCTGTGCTTTGAGTCTTATTTGAGTTGATTCGCTCCACGAAGTCGGACTCGGCGACTCAGCACTCGGTGCCTTCGCCGCTGTCGCTGTTCATCGGATGATCGTTCAGGCTGATGATGCTGTCGGGCCTGTCCAGATTCTCCTGATCTATTCGGTTGATGTCGCACAGCTGCCACGGGTGGGGGAACGAGAAGGTGATGTGGTCAGGTTTTGCATGCGATTTTTTGTTGGGTCGATTTTTAGACAGCCAAAGTTGATTGCAGATCGAGTCATGGTTTTAATGTCATTTCATAAAAACAAGATTCAAGGGACTTGAAGTTTTCGTTCATGATTTTAGATTTTGGGTCATAGATTTGGATTTTGGGTCATCGCTATATGTTTCAGGTCATAGTTAAGGAATTTTGGTCGTGGTTTTTTACAATTTGGGTCATGCTTGTGGATTTTGGGTCATGCTTGCGAATTGTGGGTCATGCTTGTGGATTTTGGGTCATACGTGTGGATTTTAGGTCGTTCTTGTTGATTTTAAGTCATTCTTGTGGATTTTGGGTCATGCTTGTGGATTTTGGGTCATGCTTGTGGATTTTGGGTCATGCTTGTGGATTTTGGGTCATGCTTGTGGATTTTGGGTCATGCTTGTGGATTTTGGGTCATGCTTGTGGATTTTGGGTCATGCTTGTGGATTTTTGGGTCATGCTTGTGGATTTTGGGTCATGCTTGTGGATTTTGGGTCATGCTTGTGGATTTTGGGTCATGCTTGTGGATTTTGGGTCATGCTTGTGGATTTTGGGTCATATTTTATTGTTTTGGGTCATAATTTTATAGTTTTTTTTGTCATAACTTTGCTCTTGTCAATTTAATTCATGCTCTCAGTTTTGAGTGACATTTAGGGGACTTCAGTCACAGAGTCACGCCAGTTACGCAATAATTCAATGTGCTCACCTCAGCATCTTCGCCCCACTGGTGCGGGCTGTTGGCCGCCGACAGCTGCTGCGACTCCATGCCCTGGCCGGTGACCTTCGAGCGCATCCGCTTGTTGGCGAACCATTTCTTCACCTGGGCGTAATTCAGCCCGGTGATCTCCGACAGCTCCTTGGTGTCGTCGCCGGACGGATACGGCTTGTCGCTGTGCTCGTTGAACCATTTCAACAGCAGGCGATTCTGAGCCGGACTGAAATTCTGCCGCTGCGCCTTGCTGCGTCCGCCGCCGCCGCCGCCGCCCGACATCAGCAGGGAGCCGGTCTCCTCCTCGTCCAGGCCAGCTGCTGCCGGCGATTTCAAGTCCCCGATGGCGGCTGTGTTCAGCTTTCCCGCCGCCCTCCTGGCCGCTGACGAGCGATGCCTGTGCGCCGGCTGCTGCCCACCGGATCGGCGCTGTCGCGAGCCCGCTGACGGCGTCGGCACCGGGATCGCCTGCTGCTGCAGCATCGGCGGCGTCAGCGGCTTCACGGCCGGAGTCAGCGGGGGTGGCGGCGGCGGCGGCGGCGCCTGCTGCTGCTGCTGCTTGATGTCTTTGACGCTCAAGTCCAGAGCAGCTGGAATCTCCTCCGGCTGAGGATGCTCGGAGAACTGAATTTTTTGCGGGGGTTTTACCGTGCTACTGTCAGTAGGCCAGTGGGATGAAGCCTATGATTAAAAAAAATGTTCACTCACCGACAGAGACGGGGTGAGATGAAGAGCCCGGCTGAGACTGAAGCCCTGAAGCTGCGGTGGTTGGGCAGCCGCTCCTAGGAAGTTGTGCGACTGCTGCTGCTGCTGCTGCTGCTGCTGCTGCTGGACGGGACTCGCCTGCAGAGCCGATGTCGAGAATTTGGTTGGGCCGAACAATAAAAATCCAGCTGGGATGCCCGACGGGTGCTGCTGCTGCTGCTGGCTGTGGTGATGAAGCTTGAGCTGCAGCTGCAGCTGCTGCTGTTGCTGCTGCTGCTGCTGCTGGGTCTGGTAGAGTTTCTGCTGCTGCTGCTGCAGATGCTGTTGCAGTAGCAGACTCTGCACCGCTGCGGCGTCTTTGTTCCGGCTTCTTGAAGCAGAGTTTGATTGCTTTTCAACCCGCGTAGGTGTTGGCAGCGGCTGCTTCTGCTGCTGCTGCTGCTGCTGCGGCATTGCTTGCTTCTGCTTTCCATTGCTGTTGGCCACAGCTAGGGGAGTTGCCGGCTCATCGGAATCTGAGCACAGCTTCTCCTGCAAGCAATGAAAATATTTTTATGCAGTGCATGGTTGAATTTCTCGTGGAAGCCCCAAATGGCCTCCTTCAGCGCTCCAGCATCGGGCAAATTCCAATTAACCCTCTCCCATACAGATCAGCCCAGGTCTCTCGAACGAAACAAAGTGGCTGGGGCCTTGGTTGCGAAGCGAAGCGGGGCGGGGGGAGGGGTTAGGAGGGGGCCTGTGTTGAGGCGCAAGTCGGCAACAGCCTATGGACCGCGAGGCGGAGTGAGTGAGGAGAAACTGTGCCGCAAATTCGGCCTGTTGCTGCTGCTGCTGCTGCCTTCTTGCGGAAGCAGAAAAGCGGTTGTGTAGTAGGGAAATCAAACAGGAGAAGAGGAAGAGAAAGAGAGAGAGGAATGGAGAGAGAGAGAGCCATTCATCACTTGTTGCTAGGCGGGCGGAGAGCGGGAGGATTCTGAGGGCCGGATCTGCGATCGAGGCTACAGTGGATGAGGGGGGTAGAGCTGGGGGAGAGGGCTTGGCGCTGCGTGGTATTCGAGACAGCTTGGAGATTCTGGGGTCGGAGCCCTGAGGGGGAGGGACATGGGGATGGAGATGGCATTAGCTAGGGGCTGCCTCTGGGCTTCACTCACCGGCACAGTTGACTTTCTCTTCCTGGAGCCGGTCGGTTGGGCGCTGCCGCTAGGAGAAGTTTGCTGCTGCTGCTGCTGCTGCGCCGGCTGGTTGCTGGGCTGTAGGCAGAGGTCTTCAGAAGCCAAGAGAGCGGCTTGCTGCAAAGCATTTTAGAGGCGGGAGAGAAATGTATATGACGAGGGAGAGACCACATTTTCCGCGGGGAAGAGATCTTGCAAACGCAAAAAAGGAGAAATGGGAATCGAAGGCAACAGGAGAGACGGCCCCTAGAGAGCGGGAGGCGGGAGATTTCTCCTCAGCGGCGGTGCGGCAGTGATTGACGTGGTGCATTCCCCCCCCCCCCCTGCATATTCGTCTCCCCGCGAGGCAACCAAGAGATGGAGAAAAACCGGAGGAGTCTTGACTTCAGAAATTAGAGATTTCCCAATCCCAAGCCAAAATGGACCCCCCTCTGCGCGCTCCGCACAGCCAGAACCTCTTGATTCCTCGAATCTCTTGGGCGGCTCTTCTCTCTCTAGGAGCAATTTCCTCTTCCTGCCGATAATCCTCTGTCTGCCTATCCTTAATTTGGTAATGGGAAAAACTGCCTCTTCCATTGTTTGTTTTTTCTCTCTTATTACCAGAAATTTCTAGGAATGCCGATTTTTCCCTATTCGCATTTATACAGTTGAGAGTTGATCAGCGATGGGAGATGGGAGAATATTCCCCTAAATCCTGCGCCGAAATCCTCAATTCTCTTTTTCAACCTCTGCGCACCCGAGGGGATTGTCTTGCGGTCTTTGCAGCGACTGCTCCATAAATTTTCTCCCTATATGTGAAAGCCGTGCGCAAGCTGCAAGCCGGTGAAGATAAACAAGAGGCTGCGGAGGAGGATCAGGCATAAATGCTCTCTCTCCCCGTCTCTCTCTCTAAAACTCTCTTCCCAAACACGCATCCCCTTCTACCTCAGGGGCAATTCCGAATTGGCGGGAGACAGATGTACAACTGTTGCAGATAAATATAAATTTCTCGTCCGGGATACTTGGGGAGATAAGCACGGTATAAGCAGGGAAGGGGAAGTTATTGCGCCGACAATCGATGGAGTTATATACGAGAGGATTCCAAGTTTGGGAGCTCCGCTACGCCCGCTGCACCCAGTCCACTAGCACACACTCGCACACACTCGCACACCGAATTTGCTCGCATCCCAAATGAATGACGGGGTTAGGCAGACTGATGACTCAGCTGTGGCCTCTCTCTGGAGGTCTTCAGCAATAAAGAGGGAAATTCTCTCGACAGTCAGACAACCAGCTCCGTCACTGTTTGGTTCCCCTCTGCCTCTCTAACCCCGCCGAAATTGATGATGGATTCGAGGAGACTGGGGTATAGGAGATTGGGATAGATATGGGGAGAGTAAGCCTTTGGTTCACCAGCTCCCCAACTAAACAAGCTTTGTTTCAAACTTGCCTGAGAAAGAGAAAGCAGTAAAGATAAAGATCTGCAGTGCCAGTTATTGCATTGCCCGCAAAAGGAGCGCCTAAATTAAGCAGAGTTTTGTCCCGCTTTCTGTTCTCCCCTCATCTCTCTTCTCTTACTTAAGATTTTTTCCCAAATCCAAAATTCTCATTTTCAAATTGCAAAAGATTTATTTATTGGCTCTTTCTACAGAATGGAGTCATCCAACATTTTTTGTTTGATTTCTGCTCCTGCTTTCATAATTCTGCTTCGTCCGCCTTCCCGCCGTCCAAATTCTGGTTCCAACTGTTAGAGAATGTTGCGCGTCTGTGAAAAAAAGCGACTATCTAAAATCGAGAAATCCCATTTGCGCTACACAATAGTAGGAAATTTTGCTACATCCATCCAGAGAGAGAAAAAAATCCCGATGAAAATTTGGGAAATTAAGCGGGCCAAACCTACAATAATGGGGAAAATTTTCGTATGAGTTGGGAGTACTGAGCAGAGCTCAGCTTCTCATTGGTTCTCCCATTGGGGGGAGGCCAAGCTGAGCGCTAAGAGGGGATCTTAAGACGGGAACTCCCAGTCGGACTGGCGCATCCAATGAAGTTTGAGCAATTTTTATGAGCAGAAATCTCTTTCTCACCTTGTCCCCATCTGACTCGTCGTGATACAGAGCCACGTGGTCCAGCATCAGCGCCCACTGTGTCGATATGGTCTTGCACACTGTGCACCGGTGAACTTTCACGCTGCTCTCGGAAGCAGAAACTCCGTGCTCTACGTTGAGGTGTTTAGTCAGGTTGGACTCCAGCAGGGTCATGTAGGAACAGTTTGGGCAGCAAAGCACGTGGACGCCGCCTGGAGTCGGACTCGCGGAGCTCATGGTGAAGCTTGCCTGAATCTCCCGCTCGAGGATTTGTTCGAACAAAAAGTATTCGGAGAGAAAAGTTGAGGCAGAAAAACTTTCGCTGCTTACAGCCAGCAGTGAGAGAGAGGAGGGGATTTTATGGCGCCGATTTTCCTCTCTCTTCTCGGGGTGTTGGGGGGAGCAGAGGCGGCCGGAGGCGGGGGGGGGGAGTTCGGGGGGAAAACGCGCAGCGGGAGGGCGGTGGAGCGCGGCCGACCTGGAGAAAGAGAACCAACTGCTTTGGTGGTGGACCAGGTGAGGGGAGTTCGGAATCGCATTGGGAGACGGCGCTGGAGGGAGATGGGGAGGCAAAGGAAGAGAATGCGAAATTTAGGGGGGGTCTCTCTGGTGTCTCGTTTGGATCCACCAGGTGAGGCTGGCTGGGAGGAATCAGCGGCCGGGCCGGGGGTTGGGGCCGCGTGTGCTGCGTTCCTCCTCTGCTGGTCTGATTGCCCCTGACCCAGTTCGAGAATGCCGCGGAGAGATAGCGATTGGGGGGGGGGGAAAGAGAAAGGAGATCAGGCGCTGAGGATCCATTTGCTGGTGACGCACAAAGGTCGGAGAGCGATGGGGAAGCTTGGCACTCCAGCTCCAGAGGATGGAACGAGGCTGGAAAGAGAAAACGCATTGAGGATGCAGGCTGGACCCCCAGGTCGGTGAGGATTCTTCAGAGAGCGCATGCAGAGCTTTGGATCGATGCAATGCAGAGCGGCCGGCAATCCTCTGCAATTTTCCTTATCTCCTGGCGCTTCCCCTGCCCGATAGACTTCGCTTCGTGTCTTGCGCTGTCTTGCCTGAGGCTGAGGTCTCCTGAATCATTTTGCCAACTGCTTTATGATCCTATTTGTTTGTAGGAACTATTGAGGGTTACACTATACACTTGCTTGGAGAGACTGAGAAATGAGGAATTAGAGGGTGAGATAGACATGGTTGGAGAGGGTGAAAAATGAGGAATTAAACGGTGAGATAGACATGGTTGGAGAGGGTGAAAAATGAGGAATTAAATGGTGAGATAGACATGGTTGGAGTAAGAAATAAAGAATTGGAGGGTGAGATAGACATCGTTGGAGCGAGTTAGAAATGAAGAATTGGAGGGTGAGATAGACATGGTTGGAGTGGGTGAGAAATGAGGAATTGGAGGGTGAGATGGACATGGTTGGAGAGAGTGAGAAATGCGGAATTAGAGGGTGAGATAGACATGGTTGGAGAGAGTGAGAAATGCTGAATTGGAGGGTGAGATAGACATGGTTGGAGAGAGTGAGAAATGCTGAATTAGAGGGTGAGATAGACATGGTTGGAGTGGGTGAGAAATGAGGAATTGGAGGGTGAGATAGACATGGTTGGAGTGGGTGAGAAATGCGGAATTAGAGGGTGAGATAGACATGGTTGGAGTGGGTGAGAAATGCGGAATTAGAGGGTGAGATGGACATGGTTGGAGTGGGTGAGAAATGAGGAATTGGAGGGTGAGATAGACATGGTTGAAGAGGGTGAGAAATTAGGAATTAAACGGTGAGATAGACATGGTTGGAGTAAGAAATAAAGAATTGGAAGGTGAGATAGACATCGTTGGAGCGAGTTAGAAATGAAGAATTGGAGGGTGAGATAGACATGGTTGGAGTGGGTGAGAAATGAGGAATTAAACGGTGAGATAGACATGGTTGGAGAGAGTGAGAAATGCGGAATTAAACGGTGAGATAGACATGGTTGGAGAGGGGGAGAAATGAGGAGTTAGAGGGTGAGATAGACATGGTTGGAGAGGGGGGAAAATTGAATTCGCTGATTTTGAAGACTGAGAAGAGACTGAGGGGAGACAATGACAGACTTGAATCTACAGCACTTCTTCCCTTGTGCAGCGGTTTCGCAATCAATTTCTCCCCATGCTGCTGGATTCCCATTTTACGAGCTACCTAATGCTGGGAGTCATATACCCAGGGTTTAGAAGCCTATCTCCATATACAGCAAGGGAAAATTGTGCGATTCTGTGCTAACCTAAGCTATACAGCTGATGAAGGAGGAGGCGGCGGAGGCTGGGCGGCCATAGATCCGCCGGTGATGGAGCGCAGGGGATGGGGGTAGCACTAAAGGTGGATGACTGAGGATTTTCTGCTAGGCTCCCGTTTGCCCCGCAGCTGAAAAATGCCACAAACGCATGCGAGGAGAGACATGGGAAGAGAGAAATTTTTGAGGGATCTTGCGGCTGTGCAGGGATTTTCTCCTCTTGTCTCTGGGTGAGCTATGATGTGTGCAGGAGCGGCTAAGAGAAGGATAGGCTCCCCTTTTGCAGCTTCCCCCGCAGCTGGAATCGGGGGCATGTTTCCAGGTCGGGCTCTGCCTGTCTGTCTCTTATTTGCGCGGGTCCTCTTTACCTATACAGATACGAGTGCATAGCAAAATGTCAAAACAATTTTTGTTGTTCCCAAACCCGATGCGGGACACGGGAACAATTCTTACAAATGGGAGATTTAGTAAATACGAGTATGGATCTGTATTGCAGGGTTAAGATAGCGAAAATGGGTAACATTTATCGTCGGATTTTCAGATAGTGTAGAATAGATTATTAGGGCATTAGATTTATAACTTTAGCTTTATAAACAAATTTATGAAAATTGAATTACAATGGATAATTTTGCATAAATGAGGTGGAATAGACTAGAATAGATCATATGGGTATATAGGGATGGTTTAGAATGAATCTGAGTGTTAGTGAATTGATAAATGAATATTAATGAATGATAGTTCAGAAGAATGGATGAAAATGAAAAAGAATAGAAGAGAGTAGATTAAAATAGATGAGAATAGATGAGAATAAAAGAGAATAGATGAGAATAGATGAAACCAGATGAGAATAGATGAAAATAGATGAGAATAGTTGAGATTAGATAAGAATAGATGAGCGTATATGATAATAGATGAAAATAGAAGAGAATAGAAGAGAGTAGAAGAGAATAGCTGAGAATAGATGAGAATAGATGAGAATAGAGGAGAAAACAATAGTTATATTAATAGATGAATATCGATGAGAATAAATGAGAATAAGTGAGTAAAAAGCGAGAATAGATTAGAAGTGATGAGAATGCATTAAAATATATAAAAAATGGATGAGAATAGATGAGAAATGGTGAGGATAGCAGAGAATTGGTGAGAATAGATAAGAATTTGTTAGAGTAAATGATAATATATATTAGAGTAGATAAGCATTAATGAGAATGGACTAGATTTGATGAGAATTAGGGATAATAGATGAAAATTGGTGAGAATAGATGAGAATAGGTGAGAATGCATTAAATCATATGCGTATTGGTTGATTGGTTTGTCTTGTTGAGAATACATTAGAATAGATAAGAATTAATTTGAATGGAATGGAAAAAAACTAGAGTTAAAACAACTGTACCCGTGCATGAATCCCAAGCACAGATCCTTAACAAAAATACTTGGTTTCCCTCACACAACCTACATCGAGTAAAACGGCTTGCCAATCTTGCAATTCTGAAACCACCAGGAATCTCCACCTGTTTTTTTTACTCTTGTGCACAAAGGCTGTCGATTTCAAATGTCAATGGGTGACGCTGGGGTGACTGAGTAAATGAGCAAACATAAATTAAAAAAACCTTTCCCTATTTTCTGATTCTACTCTATCCAGATCTGATTTGACACTTCGGTCCAAGCCCTGACCCACCCGCTGAGCCATGCAAGGTCGCTCAAATCCCTGGCCATTTGGAGCTGGACCCATGCAGGCAGGATGCGCCATAGAATCGGAGCTGTTCGCGGGACTCCCAGCGGGAGGGGAGTCTGCGGCCACATTGTGAGGGCGGCGCTCTGTGTGCAGACATTTTAGCTAAAGCTGTTTAGGTCTGGTCGGTGTGAAGTGGGGACTGTGAAGTGTCATAAATATTTTGTCACCTCGGCTGCTCTCTGTGAATGAGGGATTGAAGAACAGGGGAAAGTAATTGAATAGCTATATGGCTAATGATGTTATCTTAGTTAGCCATTTACATTTCCTACGGGATACAACTTCTGCTTTCTATCAAGAGTTTTTTTGAAACGTTGTTGCCAAGCTCTTGTTGCTAGGGAGGCGGCGATGAAACGCGATACGTCTGCAAAAAATTGGGACAATGGGGCGCGTTAAGGTAGTTTTCAACACTTCCATCCTGATAGATGGATTAGATAGATAGATAGATAGATAGATAGATAGATAGATAGATAGATAGATAGATAGATAGATAGATAGATAGATAGATAGATAGATAGATAGATAGATAGATAGATAGATAGATAGATAGATAGATAGATAGATAGATAGATAGATAGATAGATAGATAGATAGATAGATAGATAGATAGATAGATAGATAGATAGATAGATAGATAGATAGATAGATAGATAGATAGATAGATAGATAGATAGATAGATAGATAGATAGATAGATAGATAGATAGATAGATAGATAGATAGATAGATAGATAGATAGATAGATAGATAGATAGATAGATAGATAGATAGATAGATAGATAGATAGATAGATAGATAGATAGATAGATAGATAGATAGATAGATAGATAGATAGATAGATAGATAGATAGATAGATAGATAGATAGATAGATAGATAGATAGATAGATAGATAGATAGATAGATAGATAGATAGATAGATAGATAGATAGATAGATAGATAGATAGATAGATAGATAGATAGATAGATAGATAGATAGATAGATAGATAGATAGATAGATAGATAGATAGATAGATAGATAGATAGATAGATAGATAGATAGATAGATAGATAGATAGATAGATAGATAGATAGATAGATAGATAGATAGATAGATAGATAGATAGATAGATAGATAGATAGATAGATAGATAGATAGATAGATAGATAGATAGATAGATAGATAGATAGATAGATAGATAGATAGATAGATAGATACATATGTATGCACATACTATGGACAGCTACAATAAAATTTCTCGCCAGTTCACCATCCGAGGCACCGACACCAAGTGACGCAACACTCGAGCATTTTTGGTCCATCTCTGTTTACACAACCACCCTGGTTCGGCTCCGAATCCCCCTTTAACCCGAACTGAGCTTGTAACACTAGAAGACAAAAAATCCTCAATCATCATTTATTGACTGGTCGCTTGATTTCGTTCCGGGAATTAGATCAAGACACAATTTCGGTTCAGCATAAGTGAACAGCGCGAGTTCCTATCATTAGGGAATCCCCGCCTCCCGCTGAGCTGAAGCAGAGGTTCTCTTAACACATGCCTAAATTCCCATTCCTCATGTCACAGCACTCCTCGGAGCTTTTTGTTTAAGATTTATTTTGGATAAATTATTTCGCACTTAAATAAAATAAAAAAGTATTCATATCACAGTCGCCTCCTCATATCACAGGCGCCTCCTCATATCACAGGCGCCTCCTCATATAACAGGCTCCTCTTCATATCACAGGCTCCTCTTCATATCACAGGCGCCACCTTATATCACAGACGCCTCCTCATATCACAGGCGCCTCCTCATATCACAGGCTCCTCTTCATATCACAGGCTCCTCTTCATATCACAGGCGCCTCCTTATATCACAGGCGCCACCTCATATCACAGGCGTCACTTCATATCACAGGCGCGACCTCATATCACAGGCGCCTCCTTATATCACAGGCGCCACCTCATATCACAGGCGTCACTTCATATCACAGGCGCCACCTCATATCACAGGCGCCTCCTCATATCACAGGCTCCTCTTCATATCACAGGCTCCTCTTCATATCACAGTCCACCTCCTCATATCACAGGCGCCACCTCATATCACAGGCGCCTCCTCATATCACAGGCTCCTCTTCATATCACAGGCCACCTCCTCATATCACAGGCGCCACCTTATCAAAGGCGCCACCTCATATCACAGTCGCCACCTCATATCACAGGCGCCTCCTCATATCACAGGCTCCTCTTCATATCACAGGCCACCTCCTCATATCACAGGCGCCACCCCTAGTGCTGCAATGCTACGCCTGTTAAACCATTTGAATCGCACACAATTCAGAGAATTCACTTCATAGGCATTGAAAGCTTTTACTCCGATCTTTCCTCGAACAAGCTGCGAAGCCCACTGAAAAAAATGGATTGATGAATGCAAACTTTCGCGGCTCGGGTGTGAGAGACTGGAACAAAGACCCGGGTTTCACTCTAAACAATCAGTGAATGTGTTGCAGTTTATATGGGGTCGAGTCTGATCAGGAACATTATTCAATCAATTTGAAACTCACCGATAGATTCGAACAAAACGGGGCACGGCATGCAGAGCGGGACAGGGGAAAGACAAGGAGCCGACAAGGAACCATAGGAGACACAGCTAGTCTGAGTGCAGGCCTTTCCAACCCTAATTGAGGAAGCTGGAGTGGGAGCAATAACCATCCATCCCTTTTGGCTGGGCCTCCCACTCCACTCGAGACGGTAGCATTAGTGTTTGACCCCAATTCGGAATTCACTAACTTGTGGGAGCTGCGTTCTGTTCCCAATTTGGAGTTCCCTACATAGCGGGACCTGGGTGCGGTAATTAAAGCAAGCAATTTCCCCCGGGAAAGGTGGGTCTTTGTTTATCTGAAACCAAACCTAGAGGAGTTTTAGCTGCTCGTTTTGCATCAGTAGCGGATTGGGGCTAGCTCAGAGTGCAATTTAGGCCACTGTGAGAATAAATTAAGTTAGCTGCTAATGTAAACAAATTCCTGGCAGTCTTTGTGTGCGCCCACCCCATGTCCATCGGTTTTTTTTGAACGGATGTTTATTGTACGAAAACTGTTGAGAATCTTGGTGACAGCAATTTTGGACAGTTTCAAGTTTAGGAGAGCAAGGTTAGGGATACATCTGGGGGGCAGATTGAGGATTCGATCAGGCAGATGGTGAAAGGGAGCGGTGATTGTTGAGAGGTGGCCCGATAAAATTTGAGAGAATTAAATGAATTTGAGGCGCGGAAAAAAGTATATTTGAGGATGGATTTGAGTACGAGAGTGTCAGATTTGATTGATGCAAAGCATATTAAATTCAATATGCATTTGTTAGAACACATTTTAACTGGAATATTTTTTTGCTAATCGTTAAAAATATTCAATAAAAACACGCTACATGCCTACTAGTTAGTAGATGACTTGCACATGCGTATTCGAAAACAAAATATTTTCCTACCCAAATTGAGTATTTAAAAGTGCGACAAAATACTTTTGATTAGGTTGAATTTTTTATGCCAAGTTTGATATGCAGACTTAGAAAAGTGCAACAAACAGAACCAATCAAAGTAATTAAGTGGTACCATAAAGTGTGGATAAGCGAAGCTCATTGGTTTTGTAGTGCAGAGATTAAGTTTTGAACGCACAGTTTGAGACGAAGAGATAAGCTCTGAATTTACATGACGTTCTTGTGCCAAAAGCAGTTTAAAACTTTAGCTAAGTTGGACAGCGAGGTTCGGACTGAAGACTAGAAGTATCAGCTCAATTCTGCTCACGGCTTACAGTTTAGGCGGCTTATACGAGAGTACCCACTGACAAGGTGAGTCTTCTTCATGATTTAAATTGGCAATATACGTCGTAAAGGTAGAGGTAGAACTGGAGAGGAAATGACAAAGATTATGACGAGGAAAGGAAGAGAGAAAAAGCCTGGAGGGAGAGGACAGACAGCTGAGACGGTGAAGCAAAAAAGAGAGAAGTAGCTCAAAGAGCTGGGGGCAGAGAAGGAGAGGAAGGGGCGGAGGTCGAATTAGCAGAGAGAGGAGAGGCACAGAAGCAGAGGCACAGAAAAAACGGACCACAGAGAGAAAGATTCTCGAACATTCCTGTCCATCCATCGCAGTCATGGAGCCGACATTCGCGCTGGAGGTCGGCACCCGCAGTCTCAACCGGTTGCCGAACTTTCGTCAGGCCAGCCTGCCCTCCAGCCGGGCCCTGCTGTTCCGCTCCGGCTACGTTGAGCGCCTGTCCGCTGATGGTGTTCACGAGTTGCGTCATCAGGTCGGGATTCGATGCATTATCGATCTGCGCGGCGCTCGAGAGCTTCGCCGGACTCTGCCGGGTAGTCACGTGACCAAGGAGTACCGTCAGATGCTGCTGGACAAGAGTGGCAGCGAAAGGCCGCTGGATGACGGAGCAGAAGAGGGGGCTGAGAAGGATAGCGAATTTCGTCGATACACTATCGACTTTCTCGGTGCTTTTTAAGCGTGACCTGGCACTTTAAACCAATACTTCACATACTGCACTCACGTATCTAATTAGACACAAAAGCCTCTAATTCGGCTACTCACGCTTCTAATCAGTCACTTCACACCTCTAATCAGTGTCTTCACACCTCTAATCAGTCACTTCACACCTCTAATCAGTGTCTTCACACCTCTAATCAGTCACTTCACACCTCTAATCAGGCACTTCACACCTCTCAATCAGGCACTTCACACCTCTAATCAGGCACTTCACACCTCTAATCAGTCACTTCACACCTCTAATCAGTAACTTCATACCTCTAATCAGTCGCTTCACACCTTTAATCAGGCATTTCACAACCTCTCAGTCGCTTCATACATCTGATCAGTAACTTCATACCTCTAATCAGTCGCTTCACACCTTTAATCAGGCATTTCACAACCTCTCAGTCGCTTCATACATCTGATCAGTCACTTCACACCTCTAATCAGGCACTTCACACCTCTAATCAGGCACTTCACACCTCTAATCAGTCACTTCACACCTTTAATCAGTCACTTCACACCTCTAATCAGTCACTTCACACCTCTAATCAGTCACTTCACACCTTTAATCAGTCACTTCACACCTCTAATCAGTCACTTCACACCTCTAATCAGTGTCTTCACACCTCTAATCAGTCACTTCACACCTCTAATCAGGCACTTCACACCTCTCAATCAGGCACTTCACACCTCTAATCAGGCACTTCACACCTCTAATCAGTCACTTCACACCTTTAATCAGTCACTTCACACCTCTAATCAGTCACTTCACACCTCTAATCAGTCACTTCACACCTCTAATCAGGCACTTCACACCTCTAATCAGTCACTTCACACCCCTAATCAGTCACATCACACCTCTAATCAGTCACTTCACACCTCTAATCAGTCACTTCACACCTCTAATCAGTCACTTCACACCTCTAATCAGTCACTTCACACCTCTAATCAGTCACTTCACACCTCTAATCAGTCACTTCACACCTCTAATCAGTCACTTCACACCTCTAATCACTTCCTAGGCACTTCTTATGCTTTTTCAGAGACATAACTCAAATTCTTTGAAAAAAAACGTCTGCAGGTCGAAACTTTTTCTACAGCATGTTCATGAAGCTCCCGATAGGCAGCAAGCTCTCCATCGGCTGGTCCCTGCTGGCTTCTCTGTACAACGGCGACCGGAGCTACGAAGCCAAAGCCGCCGAAATAGTTCTGGCGCCGCGCGGTCTTACAGGGCAGTGCCGCGACTTCATCGACTTCTGCCAGTCGGAGCTGGCCGCCGTGCTGCGCCTGATGACCCGGCAAGAGAATTTGCCCTGCCTGGTGCACTGCTTTCTTGGCAAAGATCGAACTGGCCTAGTTGTCATGCTGCTGCAATGGCTGTTGGGCTTGCCGTTTGAGGTCATCGAGGAAGAGTACAAATTGTCCCAGGTGAGATTTGGATAGAATGAGCGAACTGAAACTCATTCTGCCCGTTATCTCACTTTAAAACCTCAACTCCCAAAGCGAGCTCACTTGTTTTTCAAGCACCTCATTCTTCCATTAAAAATTACAACACTCTGACCACCACCTCACTCCGACAACCACCTCACCCCAACAACCACCTCACTCCGACAAACGCCTCACTCTAACAGCCACTTCACTCCAACACCCACCTCACTCCGACAAACACCTCACTCCGACAACCACCTCACTCCAACAACCACCTCACTCCGACAAACGCCTCACTCTAACAACCACTTCACTCCAACAACCACCTCACTCCGACAAACACCTCACTCCGACAACCACCTCACTCCAACAACCACCTCACTCCGACAAACACCTCACTCCGACAACCACCTCACTCCAACAACCACCTCACTCCGACAAACGCCTCACTCTAACAACCACTTCACTACAACAACCACCTCACTCCGACAAACACTTCACTCCGACAAACACCTCACTCTAACAACCACTTCACTCCAACAACCACTTCACTCCGACAAACACCTCACTCCGACAACAATCAATTCTTACTCCATTTCATAGACCATGACAGCAGAAGTCCGCAGCGAGGCGGTCAAATACTACGCCGAGAAGAATCTGCCCGCCAGCTTTGCCGAATGCAATGTTGAAGAGCTGCGTGCCTCAATGCAGTACATTGAAACTAAGTGAGGGCCTGTGGATATTTAAACGCTTATCTTTATCTGCTCTGTTCAAGCGCAACAAAAATAGTCCCTATATATGCTTTCATCCCTTTCATCAAGATACGGAGGCGTGGAATCGTACCTGAAAGCTGTCGGCCTAACCCAGGATGACTTGGACTTGCTCAGGCGCAATTTCGGCAACGAAAATTCCACATGAGAACCCCACTCCAAAGTTAATAAAAATTAACTTTATTTTACTACTTACTACAGATCAACTAAAATCGAACGTTTTAATAACTAATCATCTCTTTATGCGCCTGTTGTTTTCCCAAGGTCTATCTCTCCACTCAATTTGTTAGTTTTCTGGATGCATAGCTTCAATCACGATTTATTGCTTGATTTTTTTTAACCTAATAGTCAATTTTGAAACGGCCTAAACAGCTATGGCATGTTGATAAGAATTTGGATTTTGCGAAATTGATTAAAAGGCAGTGATTTATGCGTTCTAAGTAGTTAATTTTATCGTTACATTATTTCTCTGCTTAGGCTTGAATTAGATCATATGTTTTATAGCACCTGTTGCCCGACGGTTCGGTCCCTAAGCACTTTTGAAACTTATAGTAATCCGACGCATATGCCACTCTTGTTCACAGACTCCTGATACTGCGGCAAGCTCTCGCATGAGCCTGTGCCAGACTACAACGAGGCTGGCGCATGTGGTCTGCTTATCGAGCCAATCAAGTCTCCATCCAGCAAAAGCCTACTTAAGGTGTCCTTGGCTCTTAGCTTGCATAACCGCGCACGCACCATTCTTTGAATTTTCTTTCGTGCTTGGCTGAAACAAACAAATAGGCAAGCAAGGCATCAAAAGACTAGCGGTGCGAAGTAAAATAAGCGTTTTAAAGATTTATATAAAATTATCGTTGGAGTTGATATACGCGAATTGATTGAATTGCACCTTGTATTTTTCAAAGCAGTAGAACTTAAATTATCGATAACTTAACGCCGATGTACCATTTACTAATTATAAGAGAGAGGGGCTCGATAAACCACTCGATATTACAAATCCCGGTATTATAATCATTCAAAATTAAATGGTGCTTTATCCTCCTTGTTTTTTATTTTTTAAATGATATAGTTTATCTAAAATTTGTTGTCAAATAATTGATGCAGTTGAAATACTTTGCTTCAGATCAAACAAAATCGCAATTTTAGATGTTTTAAAATAGTATATACCTACTGCTTCATTTATAATTTTTTAGTGCCTTGCAAAAGGTATTTATTGTAAAGGCCCTTAAGAAATTATTACAATGTAATTAATTTTGCTTTGGACCTATACCTAGTATTTTAAAAGTTACGCCCTAATCATTTTTTAAAGTTATACTTTTGATTGCTGAAATAGATAGAATATATTTACAATTTTTTAATTATTTTTTGCACTAGGGCCTAATACTAATAGCTATATTAGCTTTAATGAATATTATAGTCTTCATTTGCCTGCTAGCAACTTGGTCTACAATTTGATATCCCTTACCCAAAATATACTTGCTTTAGGTAGTATATTCTGTTTTTTGTTATTTATTGTTATTATGATTTGTATTTTAGATAAATATAAAATTTTAGAAGTTAAACATAATTTTTCTTTTAATAATTTAATACAGTATTATTGTCAGTCTTAATCTTTTTATCGCAATTTCTATAGCTAACCATGCTAGTTAGCCTAAATCATGCTAGGTAATCAAAAAGCTTTATTGCTTAGCTATATTTAGTTCTTTTTATTAATAGTCTAATTTTTTTATATATTGCCAGCTATCAATCTTAATAAGCAACAAGTCAGCAAGTTACATATTAGCAACCAATATTTAAAGTATATTATATACAACTATGCAAATAAAAAGAGCTTTTAAAAGTATCAAAATGAGAAACTCTGAAGACTTTTCCCATATAATGCATTCTAAAGCAATTTATGGAAGTCTCATGTATATTCAATGCTTTTTCTATTAAAAAAAGTTTTGCACTATAGAATTCATAAAAATGAATCAATTTTAAGTTATAATACTAACCTTTAAACTCTTAATTTAGTTTCCTCAAGGCAGATTTAATGCTTATTCAATTAATTTCTAATGATGTCACTTTCAGCACATTTGCATGTTGGTTCAAGCGGAAGACACTTATCTAACAGCTTGGTGCAAAAAATGCTTGCTTAGAAAACTAATAATAGTAGGGTGGAGTTTTTTAACTTATTAATTAGTATGGGGAACTTTTGCATCGGAGCTGATCATCGTGAAGATGAAGACGAAGGCGATTCAGAGGCGGCTGCAGCAGCACTGTTTGATTCATTTCAACCCGCTTACGAAAGTTGGCGTCCACAAAGACGAAGTCGGCGCGGCTGGTTGAGGCGATCGAATCACCGGGGCAGCGGCGGCGGCAGTATTGGCGATTTGACGGCTCTGTACAGCAGCAGGCCAAGCTCTGTGCGCGACTGTATTAAGCGAATGCTGCAGTTCGTCGTTGAAAATTACGATAAGTAAATAAACCTCCGCCTTTTTCCTTTTTGGTTTTCAATGCTTTTCATACTAAACCATCAATTGTGTTATTTGAATTTCAACCCCAGTGACACGAAAGATTTGGAGAAGCGCAATGTGCTGTTCCATCTGCACGGATTCTCTGCTTCAGAGCGAACTTTTCTAGTAGTAATTGATACGCTGCTTGATGAGGTGCCCATTGATCACAGCCTTAGTAGCAGCATTGTTGCCATGGTGATCTGCGGCGGATGCTTGCCAACCAAGGTGAGTGTGTCCGATGTGACTGTCCGTCTGTCTGTTTTAATTTGTCTGTTTCTCTTTGTGACTGTCTGTCTGTGATCTGTCAGGATGTCTGTTTGTATGTCTCAGTGTCTCTGTCTGTCTGTCTTTCTGCCTGCCCGCCTGCCCGTCGGTCTGTCTGTCTGTCTGTCTGTCTGTCTGTCTGTCTGTCTGTCTGTCTGTCTGTCTGTTTGTTTGTCTATCTTTCGTCTGTTTGTCTCAGTGTCTACCTGCTTCGCTATATACAAGTAATTTTGTAACTCTGCAGGAGCTGCTGACGGACTTCATGTCCCTGCTAGGCCTGTCCTCGCCGTCCTCCTCGGAGACCCGTCAGAAGAACGCCCTCACGGCCGTGGCCGCCTTTGCCGGCCGCCTCTCCGGCGCCCTGTCCGACTGGCTGGCCACCGACGCCCTGCTGGCGTTCGTCCACAGCCGGCTCGCCCGTCTGGCCCCGACCGCCGTGTCCGAGGCCGGCCTGCGGCCCCACAGGGAGCCCTCGGATCCGGGGGCTCGAGCCGAGCAGCTCCAGGTAGCCCTGGCCGCCGCCCTGCTGCTGCAGACGTTCATGCACACCTGTGAGATCGGGCTGCTGGATTTGACCTGCAGTTGGAGTGTCTTTAAACTAGAGCTGTTAAATTCTTGTAATTCCCACCTGGGTGCTGTAAATTCCCACCCATTTGCTGTAATTCCCACCCACTTCCTGTAATTCCCACCTAAGTGATGTAAATTCCCCACTTCCTGTAATTCTTCCTGGGTGCTGTAAATCCCCACCCACTTCCTGTAATTCCCTCCTGGGTGCTGTAAATTCCCACCCACTTGCTGTAATTCCCACCTAGGTGCTGTAAATCCCCACCCACTTCCTGTAATTCCCTCCTGGGTGCTGTAAATTCCTACCCACTTCCTGTAATTCCCACCTGGGTGCTGTAAATTCCCACTCACTTCCTGTAATTCCCTCCTGGGTGCTGTAAATTCCCACCCATTTGCTGTAATTCCTACCTGGATGTTGTAAATTCCCACCCACTTGCTGTAATTCCCACCTGGGTGCTGTAAATTCCCACCCACTTGCTGTAATTCCCACCTGGGAGCTGTAAATTCCCACCCACTTGCTGTAGTTCCCACCTGGGTGCTGTAAATTCCTACACACTTGCTGTAATTCCCACCTAGGTGCTGTAAATTCCCACCTGGGTGTTGTAAATTCCCAAAAACGGTTAGTTCCTACGAAAATTCCTACCTGTAATTCCCTGCCTGCCCTCAACCCGCTCTCGACAGTCTCCGAGTCGGAGCGTCGCCGCCTGTTGACCCGCCTGTCGTCTTGCTCGGCTGCCCACCACCGGCCCAGCTTCGCCGACCTGCTGTCGGAGCTGGAGGCCCGCTTCGGCAAGGCCCAGGCCGGCCCGGCCAGACAGTTGAGCTGCCTGGCGGCCACGCTGATTGACGGCTATTTGAGACCGGCCGGCCGCCTGTCGGCCTGGCTATCCGACCCGCCTGCCGCCTGTCGGGCCGGCCTGTGGGCCCTGCTGAGTCCCGCCGACTCCACCGACGCCGTGCAGATCATGCCTAGCGGCCTCGAGGCCAGGTCCGACGCGCCCGGATTCGAGACCGCCGTAGCCTCCTGTCGCGTGTCGGCCGCTGATGCCGGCGTTGTTGGCTGCTGCTGTCGATGGTACTTCGAAGCTACCATTGTCACCGCCGGAGTGATGCAGGTGACGCATTGTATGACCCTGTGCTGTTTTTCGGCTAGTATTATACATGATTTATGGTGACTTTGTGACCAATGACTGTGACCAATTAATTTGTGATCCATGACTGCGACTCAGGTCTGTCTGGGTAACCTATTACTGTGACCCATTACTCTGACCCATTGCTGTTTGACCCATGACTGTGTGACCCATTACTGTTTGACCCATGACTGTGACCCATTAATTTGTGCCCAATGACTGTGACCCATTACTGGTTGACCCATGTCTGTGACCCATGTCTGTAACCCATTACTGTTTGACCTATGTCTGTGACCCATTAATTTGTGCCCAATGACTGTGACCCATTACTGTTTGACCCATGACTGTCTAAGAGAGAGGAGTTGTAGCCTAGTGGCTAGGGCGCCTGCCTCATGACCGGAAGGTCGTGGGTTCGAGTCCCGGCCCTAGGAGACACTTTGTGCCCTTGAGCACAAATCCCTTAAGCACTTAATCCCGCATTGCTTCAGCCCACCCAGCTGAGATCGGGTACCAGTTTGAGCTGTGTAAATTTAGTGTGGGTGTTGCGGCCCCTCCAGCCCGTCAGGCTGAAAGCTGTACACAGCCCTCGGATGCGCCGCGCAACTAGCTGCGGCTGTGTCGTGGGCTGTACATCTGATCCTAGAAACTCGAACTCATAAACAATACTGACTGGTCGCTCCCGGCCCCCCCCTCCTCCCAGATCGGCTGGGCCTCGACCGACACGCCGCTGCTACGCGACGAAGGCCTCGGCGTTGGCGACGACGCGGCCAGCGTCGGCATCGACGGCTGCCGCTGCTGCCTGTGGCACCGGGGCCGGCGAGATCGACAACGCTATCGCTGGCGACGCTGGCGAGTCGGCGACACAATCGGCTGCCTGCTGGAGTTCTCGGCTTGTCAGCAGCAGCAGCAACAACAGAATGGCCGCGGTGGTGGCGGCGGCGGCGGCGGCGGCGGCGGCTGGGCCTCGGTCAGGTTCTGTCTGAACGGCTCCTGGTCCAGCGCCGGCTCCGCTGTCCGCCTGCCGGCTATCGGCACTGCCTACCGGCCCGCCGCCAGCCTCATGACCAACCAGCAGGTGCGACTGCGGGTCCTCAATTTCCGCAACGGGTCCTCCAGCATCCTCAATTTCCCCATCTGGTCCTCCAGCATCCTCAATTTCCCCATCTGGTCCTCCAGCATCCTCAATTTCCCCATCTGGTTCTCCAGCATCCTCAATTTCCCTAACGGGTCCTCCAGCATCCTCAATTTCCCCATCTGGTCCTCCAGCATCCTCAATTTCCCCAACGGGTCCTTCAGCATCCTCAATTTCCCCAATGGGTCCTTCAGCATCCTTTAATTTACCCGACAGGTCCTCCGTTTCCTCAACGTAGCCTCCTCAGCGGCCTCTATTTTCTCAACGGATCCTTGAGCGGCCTCCCATTCTTCACCTTATCCTGCATCGTGTCTTTCATTGCTTTTAAAATTGTTCAGTCACCATTATGATTCAAACTGAACTCAGGTGAGATTCAATTTCGGCGCCGAGCCATTTCGCTACCGGCCGCCTGCGCCAGCGTCGAATCTCCTGTCGGCACCGTCGACTTTAGAAGCGGCATCGGCGGCGGCGGGTTTGTCAACTCTGTCGGCTGAAGATCGGCGCCTGTTGAGCCTGCCTTGGCCGCTGGCGGTGCGCGAACGACGCTCCATGCTGATGCCTTCAGCAATTACCAGCTTGGATGAGCAGCAAGCGGCTTCTGTGAGCTCCGCAGCTGCCGCCCCGACTTCGATCTGCATCGTTTGCGCCGACAGGCCCAGCGACGTTAGACTGATGCCGTGCGGCCATGACGGTCTCTGCGCCGTCTGTCCTCAACGCTTGGCCGCTTGTCCGCTGTGCCGCGTCGAGCTGACCGGCTTCGAGACCGACGGCGATTAACAAGGTGCCTATGAATGCTTAAAATATGACAATTTATTACTAATTGGTTGAAATCTTCTCGCTTCGCTGTTCTTTTATATGACAACCTAAATCTGCCCCTCGGCCATAGACAAAACCAGACAGACGGCTGTGTACTCTCTTCCCTGAAAAGCCCACCACTACACTTTACTCTTTATTGCCCGACCAACCTTCCAACCCACTGTACTCTCTCTCCTTCGACCAACCCCACCGCCCCGTGTACTCTCTCTCCTTCGACCAACCCCACCACCCCGTGTACTCTCTCTCCTTCGACCAACCCCAGCGCCCACTGTACTCTCTCTCCTTCGACCAACCCAACCGCCCACTGTACTCTCTCTCCTTCGACCAACCCCAGCGCCCACTGTACTCTCTCTCCTTCTACCAACCCCAGCGCCCACTGTACTCTCTCACCTTCTACCAACCCCAGCGCCCACTGTACTCTCTCTCCTTCGACCAACCCCAGCGGCCAATGAATGTAATATTTCTTTGTCACCCAGACTACCGCCACAGTATATTAACACATTGATTAATCTCAACTGCAATCAAATTAGGCTCTCTAAGCCTAAAAGATTTGATAGCTTATTCAGCTGCGTTTTATGCGCTATTTTTTTTACTCTGGACTTCCGCTTTCACTTATCTAGTTCGAAATTGAACATGATGAAAAAGAAACCTCATTCGTAGTTTTTTCTGGCAATTCGTATCTTTCATTAGATTCTGATTATATTTTTGCTGCTGCAATGGCCCCATGGCCCGCTGTCATCTTTTGATTCAATGACGGTTTAGTCAGACTGTTCACATTTCATCTGAATATAGGATTAAGCCTAACGTTGTTTTTTTTATTGAAGTTCCCCCTGTTGCTAAAGTATTTTGTTCGTGTCTTTGTTTCGTTTATTTTTCAAGTTAGCCGGAAAGTCCAGCATCTTCTTCATTGTTTTGTTCGTTTATGCTTTTAATTACTAAAAATTAAAAAAATAAATAATCTTTTCTATCTAATTCGTATAAAAAAACACTTGTTTTACTTTGTTTCTACTAAAAACAGTAAGCTATGGGTGAGTGTGCTGTAATTTATTTCTTGAAATTAATGTCTAACAGTCGGCTAAAATTCACATCAGATTGGCCCTCAATCAACAAGACGATCTGCCTTTTTTTCCAAAGTAAAGAAAACGTTCCTAAAAGAAGGATAGGCACTAGCTAGCTTGGTTGTATGTCTTTACTTTTAGGGAGTTTGACTGATTAGGATGATGAAGGTCTTTTGCTCTTTTGAGCGAGGAACGTGTTTGGATTGGGGCTAGGTCAGGATTATTATTCTGCCACTGTGCATGACTTTCCGCATTTGTTTGAATCGGAAGTCAAATCGTACCGCCCTTGGCAACCAGATTGACGCACTTTTATATTTAAAAAATACTAGCTTAGTCATATGAATTGCAAATTGAGTTCAATATAAGTTGACAATTGAATAAGCTACACGCTTATGTGTTCAGCCATAATAAGATTGATGAGTAGCAACACGCAAGTCAACCAAGCTTATGCAGTGGTTTGTGTACAACTTGCTAAGGCCTGCTTTTTTACTGATGGTCTTCATAAACTCTTGCAGGAAGCGGAGAATCTATAGCAGTTTCTCTCTCGACTGTCAAATGGTTTGGGCAAGATGATAGGCCTTCAGTCTGTAAAACCCTCAGATAGAGATCCAGCAATACGGTGTTGTAAATGCGAGCGAACATCAGCTGCTTTGCTTGGCCTGTCTTATAAGCTCTTAATCTCTTAAGCTCTCTGCCTCTCTTATTCTCATTGGGTTCGAAACGATACACTACGTCCAGTGTCACTCTGTCCATAGACTAAAGTTAGTCTACAGATTGGAAGCAGATACGAGCGTACAAATCTCATCTTTTGATATGTTGTTCCTGCCTTCTTACTCTATCGAACTATTATGTATGTCCTTATTTGTAAAATATTATTCTTTAAATTATTTCCCTTGAAGGACATTTGTCGAAAATTGTAATTTCAATTAAATTTGCATTTTACATGCTGCGCAGGTTCTGACCCTCTTGTAACCAAGTCTGTTTTAATCAAAGAAAATTTCTATAAATCAGCATTTCGGATAACTTTGCTGGTCCGGTCACATGTCAATGTCTGATTCTCTCTGGATTGGCTAGTTGTCATTTAGTAGTTTTTTTTACGAAAGTGAACTAATTTCAATAAAATAATAGGAAGATCAATTTTTCACAGATTAAGACGTACATAGTTCGATAGAGTAAGAAGGCAGGAAAAACATATCAAAAGATGGGATTTGTATCTGCTTCCAATCGAGCGCAATCTTTAATTTTATGTCGAAAAACGACAAGTTTCCTATCTCCGTAGTGTATTTTTTCGCGAAGATTAGACTCCAAAAACTTTCCAAGAAACGAAGTGTCCCGTCGTCCTTCTACTTAAGGTGTCCTTGCAGTTAATACCCATGTAGACTAAAGCGCATAGCTCTTCAAGGCCAAAAATTCAGCTTCTTCAATCAAATAGTCTATGGCCTTAAGCGGGCGAAGTTTCTCGTCTTATTTTAGCGTTGAACAATCAGTTTCTTTCAGAGCAATCAGAGAGATAGACAATTCAAAAAACATACACAACTATGCATTGTTTATTTACTCACCTAGCTGAGACATTTGAACCCTTATCAACATATTGAAGTTACACAGGTACAATGTAAACTTTTTTAAAGAAGAGCTAAACGCACCTGTATGAGAGAATTTTGGTGTGTCTATTGTTTGCAATTCCTATCTCCTATTGAGTTTGGGCTAGTATTTCTGTGCCAACACTCACTATTCCCACCCGATTTGCCGGGCAGAAATGTCAGAAATCGTCAATCCTTTGCAAGTAGAAAATTGAACCATAGACAACAAGATCTATTTTTAGAATGGCAGACTGTAGATGAGATGCTTAACGTAAGAAGAACAAGAACAAATTCAAAAAACATTTGGGCTCCCGGGCAGAGAAATGACGTTTCTGCCCGCCCTTGCAAATCGGGTGGGAATAGCTATACCATAGACCTTCTTCGTGCAGAAAGAGGGAAATCCTCGGGCCGCTTCGCGTCCCTCGGATTCTCCCCCTTTCTGCCCTCAGAAGGTCTATGGTATTGGTATATTCCCAGAAACTTGATTTTGTCAATTACCGTAAAAATAAACTTATTTAATTTTAATTAATTTAACTAGTTTCAGAAAATAGGCTGCAAGCCGAAACCTCAATTAGTAAGAGTAAGGGCTCTTCTTTCGATAACCCACATTTTTTCAAGGAGTTTAGCGAATCAGATTCTAGATTAACTCCAAACATCTGTCTGCAGTAAATACGACGTATAGATTTATTCAGGGCTCTGCATCCGAGCTCCATAAACTATGCAGACATCAAATTATTTTAATTGTTTCAACTGAGCTTGACTGTCTAGGCATCAGAACAACGCATCTGCTCTGCACCAGTCTTGCTGCATCTAATAAACATGCCAACGGAGCAAAATCGTGGGAGAAAAATTATTTATAATCATAAAAGTTTCGTGCGTCCGTGAATTATTAAATAATAAATACTGCCTATATTTTATCAGAAAATAATAACAAAAAGCCAAGAGCAGATTCTTCCATGGGTATTGGGCCGGAACTTTTCGACACTGTATTTCTCGTACTTAATTGAATAAATAAAAATACTCAAAAGCTTCACTGATTTCTGCAGCTCACTTACGTGGCCTTACCTGAGACGTTGAGCCTTGCTGTCAGAGAAGTGAATCAAGTACCAAGGTAGTTCAACTACTCACCTGGCTCGCAGATGAAGCGAAACACCGAATAGCTTCCGTAGTTGCTCGGACTCCAACTGGTCGATCCCACTTGGCAGCCGGAATCGCTGCTCAGCTTCAATAGGACAGTCCCGCCGAGCCCCGGCAGCAGCAGGCGGCGGTCGGCGCAGTCGGGACCGGACGCTGCGTAGGAGAGTCGCAGGGTGGCGCTGTTGTTGAACTGGGCGGTTCCGTCCTCCGGCATCAGCTGGAGACAGGCGGAGTGCAGGCTCAGGAAGTGGCTGGGCTGGTCAGCTGACCGGAAGGACACGGAGTGCGGCTGGCGGCTGAGTCCGGTCTCCTCAACGAACACCGTGCCGCTGCTGTCTGTGAAACTGCAGGCGGAGTTGGCTGGGCACAGCAGCTGGGTGGCGGAGCCGGTTTCTTGTAGCCGAAGCTGACGCGACGGGCACAAGCCGGGGTCTGCAATTCAGCAGCTGTGTGCAGCCATGGTGCTTTTTCACAGTAAATTTGTTTCAATTTTTTTGGCCTTGACTCACGGTGGACACAATGAAAGGACAGCGCTGAGTCCGACCTGAAGAGCCCGTCATCAGACCAGTCGGATCTAGTCAGGTAGTAGCCCTGATGCCGGACCATCTGGCTCGGGTGCTGCACAGGGCTGATGCGCCAGTGCTTGCAGAACTCGGCTGCGTGGATTCTAAAGCTGGCTGACTGGTTGAAGGTGACTGAGTTCTGTTTGGCCCTGAAATAAAACTGTGAGTTGGTGTTGACGAAATAGAAGTCGGGTCTGAGGGCGTCAGCGAAGGACACGGCGTCGGGGGTTCCGTCCAGAGCGGGCCTGAGCTGCATCTGCAGCAGCGTGTCGCCGGGCTGTAGAAAAATCCTCACCCTCTGGTATGAGTCGCAGGCCCAATACCGATCAGAGAATGGTCCGTAGGCCATGATCATGAAGGTGTCGCAGGAGATGTTCTGGCCTGAAATAATCGAGATTCCTAAACTCTTGAGACAGACGGACACTCAGTCAATAGTTTAATAAGTAAAAGTACGTGTAGCTATGTTCCGCATTCTCACCTGAGACTCCAAACGCAAGCGAAGCCATGCTGCAGAGAAGCAGCCGAATAGACATGACTGACTCGAAATTTAAACCAAGTAAAAAGATGCAGATTATCTTTGAATAGTTTTTCTGATATTTAAAGCAAAAATCTGCGGTTCGTTGGTTGTCTAGCGTGGAAAGCTTTTGCTTTATTAGAGAAGTCTTCGGGCTCTTTCCAATTGGATTTTGTGGGCTCCAATGAGAGCAGAGCTTCTGCAGACTGAGGACAATACTTTTCTTTTATGCCATTATCTTTGAAATCCCAACAGTGTGCGTGCTTTCAGACAATAGATCTGGCAAGTTAAATATGGCGATTAAACTGAGAAAATTTATTCCACTACCTCCCCGCAAATTGAAAGGCAAATATCCGAAAACTTTACTCTGAATCGATTTCTGGATCAGCTGAGAAAGGATTCGTGGAAGGATAGAATTTTCATTGTCTTGCAGGTGAAAACTGATTATATAGAATATAATTCGAGACTTCCTGTTCTCCCGAAATATGGGAATTCATACGCAAAGCGGAAACTATAATAATTTTTGAGTAGCAAATATTTCAATCCTATACTGCATCATGCACTTGGGTAGCTTGCAATTTTATATTTCGCGCATTGTTTCGATCAAGTTTTTGTAAAACTTGAATTAGAAAACCCATCTGTACATAAAATATAAACTATTGAATGTTTTTCTTCACTTTTTAATTACATTATATCGGAGATTTAGAGTGAGTTAGTGACTGTCTAAGATATAGCTCGTAGTGAGTTATTTTTTAAGCCAAGAGGGACAGTTTACGTTGGAGTTAATAGTCGCTGTGTACATAGGAGTGAGGTTGGAGTTGATAGTGGCTGTGTACATAGGAGTGAGGTTGGAGTTGATAGTGGCTGTGTACATAGGAGAGAGGTTGGAGTTGATAGTGGCTGTGTACATAGGAGTGAGGTTGGAGTTGATAGTGGCTGTGTACATAGGAGTGAGGTTGGAGTTGATAGTGGCTGTGTACATAGGAGTGAGGTTGGAGTTGATAGTGGCTGTGTACATAGGAGTGAGGTTGGAGTTGATAGTGGCTGTGTACATAGGAGTGAGGTTGGAGTTGATAGTGGCTGTGTACACAGGAGTGAGGTTGTAGTTGATAGTGGCTGTGTACATAGGAGTGAGGTTGGAGTTGATAGTGGCTGTGTACATAGGAGTGAGGTTGGAGTTGATAGTGGCTGTGTACATAGGAGAGAGGTTGGAGTTGATAGTGGCTGTGTACATAGGAGTGAGGTTGGAGTTGATAGTCGCTGTGTACATAGGAGTGAGGTTGGAGTTGATAGTGGCTGTGTACATAGGAGTGAGGTTGGAGTTGATAGTGGCTATGTACATTTGAATCAGGTTGGAGGGAAGAATGACTAAGTACATTAAAGTGAGGTTGGGGTGAAGAGTGGCTGTGTACATTGGAGTGAGGGCATCATTAAAGCTGAATAAAAATAATAATTGTTTGATTGCCTTGCATAAGGCAGTGTTGTACTTTCAGAAAATTTCGTAACAAAAAATATTCATGATTAATAAATATATATTAGAGGAAGTAAACACAAAAATTTCAATTAAAATGGATTTTAGCTTTAATGGATCTATATTGACTAATTGCGTGGCAAGCCAAGCTGGTTAGGAGTGCGTTGACATTATGCATTCACCATGAATGAGTCGTATAATATATATATTGCAATATATACCATAATGCTTAACTGTACAGTATGCCATGTCACTAAAATATCTGCGTTTTCGTCATAAATTTTATTTCCAAACTGTTTGTACTTTCAAGCCTGAAAAACAATTGACTGACGGGGGGGGGAAACTTGAGCCTGTACTTGCAACTGCACTAGCATAAATATTTCAGGTCCTAACGACTGACTGCATGACTGTATCAACCATAAAACTTTTTTGAGTTGCTTTCGTGTGTCGCAGTGTCATCCAAGAGAAGGTCTAACAACCATCCTTAGCCGTCTCAACCCCTCCCTGTCTGAAAAAATAGCATTTCGTGCCAATCACAAATATTGCGAATTTTTTGAGCGATATAGTCGTGGTGAATTAACTAATGGTGATTGCTGTAATTTTTTACTTTTTGCTTACGCACTAGCTCTTCGGTGCCCCCCCCCCCCCAGGGGGTCGCAGACAGGCATTTTAAATCACTCATGTACTCAACAAAAATCTCCCTAAGCAGCTAGAAAATCTTTGCAGCAAAATTAAAGTCTCCCGAGAAGCATAAAATCATTCCGTGCATTTAGAAAATCTGCTAAATCGAAAGAAAATCTCCCTGAGCAGTTAGACAATCGCCCGAGCACTTGAAAAATCTCCTAAACAGCTAGAAAATTTTTGAGAGCGGTCGAAAAATCTCCCCCCCCCCCAGAAGTAAAGTAGAAAACCCCAGAACAGACAGAAAATCCCCCCAGCAGTTAGAAAATCCCTTTTGAGCAGTCGGAAATCCCCCAATCAAATAGACCGAAAATTCCCCGGAGAAGAAAAGTCTTCGGGTTAAAAAATCTCCAGACAGAGACAGAGAATTCCCCCGCAGACAAAGAATCCCCCAAGCAGAAAGAAGATCTACCCGAGGCAGTTGAAAAATCTACCGGAGCATTTAGAAAATCTTCTTCCAGCAGTCCGACATTACCCAAGCAGTTAGAAAATCTCCTTCAAGCAATTAAAAAATCCCCTTCAACCAATTAGAAAATCTACCCGAGGCAGTTAGAAAAACTCCTCATGCAGTTAAAAATCTACCGAAGCATTTAGAAAATCCCTCTCGAGCCACGCAGAACTGAATCTTCCAAACTGACTATTCAATGGGTCGCTGGACTTGCCGGCATTCGCAGTATCGAGCTGGTCGATGCTGAGGCGAGGACCGCTTCCCGCCTCAATAACAGCAGCCAAAGAGCGAATTCAAGGGCTCAGGAAGCAGCAAGTGCTCATCGTGAAGATCCGCCCGACCAATCTTTATATCCTTGATTGTCATTACCTCGACGCCCAGCACTGCAACATCGTGACATAGTCACCATGGCGACCTGGCTAACAGAGATCTGGTGGGTGGCACAGCTATCGGGGCTATCGAACAACAACAATGAACGACTGGGTGCGAATGCCAGCTGCAGTCGCCGATAGCGTTTTTGTACTCGTAGAGCAGGACAAAGTCTCGATCTCATTCTGATTTTGCCTATCGGGCTCACTTTCACATTCGTCAAAGTTTAATAATTTTGCATATGAGTTTTGAGTACATGATTTTGGAAGTCAAAAATTGCAGGCATCAAAATAATCAAAAGTAGAAAGGAATAAGTTGATAAGAAATTTTACTAATATTCCTTTTATTTTATTAGCATACTACTTTCAATCAGTATTATATATATTAAAACAGGAAATCCCGAAAAGATGAGCACTACAAAACCAAGTTCTAGAGTAGAAGGTACTCAAGCACTTCTGGGAGCCCTTGTTAAACAGTTAGTTTTAAGACGACTTCTTGCTCGAGCGACTGCTGTGCTCACGCTCTCGCAACATCACGCAACAATAAAAATCATAATTATTATTATCATTATGAGGTCAATAATCGCACTCCAACATACTGGGAGGCAGTTTTTTTGCTCACGCACTTGTATTCACGCACCTGAGTTCACGCACTTGAGTTCACGCACCTGAGTACATCTGCCCTCAATTTCTGAAATTTTTTAATGTGTCTGTCTGTCTTTCATAAATTTTAGTATTTCTGTTTTCTAGATTTATGATATATTCACAATATGACTCATTAAGGAAGCATGAGACCACTTTATTTTTTAATTATATTCTTCTCTCATTAACAGTTCTTAATGAGTCGAAGCAGACAAAATGCCTAAAGAGTAGAATGCAAGACGGGGCTTTCAGGACAGTAAGAATCGCCCTTTTCTATATGCGCCTATAACTAAATTAAATATCCCCAGGCACTTCAGCAAAAATAGGGTACCTCCCCTTTTTGACCAAAAGTCACCAGATCCCATTCACTAGCCTAAAGTTAATATGTCCCCATAGATTCGTACCTTTTTCCCAATGGGTCCTCTGGGACAGAGGAAAAAACCTGGGACAGCCACAAAAACCTCGTAACATGCAAAAAAATCATAATCCATAATCCATAATTTCGTTTATCCCAGCGAGTTCAATGGACCTCACGCTATTATCTGGAGACATTAAACCTAAGCCTTATTCTAACAACTTAAACACATTCAAGTATCAACGCAGGGTACTCACCCCGAAAAAAAATATAAATTTTCAATAAAAATGCTTCCAACCGTCTCTCCAGGATCTTACTATGTTAAGCCTCATCCCAATTACAAATCTAAGTACCAATGCAAGAAGGAATGCAAAGAATATATGAAAAAATTCTGGCCTAACATTGAACCAACCATCCCGAATCTTAATCAAGCGGTTAAGATTCACTGGCATTATTTGCATGGAGTAACTATTAAAGATTACGACAGCTACTATAACTTTTCAGAAATTATTAAGCAACTGTAATTTGCCTCGGAAAAGTAACGATTAAAAGTAGCAACCAAAACTCAGAGTAGCGACCAAAACTGCAAACGATTTGGTCGCCACTTTTGGTTAGTCACCTCTTAGGAAAGGGAGTGCAGAGCAGGGAAGGAAAGGGCGAGCAATGTGAGCCGAGATTGCTGTCTCAGGCTTTAGGGAAAGAGCCTAAGCGGCCTCCGATGGACGTGGTCCACGCGGCTTTTTTCAACACAGCGTACACCGAGCTCCCGATTTTTCGTCTTTTCCCTGTCTCTTTACTCCCTGTCTACTGCTATTTTTAGCAACACAGTCATGGAAAATTTGGCCACAAAACGAGGCCGAGGCAAGATTTTTGAAAAATAAATTCGCAAATCTGGCCTCGGTTCTGGCCTCGTTTTGAGGCCGTGTAATTTCTCTCCACGTGCACCGCTAAAAATAACTTCTATACTGTTCGAATTTCTCTACCCCCTTTTTAGCAGTCTTTGGTCACTAAATTTGTCGCTACTTAGGGACGGGAGTACGAGTACAGTGTAAGGGAAGGATAGGGCGAGCAATATGAGCCGATATTGCTGACTCAGGCTTTAGGGAATAAGCAGTAGGGAAGGAGCAGTAGCGAACCTCTCTCCCTGTCTATCCGAATAGCTACTTTTCTTTCCCACAAGCTCGGGCGTATAGTCTACGTAGTCGACACATCTTTCACACACAGTGTACACTGAGTTTCCCTGGTGTATTTCCACGGTGTATTTATTGATCCTCCCTTCCGTCACATACCAAAGAACAGCTAGCTTCGCTCGTATTCAGCAAAGTTTAAACTCAACTTTATCAAAACACTTGGCAATGGCAGCGCGTACTGGAATCTCGGATGAGATCGCCGCTCTTTCGGCAACTTCAACTCTAACTATTTCGTCACAAGAAGAGCAAGAGCTTCTCGACGAGACGCAACAGACGCAAAAGACGCAACAAAAGGAAACACTAGATGAGGCGCTAAAGCTTTTTAACGACATGTTCAACAATCTACCAACCAAGAAAAAAGAGCAATGGAAGGAGAAAAAAGACAATATCGTTTTAAAACTCAAAGCGGCTTTTGAGGACGAGACTGAGGATGATGAGGAGGAAGATTTAACGGAGGAAGAGAAGCAGAAAATCAAAGCTGAAAAGAAAAAAGAGCTGGTAAATCAACTCAAGGACGAGTTAAAGGCCAAAGTTATTAAAGGCTCTCTTGTACACTCAACTGAAATCTATGGGTGTACATACACGAAAAGAGAGTCACTCAAGACTGCTCGTGACCATCTTGCCGAAATCAACCGACGCATCGACCAAAACCACAAAAATATAATCTACTTTGCTGTTCTGGCCGGCCAAGTCGTCAATACTGTTCGAGAGAAATATAAGGGAAAAAGAAAGTTGTTTCTGAACTGGTTGGCGACGAACGAAAAGGTGATAATGATGAAGAAGTCAAAGGCATACTTTTACATGAAACTGGCGACCGTGGCTGAGAGATTTCCTACAATCCAGCAACTCTCTCTGCCTTTAAGGAAAATGCAGTCAATTTTGCCTCTACTGCCGGAAATTTGCTCTCACGACAAAACGTTTTGGACGAATCTTCAATAAACTTCATTCATTCTAAGAATTTTTGCTATAAAATTATTCTACGCTTGTATAAATGATTGAACTCCCGCTGCTACGGTAGTATATTTTTACTGCTAGAAAACGTTAGGACTTTTTTTTTCCAACGCCGTTGGAATTTTTTGAGTCGCCACTGTGAACATAATAAATCAGAAGACCAGAATGACATAAGAAGGTCATTTGATTCCAACGCCGTTGGAATTTTTTGGCTAGCCTGTTTAATCATTAAAGCATGCGTTACTATTGCATAGCCTTCTGTATTCCGATTTCTTTTAGGAGTCTTCCCATTTCCTTATTTGGCGCGTGCAATACGAAACCAGCGGATTCACTACCCAAGCAGCCGCCAACCCCCAGCCCTAGCTTAGTCTTTCCAAAAATGATTCCTTTAACTAACTTACGCGCAATACTTTCTCTAAACCCACGCGATGCCCCCATACTGTCTAGACTTCTAAGCATTTCCTTGTCCCATCGGTGTTTTTCATTTGGAAAGTCGCGGTACTTAATATCATGTTCCATACATACCTCATCAAGCTCATTTACAGGCTCATGACCTGGATTAGGCACATTTTTAGAATCTAATTGTATTTCAAGAGGGTTCAAAGGTCCACAATACTTATATCCAGGGATTGTCCAACCATTATTTGGCTTCGGAAGCTTTTCGATTATTCCGTGAATGTCGGGCATTTTAATTTATTTTTTATTGAAAATTAAATTAAAAAATAATGACTGAGAGCAAATTACAAGCAATCTATTACTGTGACAACGGTTATTTTGTTGGTAAAAATGCCGTCTCCAAATTAGCAGAACTCAGTAAAGAACCAAAACAAATAGTAGAAAAATGGCTGTCTAAACAGGCTGTTTATCAAGTCTATTTCCCGCCTGTTAAATTTACAAGACCCCATTTCAACATCTATAAGCCTAACGAGGCGCACCAAGCTGATCTTCTGTTTCTCCCAAACGATTCTGGGTATAAGTACGCTCTCACTGTCATTGATGTAGCTTCGTGTTATAAAGAAGCAAGGCCGCTTAAAACAAAACAGTCTCAAGCTGTAGCAGACGCTCTGCAAGACATATACGAAAATTCACCTTTAACCTACCCAGACCTCCTCATGACCGATCCAGGTAAAGAATTCATGGGTCGAGTTAAAACTCTAATGCAAAAAAATAATACAAAAATTCGTTACGGTAGAACCGAGCTTCACAGAGATCAAGCCTTCGTAGAAAGATTTAATCTAACTTTAGCCAAGCGACTATTTACTAAGCAGACAGCAGAGGAGCTCAAACTGAAGAGCGGACAATACTACACCAAATGGAAAGACCAACTCCCAGTAGTAATCAGTCAGCTTAACAATGAAGTTTCTCGCATGACAGGCCTAAAACCTTCAATTGCTATTAAACAAGACAAAGTTCAGCTTAAATCTCCCAATCCACAACAAAAAAATTATCCAAAGCTCCCAGGAGTTCATTCTCCGGAAATTCTCACCAATTCTGAGTTTGTTCGATTCCTTTACCTGCCGGGAGAATTAGAAAAGGACACAAAGAGACGAGCAACTGACCCCTATTTCAGTTTAGATGTACATAAAATAGACAGACATTTTACAACCGCAACTGGTGACTACTATTTTCTGTCTCAAGCCTTTAATCCTAAATCCCCTACAAGATCATTTGCCAGAGCAGAACTTCTCGTCATTCCAAGTGACACAGAAATAAATTGAAAAATAAAAATGTACAAAAAAATGATCGAAACCAGAACAGTTAATAAAATTAGCAAAATCATCGACTCTAAACAACCAGGTTTTGTAACTATTAAGGGCATGAAAGTGAAAGTCGATCCGTTGCAGCAGCAAATCCATTGTAAAGATTGCAATCACAGCATTACAGATGAAAAGACTGGGGGAATCCTGCCTCTCGCTGCACTGATTCCAATCATTGCGGGTGCAGTTGGTGCAGCAGGTGGAGTTGCTGGAGGTGTTGCAACGGCTGTGAAAGCGGGCAATGACAGAGCTCACCAGTTAGAAATGGAGAAAATCGCGAGAGAAAAGGGAGTCACAATTAAAGCAGGTGAAGGCTGCCCCTTCGCTACTAATCCCTGGGAAAACGAAAACATTTCAAAATCCGACGTCATAAAAGCTATAATGACATTGCATAAAGCAGGATTTACAATGCTCCGGATGTGAAAAGATAAAAGCAGGGATCTGATCAGTAATACTAAAATTAATCAAAAGTGGTTAGTCCAGAGAAGTTCAAGCAAAAGCTGAGGGTGACCACCCAAAAAAACATTTTTTTAAACTGATAGAAAAAACATGCCGAAAGCAAATCCAGCAAAAGATTCTGTAAACTCTTATTTTTCTAAAGATTTTTCGCGAAGCCAAAATCTTTCATTTCAGGACAAAAGCAAACATCTTCAAGAACTCTGCAGGCAAAAGTTCAATACAGACCCAGGATACCTAGGCAGCTATGAGAAACAATTAGAAGTAATAAAGCAACTACAGTCATCAGATCAGTACACCCCAGTAAAAAACCCAGCAGCTGAACACCAACAGAAGAGCCGCAACCTAGTTAACAAGTACCAAACTCTCACAGGGCAAAATGTACCTAAATACCCACAGAATAAACAGGAACAGGATGACCTGGAAAGAACAATCCACCAAATTGAGTCAGAGATGAACCAAGAAGACATTCAGTTTGCAAAGAGAACTTTTACAGACCACTACATAGAGTACACCATTCCCGCCAAACACAACACAGCAACATCCACAACAACATCCAACACAACAACGACTCCTGACGTAAATGACTTTAGAGATGACATTCAATCAGTTATCAATCACACACTTAAAACTCGCAAAACCTTCAAGCTTCAGCTCTCGTTTTTATTGGAATTTTATATGCCTACGAAACCCACCGAACATCTTGAATATTACATGACCACTAAGGCTTCACCCTTTAGTCCAACCGATTCACCAGACCCTTTTCTACAAGAAGTTAGTAAAAAGATTGACGCCTTTACATCAAGAGGTTCTGGTTGGGTTGTTACTGGGATTCGAAAAGTTTCAGCTATGATTTTCAAATTCGATCCCCTTAAAGCTTCTTCTTACCTGGAACTACCAACAAAGCTCGCCAATAAAAAGGCATGTATCAACGTGAAGAACTATGACAACTGCTGCGCTTTATGGGCGGTTTTGTCAGCATTATTGCACGACAAGGATCGAGCCCATCCTGAAAGAACTTCACATTATAAGACGTATTTTGACGAGTATTTTACCAAGTGTATCAGCAAAGGAATATTATTTGAGAAAGGAGGTTTAGCAGTCTCTCAAATCCCCAAACTAGAGGAAGTGTTTAATAATAAAATCAGAATCACCGTATTCGAGTGGAATGAAAGCAAAGAGAAAGTTGAAATTGTTAGGAGTAGTAAGAATATTCTAGACGAAGACCCGACCCGACACCCAGCAGCCAGGCGCATAGAAGTCGATCTTCTGATAATTGGAAACTTACAGTCTGAAGCCCATTATGTTTGGATTAAAGATCTTTCTAGGCTTCTCCACAAGCAAATGACAAACCACAAAGAAGCCGTATCTATCTGCAGATTGTGTCTTAAGTATTATTGTGGTGGTAAAGAAAGTCGGGAGGCAAAACTCACAGAGCATGAACTCACCTGTGAGGACCATCCAACTAACTGCTCTCTTCCTTTCGGTAACCAGAAGTATTTACGGTTTAAAAATTATCACAAGATGGAGAAACTTCCCTTTATTGTATTTGCCGACTTTGAATGTTCAAATGTTAACGGCAAGCACGTCCCAAATTCAGTAGCATACGTTTGCATTGGACATCATGGACATCTTGGAAATTCTGATATCATCGAGTATAACCACTTCTTCGGGGAAGACTGTGTTAAACAGTTTATATTTAGAATGCTAGAGTTACGTAGAAAATTTAGCTCAATCCCACCTGTGCCAATCAATATGACCGATCAGGATGAGATCAATTTTCAATCAGCGACCCGTTGCTACATATGCAGAAAAGCATTTGAAGACAGTTTAAAGAATCCGAAAGTTAGAGACCATTCGCACTTCGACGGCTGCTTCAGAGGTGCCGCACACAAAACCTGCAACCTAAAGCTAAAAAATAACATCCACGATTTAAATATTTTTCTACATAACGCTCGTTCATACGACCTGCACCTAATCGTTGAAAGAATAGGTGAAATAGAGGGCATTCACCTCGACTGCATAGCTGAGAACAAGGAAAAGTTTAAATGCCTCAACATAACAGAGGTGGGGGCCTCCGGTTCACTAAGTGATTGTTCTGGTTTGGTTAAAATCAAGGATACTTATCTGTTCCTAGCAGCCCGTCTACGCGCATTAAGTAAAAATCTAACAGATGAGCAATGCACTTATACAAAAATCCTGGCACAAATATTAGCAAAACAAGATCCCGAATCTTCCAAGCTACTCAGAAAGAAAGGTTTCTACCCTTATGAGTATGTGACTGGGTCGCACATCTCGCACATCTTTGAAGGTGAACTTCCACCAAAAGAAAAGTTATTCTCTCAGCTAACAAACTCAGGAATTTCTGACAAAGACTATGAGCACGCACAAGCAGTCTACAAACATTTCAACTGTCAAAACTTTTTTCAATACCACATGATTTATCTTTACACAGATGTTTTTCTTTTGGCCGATGTGTTTCAAACCTTCAGAAACACCTGGTACACAGCATATGGTCTTGATCCCGCACATTATGTAAGTTTGCCCGCCACCAGCTGGGAATCTCTACTTAAAATGAAATGGGATGAAAACCCAGACTGGTATGTTGAACTTCTAACCGACATTGACATGTACAATTTTATAGACACAGCGAAAAGAGGCGGCATATCAATCTGCGTGAACAGATATGGAAAGGCGAATAATCCGTATCTCAAATCTTATGACCCTGCGAAACCCTCAAATTATATCGTTTATTTAGACGCCAACAATCTCTATGGTTGGGCAATGAGTCAAGACTTACCTGTGAGAGACTTCCAGTGGCTCCCCGTATCACAAATAAACCCAGCGTTTTCGATACCTGCGATTTACGAGGTTGACGTAGAAATTCCCAATGAACTCCATGATCATTTCTCTGACTTTGCGCCATTCCCGGAGAATATCAACTGCCCGAAGATTATCGAGCACCCAGATGGCACGTGGAACCTGTCTACAGAAAACGAACACACAGCAAAACTCACCCAAAACCTACACAACAAGACTCGCTACAAAATTCATTATAAGCTGCTACAGTACTTCATATCCTTAGGCTGTAGGGTCACAAATGTACATAGGGCCCTCAAATTTGCAGAAGAAGCGTGGATGAAACCCTACATAGAAAAGAACACCCAGTTCAGGGCCAAAGCAACCAACAACTTTGACAAGGATCTGTTCAAGCTAGCAAACAACTCTGTATACGGCAAGACTCTTGAAAATGAGCGCAACCGTACGAATCTAAAACTCGTCACCGTTCATGAGCGTGACATCATTCAGAGAAATATTTCTAAACCGACTTTTAAGGAACTTCACGTCTTCAACGATTACTTAGGGGCTGTTCTATTCTATAAGACAAAAGCAACACTCTGCAAACCTATATTTACAGGTGTCACTGTGCTTGATGAATCGAAGCGTCTTATGTACAGTTTCTTCTATGACATGAAACGACAATATGGGGATCGGTTAAAACTTCTTTACACTGACACCGACTCTCTAATTCTAGACATTCAGACTAAGGACATCTATCAGGACATGCTTGAACAAAACCGCCTCCCCCAAAACCCTTATGATTTGTCAGAGTATCCAGAATCATTTAAAACTTTGAAAGGGGATCAAGTGTTCGACCCATCCAATAAAAAAGTAATTGGTAAAATGAAAGATGTAGAGGCAGGTGATGTTATCTCCGAGTTCATTGGTTTGAGATCAAAATCGTATTTTTTAAAGTGCGGTGAAAGCGATGAAAGCGATGAATCAGGAAAAGTAATTAAGAAGTCCAAGGGGATTCCAAAGCATGTAGTTAAGAACTCTCTGCATGAAGAAGCCTACAGAGTTGCCCTGTTACATAATAAGACAACTACACATGAGTTTGTAAAGCTTCAGTCGAAGAACCATAATATTTTTACCATAAACCAGAAAAAGATTGGCCTGTCAGGGGCAGATAATAAGAGGGTTGTCTTTCAAGACAATGTTACGAGTCTTCCGTTTGGGCACTGGAGGTTAAAAACGTAGGTTGAAGTATAAGGTTTAAAAACGTAGACTGAATTTTAAAAAAAATTTAACAAAAAATAATGACGACAAATATTTTTCTGGAACAGTTGGCAAAAGAACTAGAAATCCCAAACTTTAGAGGCGTCTTTATGAAGGATACATTACCTGAATCCCACGCACTGAAAGAATGTGGCATCATGAACTTTGACAGTGCTGAGAAACCAGGGTCTCACTGGGTTTGCTGGGTGATTGATCCAAACAGAAAGCATAGGTACTACTACTTTGATAGCTATGGTACGGCTGTTCCTGATGAGCTAAGGGAATATATGGGAGCTCCAAAAATCTACCGCTCAGACTTTATTCTGCAGGGGCTTAGCAGTGATATTTGTGGAGAGCTGTGTACGAGCGTATGACTGTTTTATATGCAATGACTAAGACTCGAAAAAGCTATAGGGAAATCATTTTAAGTTTAAATGTTTAGTTTTTGCATAGTTTTTCGCATAGTTTTTGAAGACAGTTTCGATATCATTTCTCAATTGGCTCATGTCATCAATGCTATTCAGATGTACATGTTGCTCATTGAGCTGCTCATAAAGTTTTTGAATGCTTTGAAACTCGTCTTCTGAAATGAACTTGTCTTCTATTGCTTTTGAAATATACCCGGTGATAGAAGACTGGATGCTTTTCTGTTTTGCTTGCATTTCCTGCAGATTCTTTAGCTTCTGGCGTCTGTTTCGAGTTAGAGCTCCTGTAACCGCTGAAATGAGCCCACACGAGGCCCCAATAACTCCAAGTGGAATGGCGATTGGTGCGGTGATAATGGGAAGTGTAGAAACAGCAGCTGCAGATCCGCTTAGAATTGACACTGACCCGAGAACCATATTAATATACTCGAAAGCTTGACACTGGCTGTTGAAGCGTTTCAGTTTTTTAGAGTTTTTCATAAGGGCGGTTTCAATATCCATTCGCATTTTCTGAATCTCTACAAGTCGGAACTGTTGAGAGTTGCAGGTAAAAGTATTGATTGTAGGATAGAGAGGCGCACTAGGTGCTATATTTGGTTGCGGGTCATACAGAGAATCATTTTCGGCCATTTTTTATAGGTAAAAAATTTTTTTTCTATTTTACGATCGGGCGTCTTCAATGTCAATGTCAGGGAGATTGTGCTGTCGCTCCAGGCGACTAATTCGTCTCAAAGTTTTCCCCCACTTGTTATAAATTCTATCCAGATAGCTTGTGTGCGTGGCAACATCTCTTTCTATCTTTTTTATTTTTGCTACATTTTGATTAATGGTTGTTCTCCAAGCGGTAAATAAGGCATCAGTCTCAGCTTTTGAATAGGAATCAAGGATGTCTCGCTTTTTATTAATCGCTGTTCTTATAGTAATGTCTTTTGCATTGATTTCCGATCTGAGAGTTTGAGCTAGAGTCTCAACGATGGCGGTCAGCTTTGCTATTTTTGCCCGCAAGTCTTCAATGTTTATTTGATGATGGTGTGCTGACCTTTCCAATGGTTTTAAGCGGTCTCTAATCGGTCCGATCTCTGGGATCTTTTCGTCAACGTTAATGTAGCGCCTGTCAAGGAAAGCAAGCGAGTGTGCAGTGGAGCCACTAGTAGATTCACCAGCAAAGTTTATGGACATTTTTGTTTTTTTTTTAAATTACGCTACTGTTCTTTTCTCTTTGTTAATCATCACGAACTGATAAGGTTTATTCCACTTCTCAAAGCATAGGTTAACAAATTCTTCCTGCGATACCTTTCGATCAAATGGAGGCTTAGTAAAATGGGCAGGAGCAATCACCTCGTTACTTAACCTCTTCAGTCGGTCTTGCGGTATGGTTGGGAACAAGAGGATCAGATTGCAGTTCCCCCGAATAGTTTTGTTTGGCAACTCAAACCAGTTTTGGGTAATATAGATTACATTACAGTTGTTGTGTCGACCCCTGGTGAAATAGTTTTCAATTTGCTTCTGGGGCCCTGTCATGCAGTCATCAAAGACAATCAAGTGCTTCCTTCCCTTTTCCAGTTCATCAGGCTGAGGGAGAAGTTTAGTTTTAGGATCAATTTGCGGGTCCCCATATGTGAACACTTTAATGTCGTGCCACTTTTCATTATCTGGTATATGGCTAGCATATTCACTGGCGACAATTTCTGGATCACTGGGCAGCTTGGATTGGTTATTAAAACACTGAATGATATGCTCCTTTTTTAGTTTGTTCTGTAGACCTGCAATCAACATCTTATACTCATCTTGATACAGAGTGGGTGAGTAGATGTGCAGTGTGTCATAGTCAAGAAATCCCGGTCTGAGAAGCATGTTAAAGATTCTGAATGTCTTCCCTGAGCCTGATTCTCCAACAACAATACATCTAAAATGACTAGGAATTGCCTCGTTATGAGTAAATTTGATTTGGTTCCGAGTCCAATGAGGGTTGAAGTCATTTGAAAAATCCATTTTAAAGTAAAAATTAAAATAAAAAAAAAACAACATGAATTTCGCTGGCGTCGTAAATCAACATTCCAACACTTACAAGCTGTCGTTCCTAGACTCTAGGTACATCAACACAGACGAAATCACAAGACAAGACGCCTCGCAAAACGCAAAACTTAGTGACCTATCAAAACGTATACAAGCCCTAGAATCGGAGAATTCTGCATTGAAATCAAGAGTCGCTGCACTAGAATCGGAGACAAATCTCCTGGAAATAAGGACAAATACCCTGGAACCGCAGACAAATGCCCTAGAATCAAAGACAATCGCCTTGGAACGCCGAATGGCAAATCGCCTTGAGTTCACGGCCGCGGACCGTAAGGGCATCGCCGACGCGGCAGTAGAAAGCAACTGTGTAAAAATACATTCGGCCTTTATATTTTCTGCACTTATGGACGCAATATCGGCGCTACAGATAAAGGCATATGGTCATGAAAAACAATCCTGGACAACTTTGTTACACGAAATAAAAAATTTGAAACGAGGCAACCGTGGCAGACCGTCTTGCGATTCGAACACAAACCTTCCCAAATTTACTTTAACAGCGTTAGTGTCTCTGGCACTGGGTCCATAACCATGTGCGTGTGTGTGTGTGTGTGGTTTTTTTTACTTATATATGTCTTTTGCTATTAGTCTTGTACCCCCACACGTCTTGTACCCCCAGAAAGCACCTTAGTCGTATTTAAAACCGCTGCCTTTTTTAAGATCGGCTCTCATCTTAGCATAAACAGATGGATCAATGCTATCAGCGCTTGGTGCCAATGAATTTGGTGCCAATGAATTTGGTGCGAGTGGTTGAACATCATTTATAGTGTCCTTGATCTTCTTTGCAGCTGTGACTACACTTCCCGCCGCCTCGGCAGCATTTTTTATATTTTCTTTGTTCTCACTGATGACTTTGAAAATCTTTGCCCCCTGGGCGATCAAATCAGCAATACCGTTACCCGATCGCTCTTTTCTTGGATAATGACCTGCTGGAAAAAGTCCAGATCCTCTTTTAATGAGCTTTAATTCGTTCTCATCGTAGTATTTAGGGACGTCTTTTTCGAAGATTAGTGGCATTTTTTTATGTGAAAAAAATTATTTTTTATTGAACCTTGAAAGTAAAAGTTCTCTTGCTCTTTTATCGATGTACTTCTTTTCTAGCATTTTATCAAGAATATGAACAAACTCTTTTCTATTCTCATCCTTTAAACCTGTCTTTGCTGCTCCTAGGAGAACGACTAGTCGCTTGTAGACTTCAGGCATCCCTGTGCCGGTACTTGCAGCTGATGTATCTGGTGATGTCTCTGGTGATGTTTCTGGTGATGTTTCTGGTGATCTAATGTCTTGCCTTGGTGTGAAAACTCTGTTTGAAATTCGCTGCATTCTATCTGGTGAGAATTGTTCTAGATGCCTCCATACTTGTGGATTTGCCGTTTTGTAATTAGCTACTTGAGTTGGATCTGCTGTCTCAAGTTGAGAGAGTACATCTTCTTCTGTTAATTTTTTAGGGCTTTGTTGCTGCTGAGGCATCTCTTGTTGCTGAGGCATCTCTTGTTGCTGAGAGAGTTGTTTTTGCTGTTCCTGGTAATTTATGACTTCTAGCTGATCGGGCAGGTCAAACCATTGTTTAAAGTGCTTATACTTTCTAAAGCTGTTTAGGTTTACCCCATTGTCATGTAAAAATTTGAGTATATCAGGGACTTTAAGGATGTCTATGTCTCTTTGTAAAGCAAATGTCACCAGATCTTTATAATTTTTTAGCTGTTTCGCAGAAATAGTTTCTTGATTTTTAGTCATGAAGTTGAGCAATACTTGGGTGAAAGCAACCTTCTTTGAGGTGTTTTCTCCGACCCCGGCCGCGCCTTCTTTGATGACTCCAATACTTTCTTTCGTTATCTCAAGATGATAATCCACAGGATCAGTAGAAATATTTTTACGCCAGACACTAACACCAAAGACGAGTTTGCCTTCATATTCTACTGGCCCAAAGAAGTTATCTGTTACTTTTAATTTTTGCTGAGATGCTTGAGGAGACGTTTCGCCAGATGGAATTTTATTCAGCGCATTCTGAAACTGGCTCTCTTGAATCTCATCAACAGCTTCCTTAACTGTTTCAATTGATTTCTTTGTTTCGGTGTATCCCGGTTTGTGAAACTCAGTGGCGGCTTGGATAAACTCATTGTAGGACTGCTGCTCTTTGTTAATTAACCCAGTGACTCGTTTTTCGGCTTCTGCAAGCTTCTCTAAGTCAGAGATATAATGAGAATTTTTTCGCTTCATTTTTTTTATTTTAATTTTTTAAGTTAAAAAATGAACGATCCTCTGACGCCAGTTTTCTATAAAATCAACAAGCCTATCTTGAGTGATGACAGCACAATCAAAGCGACTCAAGTAAGAGTCCCCAGTCATGAAAATCAGAATGAAACTAATTTGGGCCCCGGTCAAACGCTAACATTCACTTACACTGGGTGTTCATCTCTGGTCAGCGTTCACAGTCTAAGGAGCGGGTTTTACATGACATTCCAATACAAGACTAAAGGTGGTACAAATGCTGCTGGTGCTAATACTGACAAGCATGACGCTGATGTCACGCTAATCAGCAACTTCTGGGCCTACATGTTTAAGGAGTTTAGCGTGTCGAACGGGAGTACAGAGCTGGAGAGAATTGCCAACTTTGGTGTAGTGTATGACACTCATTGTCTCATTGAAAACCCAGATTTTATTCAACTTGGTAGCGGCGCTGGCTTCATCCCTAATGAGGAGAAAGGAGACGTAAATGATTCAGGTTTTGCAAAAAGAAAAGGGAGATATAACTATGCATTGACGGGTGCTGATGATGGCGCAAAGAATCCTCAGTATAGAAATGTAGATATATTTGTACCTTTGAGATTCATGAGCGGGTTCTGCAATACATTTAATCGCCTGACCAGCAACTTTAGTTACACGTTTAGGCTTACCAGGGACGATCGCAACAGGAGTGTTTGGACAGGAGCTGAGCATACTAGAATGGAAGTTAAGCTAGCAGGAGTTGAGCTGTACTTGGAAATCATTGAACCAAAGACAGCACTGAAAGCTGAATATTTGAAGGCTATTGAAAAAGATATTGATGTTGCTTACACAGCTTACATGTGCAGGGATGAACGCAATGAAAGAAGGCAACAGATTTGTATTAAGGAGGGTTCTTGCAGCAACCCAAGGTACATTATTGTCAGTTTGAGAGATCCATTAACTATAAGTCGTTATGAACATGGAAATGTGCGAACAATTCAACATGAAATCAGTGATAATCTTTACCCGGCAATGCCACAGAATGGAGATTTTGCAGCAAACAAAATTAGTAAATTTTACTGCGAGCTGTTTGACTTAGCCGTTAAGGAGAACAACGGAATCGCTATTACGGCATGGCAGTTCAAGACTCTTTTCCCCATTTTCGGTGCAGACGTGTCGGCCAGGCAAATGCCTACTGACAACAGTCCGGTGAATATTGTGACCACTATCGACAGAAGTGAGGCAACACCCGTTGACCTTTTTATCATCTATGCATTTGAGAGGAAAATTAAGCTGAACATGATTAATAATTCTTCGAGTAAGGTTTAAAATATTTTTTTTGTAAAAAAAATGGAAGCGATTGCTGAAAGACTAAACAATATCGTGTCGCATTCGAAGGAAAGTATCCCAATTACAATAACTGGTCGACTTACAGATGCAAGTGGAACTTTTATTGAAAAACTTGAGCAACCCATTCGTCTGGACCCAGAGGCAAACTACCATGTTTATCTCAATGACTTTACGGGTTGGTCAAATGTCCCCAACGTGACAGAAAAGAATAACATGTTTTATTACAAATGGAAACAAAGTGGAGGCGAAGTGAAAGAATTTCCGGTTAAATTCCCTGTGAGCACACAGAGCGTGGACACTTATAATTACTTTCTGGAGAACGTTTTTACCAAAAGGGGGCATTTTGGAACTCCTGATGCTAGCAAACCCGAGAATAAACTATTTCCAGTTAAATTGTCCTATGATCTCACTGTAATGAGAGTGGTTATGCAAGTTCATAAAGACGCAGAGGTGGAGTTTAAAGATGGCACCTGGTATCGAGAGTTGGGATTTGAAAAGAAAGTCTACAAGGCAGAAACCGCAGCACCACCCGCAACTCCTTCGCCGGGGGCAGTTATGTTGAGCCGCCAGCCGGCACGCGGTTTATTTATGGCAGAAAATATCGCAGACATTGTTAAGAGTTTGAACATTTTGATCCGAAGCAATCTCAGTCTGGACTGGGTCTTCAAGGGAAAGCGAACAAATATTTTATACAATATTTCTAACTCTGTTGCTGGTGGACAGATGATTGTTGAGAAACCCAATCCAGTAAAAAGAGTTGTGCTCTGTAACAAAGAAATTAATGAAATAGTGCTACAGTTTGAGACAGAAGATGGAGAAGCTGTTGATTTTAACGGTGAAGAGTTTGCAATGACAATTATTATTGAAAGAATGTGAGAAAAAAAATAAAATGAAATAAATTACAGTTGCTTAATAATTTCTGCAAAGTTATAGTAGCTGTCGTAATCTTTAATAGTTACCCCATGCAAATAATGCCAGTGAACCTTAACCGCTTGATTAAGATTCGGGATGGTTGGTTCAATGTTAGGCCAGAATTTTTTCATATATTCTTTGCATTCCTTCTTGCATTGGTACTTAGATTTGTAATTGGGATGAGGCTTAACATAGTAAGATCCTGGAGAGACAGTTGGAAGCATTTTTATTGAAAATTTTATAATTTTTTTTCGGGGTGAGTACCCTGAGTTGATGCTTGGAAGTGTTTAAGTTGCTAAAATGAGGCTTAGGTTCAGTGTCTCCCGATGAAAGCGGGAGGTGCATTGAACTCGCCAGGATAAACAGAATTATGGATTATGGATTATGATTTTTTGCATGTTACGAGGTTTTTGTGGCTGTCCCAGGTTTTTTCCTCTGTCCCAGAGGACCCATTGGGAAAAAGGTACGAATCTATGGGACATATTAAATTTAGGCTAGTGAATGGGATCTGGTGACTTTTGGTCAAAAAGGGGAGGTACCCTATTTTTGCTGAAGTGCCTGGGGATATTTAATTTAGTTATAGGCGCATATAGAAAAGGGCGATTCTTACTGTCCTGAAAGCCCCGTCTTGCATTCTACTCTAAAGGGTTAATTTTTTTAACTACTGAAAATTTGTCAGCAAACCAGTTTCAAAGAAACACGTGAGATGGTTCCGCATGTGAGCAAGTGAAACATCCCCTTCTAGAGTGCTACTTACCTGCATCATGAATTAAAAAATACATTAGTAAGAATTTAATTCCTTCAAGCAAGAAATATATTCCTCTTCATGAACAGAACATCCACCCATCAAAGATACAACCTCTCAGCAAGTACAAGATCCTTTACGCGCTTTTTGGACGAAATGTAGACGCAAAGTCCGGAAGGTATTTTAAAGTAATATGTATTTTACTTTTAAATTGAAAGAATATCGTATCTTTTCTATAAAAATTAAATGATCTCGAAGCCTAAATGAATAAAACTCAATATCAAGTACATAAAAACTGATGACTTCAAAATGATTTCCTCTGTGGATAATTAGTTCTGTAGCATTATGTAAATCACGATTTTTGTGTCTTACCTTATCCCACCTTAATCGTAAAATGCGTCTCCATGCTGATTTAATTGTGCAAATTATAGTAAGTGAGCTTACTAATGAGTGATTTTACAGGTGCCTTTCTTGAAGCTACAAACTGAGCTCACCTGTCACACAAACCGGGGCTGAAGGACTCATAACTTGTGTAGCTGCCTGCCGTCCAGAATTTGGATTGAAAATTCCAGGCTTCTTTGGCTCATGTGCTACACAGGGCTGATGCGCCAGTGATTGCAGAACTCGGCTGCATGGATTCTAAAGCTGAAAGCGACTGAGTTCTGTTTGGCCATGGAATGAAACTTTAAGTCGGTGCTGACGAAATAGAAGAATTCGTGTAGGCTGTGGGAAGAAGCTCACAGAAGCATCAACTCCAGCAGTTCAGGCTGCAGTCGAGTCCGATGCCTTCATTTGTGCAGGAGGTTTCATCCCAAGCACTGCAAAGAGCGCGCACGATTTTAGAATCATCGATTCAGCCACGACGCCGGTGGAATCTTCCTGGGCAAGGGCATCAACGCCAAGGAGGCTCTCTTGCCGCTGTAACGTCGACAGCAATTTAGCAAAGTCGAAAACGTTCAGGGATCGTGCAAAGTTCGGTCGGTCGTTAAGCTAGACCGTTGGCTAAGGCTACCAGAAGGCTCAGCCCGCTACAAAGTCGCAAAGAAAAGCGGAAGGCTCAGACTCTAGCGGCAAAGTTGGAGAACAGCAGCCTGGAGGACTCCGTCAGAGCACGCGTTGGACAGCGTCCCCAGAATCATGGAAGCTAACAACGGAGCGCCCTGGAAGAGGCCACAGCTAGACGCTTAAATGTGACGCCAGCCGCAAAGAATCCCCCCAGGGGAAACTTCAGCTGGCCCACGAGCTGCTGGCTGATGAAGCCCACCGATCTGACCTAGTCAGCTTCCCCGATGGGTCGGTCACGAACAGCTAAGGCGGTAGTGGTGCTGTCATTGTTAAGCCTCTACCAGATGACCCAGGCCTCCGCGCAGAAGTTCTCGCCGAAATATCAGTAGCTCGTACTGGTGGGTAGGCCATGCTCATCGCTGCAGGCGGAGTTGAGAGCCATCGAAAAAGCACTGGAGGCGGTGAAGAACATCAGGGAGACCTGGGACTTGATGTAGATCGTCTCTGACAGCAAGAGTGGCCTACAGGCGCTTAAAGGAACGCCCAAGAACCCGCTGGTTAATCTGCATACAGAACAAAATCACGTAGCCCGAGGAAACTGGAAAGCGCATCGATTGGAGATGCAGATCCCAGCCCACTGCGGGCTGGGGGGCAATGATTGCCAAAAGGACCGAAGCGTCCTCGAGGTAACAGAAGAAGCGCAGCCACCTGAGAGCGATCGGGGTGTACGGTGAGCAGGGTCCAGCTAAACACCCAACCTTCAGGGATCCGGCTTGACGAAGTAAGCTTTCGGAGGATGCGGACGGGCCACAGCCTGGATCTGGCAGCATATAGGAAGAGAATCGGATGGTATGTGCCAGAGTGCCACGTGGAAGAGGAAACAGTCGAGCATCTGATGGACTGCCCAGCTCTGGCTGGTATTGGAAAAGAAGCGAGTGGGACGTGATGGCGCTGGACGACTTGAACCGCACCAATGCAGACACCATCACGTTCTACCAACATCATTACCCTCTTCGAAGACATGAATGAGCTGAACCGGAGACGAACTAGCCGGTAGGAGCTGATGGCTGTGAGTAGCAGCAGCAATAACAACAATGTCGACAACAGTGCAGCTGTCAAAATCAACTGCGGAGTCATCATTTTGGCTGCTGGCAGCTGCTGAGTGACCCACTTTATCGTCAAATGACTCATTCGCCGCTGGGTTTGGTTCCGGCTGCCCTGATTGCAGCCGGTTGTGTTCTCATGGTTATAATCATGTGTTCTCAATTATTTTCTCACGTTTGTTCTTGCACGTACTTATTTTGTATTTTAAACAGCTATAATTACTTTTTCGTCATGAAAAATTTAGTACCATAACTGCTCAGTTTAAAGTAAAGCAAAGCAAAGACCATAAGCAAGATACTTTGAAACACATAGTTATATATTCTTATTGAGACGAAAAAAGTCAATCAGTAGTTCTTAAACGCAGGATTAAGTAATGAAAAAGCAGATTTCACTTGATCACAGCAATAAAAATTGGAGAGAAAATTAAAAAAAATAGGGCTTAACTCAAGCAAAAGATGATAGCTTAATAACATTTATCACAAAAGACCAATTAGACTAAAAACAAACAGCCAAAAGGTGGAGTTTACGGTCATTTGAGTTGCATCAAATCCACTAAAAAAGCGGCTTGCTTCAAAATTCTGAGACATCGAAATCAATACACTGCCGGCAATGCGTCATGTAGATACTTGTCTGTATTAGACACCGACAATTTTTCACTCTGTAACATTCATTTTTGGCATCTCTGAGGACCAGACAAACAAATGCTATCGGTAAGGTAAGGTCCTTACCGGTCCTTACCGGTCCTTACCGGTCCTTACAGAGCTCGGTAAGGTCCGTATACGGCCGTCGTTTGCATGCAGCAACAGGCGGCGGTCGTTGCAGTCGCGTCCGGACGCTGCGTAGGCGAGTCGCAGGGTGGCGCTGCTGTTGAACTGGGCAGATCCATCAGATCGTTTCAGCTTGAGACATCCTTCAGAGTCCACACTCAGAAAGTAGCTGGTGTTTAGAGCTGACTGGAAGGTCACGGAGTTCGGCTGTTTGCTGAGTCCAGCCAACTCCGTAAATACCGTGGCTTCTGATTCAGCAGCAGTCAGGCTGCAGCATTGGTCAGCTATGCAGGACACGTACCGTATGTCAGTGCCACTTCCTGTCCTCAGGCGTAGTTTGTGCGACGGACACTGTGAAGTGACTGCAAAAGTAGAATGATGGTATGAAAGTAGAATGACGGCTGTACAATTTCATCCGACTGGATGTTCGCCGGCGTGACACTGCACAGTTTAATGGTAGAAATTAATTTTCGGAAGTACATGTGCGAAATCTGCAGTACTTTCAGAGTTACTAGAAGTAAATTTAGAGCATTTTAGACCACGATTAATCCGTTAAACCAATCATTTTTTATTTTAATATCACAGTATTCGTATGAAGGTGAACTATTAGGCCGAAATTCACAAAACGGATGTTTTTACCTTTATATTTTCTTGTGCATGTCAAAGCGATATAACTAAAAAATAGCTACTTAATTTATTAGAGTTGCATGCAGCCGGGGTACTTGGATGTGTACACCTGACCCTAAAAAACGAAAGGTGTCAATGTGCCGAAGAATTATCATGAACAGAGAAAATATTGGGATATTAAGAAGCTTCTTTTCTTTTGGGCATTATGAAAATTTGAAATTTGAGGCCGAAACTGTTGCGGTGTTAGGTGAGGGTCAAGTTGTGGGCTCAATCAGTTTGACGAGTGCATAAGGAAAAAAAGTTTTCTTAGTATATAACAAATAAATTTCCAAATTACTAAAGAGCTAGACTCCTAGCAAACGTCACCTACGGCATTGGGTTTTCAAGAGACATCAAAACCAAAAAAACAAACACTTACGTTGGACGCAGTGAAAGGACATCGCAGAGTCAAAAGTTTGGTTGCCATCTGTATTATTCCAGTTGGACAGTCTCAGGTAGTAGTTCTGATGCCGGACCACCTGGCTCGGGTG
>CATNEM010000393.1:265000-272500 GCA_950096795.1 Macrostomum cliftonense | reverse complement strand
AATAGAGCAGTTCGCAATGGTAGACAATTTAGATATAATGCGAAAATGTTGCAGTTCTGAATAAGGCTGCAGTTTAAAAAATAATTTTTTCTGGCCCCCCAGCTTTGCTTACGGAGACACAATCTCTGAATGAGATCCTCTGATTGGCTGAGGGCCCTCCTGTGCGGTGTCTCGGCGAATCAAGCAGAAGCGCCCAGAGCCCACGAGCACTTGCGTTTGAAACGGAAGTGTTACTCCTGACAGAAGATGCCAGTACGCTCAGGTAGGTCCTTTTAGGGATAAATGTACTCATCAAAAATGGGGACGATTTGCAATCTAGCCTCGTTAAAAGCATGATAAGAACACGTGGAACTATTGAGAATTCGCAGGCCCAATACCGATCAGAGTAGGGTCCGTAGGCCATGATCATGAAGGTGTCGCGCGAGATGTTCTGTGCTGAAAATGTTTCAATTAGATTTAATTTAAAAGAAATGCGAGTTGGTATTAATGGAGCTTGCGAATGCAGTCTCCCGTAACGCACCTCTCCCTCCGGCTGCAATCAGCGCGACATTCACGATGAGGATGGCGATCAGCACTGCTCTTTTTGGCTGCTGGCTATTTGTTGGTGGCATGTAAGGCAGGCAAAGCACAGCAGTGGTCAGTAGAAGATACTTTGATAATGAATTAATTTAAGGGTAAATTGATTCGCTTTCGAAGTGGTCTTCAGGCTTTTTTATACTAATATTTCTGGTTGCTGGCTCCAGGTAATGGAGGAAGATAACTGGCTGTATAAGACTCCTTACTCCGAAGAGTCACCGTGTCGCCGTGTTTAAAAGAAGTGTCTTTCTTATAACAGACGCTGATGCCCAATGGGCACAGGTAGTTTGTTCAGATCTAAAATTCATAATCAAACATAGCAACAAGTCGTACTTTCACTTTGTAAATTGCTACCTAGGAACAGATGGAACTTCTGTTTTGTCAATCAATTCATATTAAAATTTAATATCGTTAGCTTGTAATACCAAGCTAAATAAATATGTGAACGCATAGTTGAGTGTGAGGGTAGAAAGACTTGCTAAAATTGTAAGTTGGATCAATATCTAAAAGTCCTGCAAAGTCTTCAGCCAGGCAGGAAGTACTGTTGGAAGCCCCCTGACAGACGTGTATAGATGCGACATGAAACATGACCAGATAAGAGAAACTGCACTATTAGACACGCAGAGAAAGCTGCTAACAATCCTCTGTGAGCTGGCACTTAAGGAATAGAATAAACATGGCGTTCTCCCTCGAAATGATTTACACTTTTGTTTCCCAAAATTCACTCAGCTGCTCTGACAAATCGACTGCACATGGCCGAGTCGGCCTCTTCGGGAATGACGCATTTGGTTTAGAAAGACTCCCCAGACAACTACCCAGACACCACATCTGAAGCAGATTATTAAAAACGCGGCAAATCGCAAAAACCTGTGTAAATCTGGGACACTCGCTCAATTTCTAGGAGCCTTGGGGCAACATGTAAGAGGCCAGCTGTTTTCCTTCAGATTAGTAGCCTTTGGTGCAACAGAACCAGAACCACACGCGTTTTGCCTAAATTTGCCGTATCAGTGAATTCGGAAAATTTATAGGCTCTAGTCTACGCTACCTTTTGTTAAATTCAAAATTTTCCGATGCCCCAGCCTCTGCTGTGTGAAGATTCTGACAGAAAAGTTTCTCAGCGGAGGCAACCTGCAACAAGCCCCGGCAAAAGCAGGAGGTCGCAAGTATCGATTACTTCACTAGGCAGATCGATATTCACCACGCCTAGAGCAAGTTTTACGGTACATCCAGATTGCTACTAGGCCATGGGACTCGAATGGAATGGCGAGAACAATCAGCATCCCATTTATTTGGGAGACACGAGGCTTCCAATCGGTGCCGCAGCATTGCTCAACATCTTCCACCGCCACGCATTTCGTCTGCTTAGAGCAGTGCAGCTTTGTTGTGCTCACCCCGCAGTCGCTAGGCTTTGAGATCAACTCGTCTAGGACTTTTTAGAGTCCAAAAACTTCCGTTGCGTTCTTGGGTGGGCTGATGGACACGCCAATAGGCCACGTTTCATTCATCCGAATCTGTCCTACCATTCTGCCCCATTTCTGGCATTTACATTGATGAACGGACCAAATCATGCACAATCATATAAACTGATTTCTCTGTATTGTTCGAATTAAAGTCTCTGGAGAATATTTTTAACCAAAATTCAAAATCAAAATAAAGAAAGAAAACATGCGTTCTCATCTGTGTTCTCATCTGTGTTTTTATGTATGCCCTCATGTGTCTTCGCATAAGTGCTCTCAAGTATTCTAATTTGTGTTCTACAAACGGCAATTCGTCTTGTACATTTTTGCTGACTCAAGTTTTATTAGTGGTAGCCAATAAAATAGTCAATCGCAAATGATCTATATATTTAGCTAGTGCAGGGTGCAAGAGAAATTTACGAGGGGGTAAATTCAACTAAAACTAGATAAATAAACGATCAACGTGCTCCAAGAGTGCTCAAAGTGCACGAATTCATAGCACAGCGCTAAAATACAAGTAATGCACACAAGCAAACCCTTGCTCATCGCATACATATTGTGTCTTAAGCAGATAGAATATATTTTCGGCATCTCTGAGCACCAGGCAATCAAATGCTATTGCATATCTGGCTTACCTTTGTTCTTACCTGCGCTGTTGTTTCCTCAGTATAAAAATTCGTGAGAGGGACGCAAATTCTTACCTGGTAGGCAACTTCCACTCAATACCAGAGCGCCTGCATAATCAGGAATCAAATGAGTCAAATGAATTGGGCAGCCCAAACTAGAGCTCCATAAGGTCCGTATACGGCCGGAGTTTCCTGGCAGCAGCAGGCGGCGGTCGTTGCAGGCGGGTCCGGACGCTGCGTAGGCGAGTCGCAGGGTGGCGCTGCTGCTGAAGTCTGCAGATCCATCAGATGATCTCAGCTTGAGACAGTCATTATCGACACTCAGAAAGTAGCTGGTGCTTTGAGCTGACTGGAAGGTCACGGAGTTCGGTTGCTTGCTGAGTCCGGCCAGCTCCGTGAACACCGTGGCTTCTAATTCAGCAGCAGCCAGGTTGCACCATTGGTTAGCTGAACAGGCCACATACCGTATGTCAGGGCCACTTCCTGTCCTCAGACGGAGCTGGTGCGACGGACACAGTGGAGTGACTGCAATAGTAGAATGATGATATTTTTGGGCATTAGTTAATTCTGATCTTACCGTTCCAAAACTATGTTCAATTGGACGCTTTCCAGTGGAAATTTTTTTTATGTAATTGCCCGAAACCTGAAGTAACACAAGAGGTACCGGAAGCACACTTAAAGAGTAGCGGATCGCAATTAACGCATCAGACTCTTTCATTTTGTACGCTCGTATCATGGCGGTAAAGTATTACGCAGCAGTTCAAAAAGCAGGTCGTTTTTACAAGTTTTCTTTTAATATAAGGGCTAATAATGAATGCAAAATTTTTCATCAAATTTTGTTTGACTTGCATACAGAAACCGATTTCACGAGATGTAAACACAGTGCCCTAAACCACCTTGAGGGTCCGTACGAAGAAAAATTTATGCTTTAAAAGATTTTTTGCTCTTTTGGCTTTTTTATAAATTTGATTCCGCATTCGTTGCGCTTTGAGGTCTGTCAAGTCTTTTTGCTAATTGGTTCTCACGTGCCTGTATAATATCATTTTCAGCGTGTTTACAAGTACAGATTAATTTATTTAGCAATCGTATCAATTTCTAAAAAATAGCTGCCTAGCAAACGGTAATAAGGAGATACTTAAACAGACGAAAAATAGCAAATACTCACAATCAACGCAGTGGAAGGACATCGCAGAGTCCGAAATGAGGCATTTATTACGAAAATTCCAGTCAAAAGTCGTCAGAAAGTAGTAATGATGCCGGATTCTCTTGCTCGGGTGCTGCACAAGGCTGATGTGCCAGTGCTTGCAGAACTCGGCTGCGTGGATTCTAAAGCTGGCTGACTTGTTGAAGATGACTGAGTTCTCTTTGGCCATAAAAAAAAATTCCGTGCCATTGCTGACGAAATAGAAGTCGGGTCTGAGTGCGTCAGCGATGGACACGGCGTCGGGGGTTCCGTCCAGAGCGGGCCTGAGCTGCATCTGCAGCAGCGCGTCGCCTTGCCGTTCGAATATCTTCACTCTGTTGTTGGAGTCGTAGGCCCAATACCGATCAGAGTAGGGTCCGTAAGCCATGATTATGAAGGTGTCGCACGAGATGTTCTGGCCTAAGAATTTTGCTGTCAGATTGATGTTAAAAGGAAAAAAATTTGGCAGTCTCTCGTAACATACCTTTTCCACCGGCTGGAGTCAGTGCCAAGCTCACAATGAGGATGGCGATCAGCTCAGCTTTGGTACCATGTAATTGCGGGCAAAATAGAGCAGTTCGCAATAATAGCTAGTTAGATAAAATTTCCTTGAATGCAAAAGTGATGCAGTTCTGAATCAGGCTTCAGTTTTTTTAGTATTATCGGCTGCTAGCTTCAGCTCGTCGAGGTACACAATTGGCTGAGGGCCCTCCTGTGCGATGTCTAGGCGAATCCAGCAGAAGTGGAGAGCAGAGCGACGAGCACTTTCGAGGTTTTTGGAAATTTCACTCTGACAGCAGATGCGACACCCCGATAAGTTCAGGTAGATTTTCTAGAGGCAAAAAATCTCTTCAGAAATTGCGAAATTTTTTTTTTGTAGCCTCGGTACAAGCACGGGGTCGCCCTCCACCCGATAGAACTAGTGGCAATGTCACTGGAATGAAGTGAATGTAATGCAGATTCAAGTAGCTTGTTCTTCACTGAACCCAAGCTACAAACGGCACAACACGAGAATATTGTCTTAAGTGAACAGGTGCGATGGTTGAAAAAAATTCACGCCTATAGGATTTTTCTGCAAATGAAAGACAATTTTCTTCTTGAAAGAAAAATTTGTAATTTTGTCCTCTCCAAGGCCCTTCCTTCAAACGAAAAATCTTGAGATACACCTGAGAGCTCCTGATTGGCGTTTATTTATGCCAGATGGAATGGGACGAGAATGAAGCAGATGCACTGTTAGAGCCTAGAAAGTTAGACTCAAAACCTGCGCTAAAGCTCGTACTTTGCAATCATTCAAAACGAAGCGATGGCACATTGGCAAAATGAGTTACGCTAAAGCAAAATGCAGAACGCGAGAGAGGACAAACTACACAGTTTCATGAAATTTGCATCGAACAGTTCAAGAACAACGAAACTCCACATCACTCTTTCCCAAAAATACTGTCAGATTAAAAATGAAACTGATAAATAAAAAAGCATGTGGCGCAGCAACAGACAAACAAAAATTTGACCGCTGCCAAACCCCCGTTCGCAGTGTAGTTGTCATGTCTAGTGGCTTCATCCATTCCTAGTCATCTCAGTTGCCGGCGTAAATCTTGGACAACACTCGGTTGTTCTCGTAGTCGACTTTCTTGAGGATGACACAGACTTGCACTGGCCGCGCTTCATCGCATGCTGCGTCAGCATCACTCGGTCGCCAACCGTGAACTCGATCGTCTTTCCCTCCTTTAGTGCCGAGAGGCGTTTCAACCAGCAGCCTCGTCTCCACGCCATGACGTACCTCGAACTTCGCCTGTTGATCAGTGCGCAAAGCTGTTGTAAGCCCAACGACGAACAAACGCTCATGTAGCAGCTAGGCGTCCCAACAGGTCTGATTATCGGGACAGAAGTTCTGGACTTTTCCGCTACTAGGAGCGTGAAGGTCTAATTAAATAACTTGGACTCGAACAGTGACCTTGGCCCAAGTGATCTAAATCGGAACCCCGATTCTGAGCACCACGAAGGTGAGCCACCTTACACCCCGGAAACTGTTTTGGCATCGATCTGACTAAGAGGAGCCGTCTCCAAGCACTCAGAAAAAGTAATTTTTCTAAGAAAACAAAAAAATGTTTGCCTAATATATCTGGCCTGCTCTCCGTACTCGAACTGTAACTTGAGGTTGCAGTGGGATCTCTGTGAGCCCGACACGTTTGCTGCATCAAAGCAGTTGTATATTATTATGATTTGAATTCGGTTCCTTCAGCTCATTCAATAATCTCATGCCATTCTGCCTGCATTCACTACTTTTATTCAGTTTAATAAGAAGTTCAATCAGAAAAGGTACAAAGGTCCTAGATTGTAGAGGTTGCTTAAATGAATAAGGCGAGATGCTCGGTGGTTCGTTTATTGTTTTGTATGGTTCTTGCTGCTATGAAAGTCTTGCTTAAATTTGCGGAGCAGGTGCTGTGTATTTATAGTGTAGAAGATGGATAACCGGAAAGTTCGAGAATATTCTACGCACTATAACAAATGTTAATGTCGAATACTATTTACAGATGACAAAGGATGATTATGAAAATATGAATGTACTGTTATTTATTTATCATTTTAAAGTATGGCTGAAAAATAAATGAACAATCACTTTAGTGAAATTTCTAGAAAATTGCGGAATTCGATTTACCGTATTTGGAAAGTTTTAATTGCGAACGCGTACAGAAATTTCTAGAAAGTCGCTACAAGATCATTGCGACTCTAATCCGTGACCCTGACCGCTGACTGCTTCAGAGACACCTGGAGATTCGTTGATTATCAGATAGTCAAAGTGTCGATAATCCTGCTGTTTTCTTTTCCATCAGTACAGCTACGAAGTAATAAGCTGCTTAAAACTAACTTCTTATTGAAAAAATAATCAACTGCAATCATTTTATAAGTATGGGTTTCTTCAAGTTTTTTTAATGTATCTTCAGTGGATGGTTTTCCTTTTGCAAATTGGCCCACAATTTCAGGATTGCACATTCATGCGACTCACAACTCAAAAACTCTTTGTAAAAATATACTGCCTTTCTAGCAAAGAATAATCATATTCAGAAAAAAAGCACCACCTAGGCACGTAGACAACCATGTCACAAGTAGCTAAGCAATATTTTAGATACATACGCTCGTAGCAACTTGAGAAATGTTCAGATCAAAGACACTAGCTGCACTTCGATTAGAAAGACGAATGGTCCCAACGATTTTTTAACGGAACATACTCTTTAGGCTCTTAGAGTTTATTTCGAACACTGATATCATAAGAGTAAATTCATTTTTCTGCAAGTATATTATTACAGTTTTTGAAAAAAATCAATCTCACTAAAGAGATAAAAAGTCATGCCGTTTGCGCAATGATTTTTAATAAAAATAATGACAATATATTCTTTATCTAGCTTCATTCAGAAACAGAAGTTTTTCCGTCTTACCTCATCTCACCTTCAGCAATTAAAGGTTGCATCTCCGTGCCGATTAAAATGCACTAACAGCGAGCTCACCTGCAACACAAACCGGGCGGAAGGACTTGTAACTCGTGTATCTGTCTGCGTTCCAGGATGTGGACTGTAAGTTGCAGGCCTCACTGGATTGAATGTTTTGAAAGTTCAACACATTTTGGTTGAGTCCCGGCAGCAGCAGGCGGCGGTCGTTGCAG
>CATNEM010000393.1:60000-260000 GCA_950096795.1 Macrostomum cliftonense | reverse complement strand
CCGCTCCACCAAGAAGCTCAGCAGCCGCTCCACCAAGAAGCTCAGCAGCCGCTCCACCAAGAAGCTCAGCAGCCGCTCCACCAAGAAACTCAGCAGCCGCTCCACCAAGAGATTCAGCAGCCGCTACATCGAGCGCTTCAGTAACTGCTCAACCGCGAGCTTCAGCTGCCGCTCCTACGAGAGCTCCAGCTGCCGCTACACCAAGAGATTCAGCAGCTGCTCAACCGAGAGCTTCAGCAGCTGCTCCACCGAGAGCTTCAGCAGCTGCTCCACCAAGAGATTCAGCAGCTGCTCCACCGAGAGCTTCAGCAGCTGCTCCACCAAGAGATTCAGCAGCTGCTCCACCGAGAGCTTCAGCAGCTGCTCCACCAAGAGATTCAGCAGCTGCTCAACTGAGAGCTTCAGCAGCCGCTCCACCTAGAGATTCAGCAGTCGCTAAACCGAGAGCTTCAGCAGCTGCTACATCGAACGCTTCAGTAACTGCTCAACCGAGAGCTTCAGCAGCCGCTCCTCCAAGATCTTCAGCAGCCTCTCCACCGAGAGCTTCAGCAGCCGCTACACCAACAGTTTCAACAGATGCTCCATCAAGAGCTTCAGCAGTTTCTCCACCAATTGCCCCTCGAACTTCAGCTCCAAAGCCTTCAAACAATAATTTTTCAAATCCTACGTACTTGGCTCCAACTTCAGCAATTGCCTCCGGCGTGGTTCCTTCGCCAAGAGCTTCTTCATTGTCTGCAGGTAAGCCTGTCGGACAACCAAGGACTGTCACTCAAGTTTAAGCTCTGGACTAGTTAACATGTAAATAATTCCATAGCTTGTTGTTTAACGTAATCCATGGTGTAGTTTCAAAAGCAAAAATTATATAATAACTCATGCCTGTTACGATTCGTTGTTTCTTCCATAATGGAACCTCAAGTTTACTTGAAAATGTAGCTCACACACCTATTCATTCTCCATTAATTGGTCCAAAATTGATATTCAAATAAATTTAAATGTTTTTTACATATTTTATTGAATAAAACTGCACCAATAATCTTTGATACATTTTTCTTAAAAAAACTCGTTTTCACCATTGTTTCAAAAGCTAAAACTTTACTCATTTCTATGCATGCAAGAACAGTCGTAAGGAATACCTGAAGACATCTGCACCGTTTTAAATAATTAATAATCCTGGTTTATCTAACTTAAAAAATAATCGATTAAGCATTTGAATGCGCTGTGTAACAAAAAACGAACGAACCCTGTCTATTAGTTAGTGCGAGCTGCGCGAGTTTCCGCTAACTGTGGAGTTGCTACCTGCCTATTCGTTTTCTCTAAGGTTCGGTGACGCTTGAGTTAATAATCCGCTTCTAGGTTTCGCGTCGCATACGCGGTACAAAAACACAAGCAATAAATTATTTGCGATGTGCCGTTTCGCTCAACTTGTTGATTACCTAAATTTGGTCCAATGCTTTGCCAACCCGAGGCGAGGCATGTTAATGAGATCGAAATGTCCAAGTTTTTTGGTTTACTGTTGCAGCTTACACTTTGGGGGCCGGGTTTAATTGCGCACGTTGTATAAGGTCGGATCTGCACGGAGAAAAAAACTGAAGATATGCGAAGCAAGTGTTGACTGCGATAAGAAATGCGCCCGCATTAGCATGCAGTTTTAATCTATGGATCCGCTGTTGACCAACTGCATGTGGGGGATCTCGCCTGTGCCAAAAAGTATGTCTGTACCACTTTGCAGGTGCCTGTCGTAGGTGAGCAGTTATAGGCTTTTTTTCTGTGCAGTTTTTCATAAAGCAAAGCAACGAGTTTCTTCTTAATAAGAATCGGTAAACCATGTATTGACACTGTCGGATTCTTTATTAATTTAAATGCAGACAGGTACATCGAAGCAAACTGGCTACTTTTGTCAGTAGCTAGAGAAGGAAGAATTTCTGAAGACAATAATGAGAGGAAAATCAAATAAATGTCAAAAAATTTCCTAAATTCTTTATAGTCCCTTTCTCTGTGTACTTCCTAATAAGTCAGTCAATTCATCCATGAAATCTATCAATCAACCAATCTATCTATCTATCTATCGATCTATCTGTCTATTTATTTATCTATCTGCCTATCTATTAATATAATTTTGTGCCAAATATAGTCCAAGTATAAAAAAGCAAAAGGCCCAATAACATAGCTTAAATCAATAAATTAAAAGACTTTCGTGATGAACATTCGCTATTTTAATTCGCTGACTGTGTTTATCACGTACAAGGTTAAATAAACATCATGCAGGAACATATATATTTATTTATTTAATGTATGCTCACAGTAAAGGCGTAAAATAGTTTTTTTAAACGGTTATTTACGGACATTGCATGCTAATTTAGTCTGAATAAGTCAAAATTGACTAAGTAGATTTTATAATACCATCAAAAGTTTCAGGTAATCAAAATTTTTGGGCATTCAGCTTACCTTTAGTCTTACCGAGGCGTGTGCTCACTTATTCTAAACATTCAAAATGAGGGGCTGAAATTCTTACCTGGTAGGCAAGTTGCACTAAATACAAGATTGCTTGCGTAATAAAACCGACTCCAATCAGTGTAATAAACCTGGCAATCCAGAATCCAGCTCCACAACGTCAGTACACGGCTAGAGTTTCTTAGCAGCAGCAGGCGGCGGTCGTTGCAGTCGGGTCCGGACGCTGCGTAGGCGATATATCTTCAAGACAACAGATTCACCTTGCCTGTTGCCGCCTAGAAGACATTGCGCGTTGATGCCCTTGTCCGCCAGATCTTCCAGCTGCTCCTTCATGCTGCCCAGATGTTGAAACTGTTGCTTGGTGAGCTCCATGCCTGGTAGGCCCGGTCGAAATTCTTCACCAGATCTGTACCACTTTCGGATACTAATGCTTTGAGTATTTGGCCTCACTTCGAGGTGATAATCATTTGGTAGTTGCTTGAATGTCATTTCGATTTGCAAAACTTGAGAAAAGAATTGAGCAGACCCGTCCTAGGTCATCCGTTTATATAGGGGTCGAGACATTCTGGGATATTCTAGAAATTTCTTCGCCGTCAACCAATAAAATCACTCCAAAATATTCCGAGTAAACAACCACCCCATGAACCTGCCAATAAGAGACCGTCTGCATTACAAAGTCTCCTTCCCTGATTAACGCAAAATAAACTTGGAAATTCCGAGTAAACAACCGCCCCACGAAGTCCACCAGCCAATGAGGGACCGTCTCCATCACGCAAATCAACACCCCATGATATTTCGCGTGTCGTGACACGCCATTCCATGTATGACAGCTCAGATAACGTTCAACAACCTATGATGACTAACCCCTCCACACATGTTGAGCCACCACAAATGATGACTAACCCCACACTACATGTACATGACTAACCCCGACCACGACCCCATCCTGAACCTTCTACCCCGACAGCCACCCCATCCTGACCCTTCTACCCCGACAGCCACCCCATCCTGACCCTTCTACCCCGTCAGCCACCCCATCCTGACCCTTCTACCCCGACAGCCACCCCACACTGACCCTTCTACCCCGACAGCCACCCCACACTGACCCTTCTAATCCAGCCCCACCCCACCTCCCTCGCCAGCCAATCACAGCGCTGGGTCAGTCAACCATTTTCCTACTAATGGGAAGGTATGCAATTTTTGCGTGTCAATTAACCAGGAAATATTTTTCTAAAGTGTCAAGAATTCAGAATGTCAGGTTTAAACTTTTGAACTGCTAAAATTGTCACTCAATGTGTAGCGCCAACAGAGTCTGATGCATTTATCTGGCACTTAAATATAAACGTTAGCAGTAAAGAAACTATACTTTAGCTAAATGTACTTCAAAGCTACGAAGTACATGCAAAATGCATGCTCTAGCCCCTTTTGACCGGCCTAAACGTACAAGCTCACAATTATAGCACTACGAAGTATTTTACATGTATCTGGAATGCTTTTCCACAGGCAAAGTGCGTCCACACTTCAGGACATTTAGTGTGTCTGAGTCTCGTTTGAAGACAATTGTAGCTTTATGTTGCTTGGGGATTTAAGGCCATTCAGGTCAAATGATGACAAATAGTTGACAGCAACCAGAACTGAATTCAGATGTCAGTCAAAAGTTCGTAAATACATGTACTACGCAATCCTTGTGCTCTTTTGAAATACAATTTGTTTTATCCATTGTGGAGAAAAAGTTAAAGGTACAGAATGGTTGCATTAAATCTGTGGTAAGAAGCGGAAAAAAGTACAAGCAAGCACTAGAATCAAACGATCATACATGTACATGTAGAAGCAAATATCGATTCGTCCCACGATGCATTAGACAATTGTACACTCGTATTGAAGTGAATAACTAAAGATCAAGCGATTTTTTGTAATGGTTAACGTGCATGTACGTTACAGTAAGCCCTAAATCACTTGACTCATAATGGGTGCAATAAAAGGACATCATCAAAGAGTCCCTGACCGTTGAAAATTATCGAGCATATTTTCCCAGTGCGCTAGTGAGGAGCAGCTTTGCATGACTTAGTAGTCGGTTGCTATAGGGTCTAAGATGGGGCTAATATGCGCCAGAGATGCGTCATTAAAAGGGTCAATACAATATGATGTGCGTACAGTATGATTACACATTAGATATTGCAAGGAACAGGATTACAGATAGAATATTGTTTGTGTCAAAATGAAATCAATTTAGGAAGCTGATGCAACTTCTTCACATAAAAAATTACGACCTAAAAGCCGATTGCATGTTCAATTACTGAGTATGATACCATGCGCCATTTGTTGGAGCCAACAGTTAGTATTTTTTTATCTGCAAGGGCCTTCTATTCGAAACAGAGCTGCCTAAATCCGCCGCCAGCTGCTTCAAATTCACTTGTCCTGGAGTATTTTTGCTTCAAAGTAAATGCTAAATGAGATTCACTTAACTGAAGCTGACGGGACAACAAAGGAAAATTATCTTTAACGTTGTGTGAACGGAAACGTACGACCAAACGAAAAAAATATTTTTTTCAAATAAGTCCAGGCTGGAAAGCAGGCTGGCTTGTACCTGTAGCTCGTATGTTTGATTGTTTTAATGTTTATTGCTGATTCCCTGTGTTTTGAGTATTATATTTAATTATCAGCCTATTACAGATGAATCATTTCTTAGATATTCCCTTGGCCATGTACATGTAGTGGTGCGTCGAATTTACAACACTCCCGATTTGAATCTAAATATTTTAAGAAATTAAAAAAAAATAGTAATTTCGGCCAGCATAATTATAATTTAGTATCACAGCATCCGTGAACGCTAACAGTGATGTTGTTAGGATTTTAGCCTGGCGCACCCTGTATTCGTGCCCACTCAGCTCTCGCGTGCACCCTTTTGTGTCCCGGTCAACGTCTGGACGTCTACTTGACGTACCCGCGCACTGGCCGTGCACCTCTTTGCGTTAAGACCCGGATCCTGTAAGGCCACCAGTATGCTTGCCGCCGGCCCCAGAGCTGGCTCCAGAAGGACAGCGCGCCGCCAAATGTTTCACTTAGCCCGTTCAATGATTTTGGCCACCCGATACTCAGGTCGCCTATACTCATGGAGCTTATTAGTGTTTCGTGGGTATGAGAAACTTCAAATTGGTGATCCGTTCGTTGTCAGGGCAACTTTCACCGTCGCGGTCATGCGGCTATGTCGCGCCTAAAAGTGCATGAATTGCGTACCCCATTTTCATCTACAATTACTGGTGTAATCATAAGTGAATCAGTTACTACGCTCCGGCTCTCACTTGAATCACAGTGCGTGCAACGTTTAATTTCGTATCCATAAACAACGTGATTTTTGGCACATTTTTCACAAGCTGCTTATAGCCTGTCTCGCCGTCGTCATTATTACGAATTCAATACAATAGCAGCTACAACTGTAGTAATAATCTGTTCATAGAATTACTACAGCGTTCGTAATATTTAGACTGAACAATTCAATCCCTGAGCTTAATTGAAGTTAAGTCTTTGATTTGACTTCTGCCTTAGTTATTTAAGAAGCCAGCCCAGCCTTCGCCATTCGTACGTCATCGTCAGCCTGAAAGTCACCCAGATCTGCCTGCATTCGCAACCAGCATTCTACTCAGCTTTATAGCTACCCATGCGACTCGATTACGAGAGGAATCTGCATCAGTTACTATCAGTTTCTTACTTTCACTAAAGAAATTAGTTCATCTAAAAAATTAAATCAGTGCCTTCCATTAAAACAAAGCTACCATTAACTTTTCTTTTAACTTAAAAAATTAACATTAATTGGTAGCCAATAGCTAAAATTAAACTTAAATTTGACGCGCTCCTGCTTAGAATTGTTTTATAAGGCAGCCCTAAGACTCGGGTTAGAGTCGGGTTTTCATAGAAAACAAAAACCCCAATAAAAATGAAACATCGAGTCCACAAAAAAACTAAACTAGGCCCTATCACAGCCATCGAGTCGATCTTAGAATTTGGCTTAATGGAATGATGCCAGAGAATTTTCCGTCTTATAGAAATAATGTACTGACTATAGCTACCAAATCAATACCAATACCCATCCTGAAATTCTTTATTTCTTTCCCTTCTTTCTCTGACTTCCACTTATTCAAAATTCCACCAGCATTGGCAAGTAGTGAAGTGATTTTTACTTAGCCTAACATTTTATCATGCTAACTTGAATTTAAAAAGAATAAACTAAACAATGATAAATAAAAATGTTATCCAATCAAATCATTTCAAACCATAATTGGGCATGTTAAACCAATTACCAAGCATGTTTGAAGTGAGGGCATGATTTTAGCACAAAAAGTCCTAGGCTTCTTAAAACTAAGCATAAGCTACTTAACTAAGTGGCAGCTGCAAGTCCCAATGGGCCTATATATAAATGTAGTAGCAGTGTCTATTTTATAAGGCCCATTTAAAATTATATATTAGGATGCTGTGCTAGTGCTCCATGGCAATTGTGAGTTGATCAAGATGGCACATCAGTAAAATTTAGGATAGTATTTCTGCATGGGTTAGCCAAAATGTGTCTGCATATTTTTGGAGAAATGTTTAGGCTATAGTATAGTTTATATAGCATAGTTTGGATAATATTAAGAATATGTAGCAAAGTATAAAATTAAGCAATTAGCAAAGAAGTTCATAGTACTAGTAGAATTATCTAATTATATGCCCCATAGTCAGGAAGGTGGCAGTTTAGTTGGAAAATTCTGGCACACACAAAGGGTCTTGGCATATATTGGTGCATAAGCATGGCCCACAAAGGATTTTGGCGCATATTGGGACACCAAGGGGTTTGGTGCAAATTGGTGTACAAACTGGTACAAAATCAGTCAATATAATTGGCAAAATTGGCAATATAAGTAGCAAAAAAGGTACAAATGTGGCTACTTTGTAAAAATTTAGACTTAGTGGAGATTATAAGCAAAAATGTAGCAAATAGGAAGATAGGCCTATAGAAAAGAAATGGTTTGCAGGACCTTTTTATTTTTGGTCCTTCAAACTTTTGTGTTGGTGTACAGTGCACAATTTGGGAAATACAAAAATTTTTCCAGCGCACACTCTGCCACCTTCCTGACTATGGTACATGCTAGTTTTACTTAGACCAAAATATTTTATTTATAAGCCAGTATTTTTTTTTAAACAATTTTGAATTATATTAATTTTAATTTTAAATTAAAAATAAATTATGTTTATTGAATGCAAAAGGATAACTTATCATTGCAATTTATAACCATAACTATATTAAATATATATAGCATTATGGATTTAAGTGTTCAATGTTAAATATCATGGTATGCATTATAGATATTGCCCAACTAAGTCTATAATTTATTAGTTGGTATCAAATAGACCTATACATTGATAAAGGTTTAAATTAGTTACCTAAGTATATTATTTTCTAAAAGATTTTAGATATTTATGAAATTTTTAAAGCAAGTTATAATTAGTATCCCGCCATCATTACGGTTACAGTTACAGCATATGATGGGAGTGGCACTTTTGTAGCCATATTTTTCATTACTGTTATGGTTACAGAGAAATTTTGTACTAATGCTATTGGTTACCAATTATGGACTTTTTAAAAATTAGCTGTAATCATTTCCCATCATGGAAATTTTTTTCTGCACCTATTAAAATTTGCAAAAAATGATATTTTTAATGCTTTTTAAGAGAGTTTTGTTTAAATCAGCATTTTGTAGGAATTTAAAAAAATGCTAACCCTTAATTCAAATTGAATTTCATTATATACCCACCCAAGGACACCTTGTACCCACCTTGTAGTTTAAAGTAAAACAATTTATAAGTACATTAGTACAACAGTCATTAATTCTTAGAAAATTTGAACAGATTCATTGTAATCATTTTTTGACATGAATAAATAGCTATACAGAGTTCATACATATTATACAAATAAATACAAGCATATGTTAAACTCATATACAACATGACATTGATATGTATAGTGTCATAACTCAACTCAAAGTCATGTAGATCATGAAATGTAAAAAATTAACATTCAAAAGCATAATAATTATATAGCAAAATATGTTAGTAAAATAATTATGAAATAAAATAAGTGGTAGAGCATTAAAAACTAATTATCTTGGTTCCTTTGCACAAACTATATAAATTTGTTACATTACGGTTACAGTTATGGCAATTATGGTGATTTTTGGGCCATAATTACAGGTCATGATGGTTACAGTGATTATCCATTGATTATGGTTATGGTTACAGTTACGGTCCCAGAGATTGACAGCAGTGGAACACTAGTTGTAATACTAAATATTGAATAACAATTTTATATATTCTTCTATAACAATCACATTTGGAAATATTTTGTTTTGAAGTTATAAATACCTTCATATGTGCACAACAGTCAGCCAAGTCAGCCGATCTGGCCAACTGATTTGGTGGCTGACCAAGGTAAGTCACAAAATTGCCAATGTAAGTCACAAAATCACCAATGAAAGTCACAAAATTGCCAATGTAAGTTGCAAAATCACTGATATAAGTCCCAAAATCACCAATGTAAGTTGCAAAATCGCCAATGTAAGTCCCAAAATCACCAATGTAAGTTGCAAAATCGCCAATGTAAGTTGTAAAATTGGTAAAAATGGAGGGGGTAAGTCACAAAATAGAGCAGTAAGCTATACAATGGGCAGTAGAAGTGTTTAATTTCAAGGAGAAAAGTAAAACAACATAGCAAGTAGGCAAGTTATATGTGAAAGGTGTTTTGCAGGACCTTTTTTGGTTTTTCAAACTTTGAGCCCAAGTAAGTTGCAAATTTTGTTTCAACTAAGTCACATTGGCCAACTGAATTTTTTGAGTTGCGCACATATGAATGCCTTAGAGAGATTAAACAAAAAGTTAGTATTAATAAAATAGCATGTTTATTAAATTTTTAAATAAAATAGTCTCTTTATATAAATCAATGGTGTTTAAAATAAAAATATACACTATATATATATATTAATACTTACAATATATAGCAATGGTATTGTTGAAAAATTTTAATTCAAATTATCTTATCATGCTACAAAAATATTGGCTAAATAATAAAAAATACCATTGAGGTCAAATTTCAATATGCCATTTATAGAGTCAAGATGCTATAGTATTCCTATTGCACAAAACAACCCAATTGCAAATATTTCTCTTAATTAAGATTTTTTATAAAGAATTAGATACATTAGGTATGTTAAATTAATATTTTTTATTAGATACTCAGAATTTTCAAATGAAAGTAAGAATTTGGCATTAATATATTTTTTTCTGATCCTTTGCTTATGAATAATTATGAATAATTACAGTTTAAGTGAAAATATTTCTAGAATATTACTAACTAATTAAATCACTGTACCTATGGGATGAATTGGCTAATTTTAATCTATTTAAACATTCCAGTCCTTATGCTGCCACTCCCACAGTGGCGCCTACTAAAGCATTGCACTGCTCACTGTCAACATGGCCACTATAGATAATGATGAAAGCCCCACATTTGATGAGGAGAGTAAGGCAACTCTGACATCAGAAAAAGCTGACCTAAAATGTTTAGCTTCATCAGCTGTTGGGGAGAAAGATCCCAATCCCAATTGCCAGGCTGTTGAAACAGACAATGAGAATAATGATAATCAGAATGGCTCCGAACCAATCGGTATTGTTGATGTGGCCGAGTCACTGCAGGAGCGATTCATACTGCTCACAGGCGGCCGGGATCTTCTAGGCCGCTGGCTGTTGACTTTACCCGAGACTAGCAGGCCTGACCCGGACTTGGCCAGCTTTAGGCGCCTGACCGCCTATCTGATTGACGTGGCAAGCTCTGCTGAAGCTAATGAAGCTCTGAATGCCGACTGTTTAAGTGGGGAAAATGGGTCCGAGTCTTTGGCACTGACGGATGCTCCGCAGTTTCTACTGGTGATTGACAGGTAGGTTTCTACAATATTTATGTTTTGGATTGTATTAATGTTAAAACTAAAATAAGAAAAAATACGGGCAGTGAGATAGATAAGCGACAGGCAGTGAGATAAATAAGCGACAGACAGTGAAATAGATAAGCTACAGACAGTGAAATAGATAAGCTTCAGACAGTGAGATAAATAAGCTACAGACAGTGAAATAGATAAGCTTCAGACAGTGAGATAAATAAGCTACAGACAGTGAGATAGATGAGCTACAGACAGTGAGATAGATAAGCTACAGACAGTGAGATAGATAAGCTACAGACAGTGGGATAGATAAGGTTCAGACAGTGAGATAGATAAGCTACAGACAGTGAGATAGATAAGCTACAGACAGTGAGATAGATAAGCTACAGACAGTGGGATAGATAAGCTACAGACAGTGAGATAGATAAGCTACAGACAGTGGGATAGATAAGCTACAGACAGTGAGATAGATAAGCTACAGACAGTGGGATAGATAAGCTACAGACAGTGAGATAGATAAGCTACAGACAGTGGGATAGATAAGCTACAGACAGTGGGATAGATAAGCTACAGACAGTGAGATAGATAAGCTACAGACAGTGGGATAGATAAGCTACAGACAGTGAGATAGATAAGCTACAGACAGTGGGATAGATAAGCTACAGACAGTGAGATAGATAAGCTACAGGCAGTGGGATAGATAAACGACAGGCAGTGGGATAGACAAGCTAGATAAGATAGACAGATCTATCAAATTCCGCCCGACCGCAAATTCAGGCGTCGATCGAACTGGAGCCGGGTGCTCAGCTGCGTCGAGTTAATCCTCACCGGATTTGCCTCTCTAGCCAGATTAGCCGGCCTGTTGATTCTGCGACCGTCCGGTTTTTTGGCCGGCATCAGCCGCTCTCACTATGTCGGCAAGCTGCATGGCCTGCTTGCCGGCTCTCCGCCTGCCAGCATTCACGACGATGTCGATCAGCTCTGTTCTATCGTGTCACCGGACAACCTTTGCCCGGATCTCGGCGGTCGCCTCGCCTACTGCCACGATCAGTGGATTGAGCGTCGGGCCGCTGTGGAGTCCTACGCCAGGCATGCCGGCTCCATTTTGGCCGCCTCCGCCGACTGCTCCCGTCGGCTGGCCGAGGAGCCGCTGTCTGACAAGCTGATCGACTTGATGGCCCAGATGCGTCGGCAGGAGGCGTCCAAAGACGAGATGCTGGCCGACCTGCAGAGTGCCAAGGTTGGTGCTCAGGGATACGAGATAGATAGATAGATAGATAGATAGATAGATAGATAGATAGATAGATAGATAGATAGATAGATAGATAGATAGATAGATAGATAGACAGATAGATAGATAGATAGATAGATAGATAGACAGATAGATAGATAGATAGATAGATAGATAGATAGATACATAGATAGATAGATAGATAGACAGATAGATAGATAGATAGATAGATAGATAGACAGATAGATAGATAGATAGATACATAGATAGATAGATACATAGATAGATAGATACATAGATAGATAGATAGATAGATAGATCAACGGGCACAACTCAGTATGTTTAGAACTTTGTTAAGGTGATAATTTAGCTTGTTTAATAACAATTTTTGGGTCGTTTTCTTAGGCAATTTCAATGTTATTCTTGGTTAAAAAGGATTATAGAGTGGTAAAATGCGAAGACCTTTTAACTTTATTGTGTGCATCTGAGGCATTTGATTAACAAGTCGTAAGTGTTAGTAGCTACGAGCTTACGATTTTTGTGTTAGGCATTCCGCAGCTTTAGCTGATCCCAATTAATGAAATGGGGCAGTCCAGGGGTGAAAAAAGACCTAGCAATTCGTGCTATACAAAACCACTGACTGCACCGACCATGTGCGTTCGCAAAATGAGCAGCAGAAAGTCACGCACAATGGCAAGTGTCTCGCTAAGAGTTGTTTCTCTTTGCGCAATACAGTTAATTGATTTTCTTGAAAGAAAATGAAAGACATTTTTCCGAATTCAGTTCGTGCTAAAATTGCACTAAAATTGCAAGAGCGAAATTTCAACACAGTAATAATCAATGTTCTGAAAAGTGAAAACTGGAAATTCCATTTTTCTTAAATTAGAAACTTCATCAAATTGTGGTTTTAAGCAGTTTCACACACACACACACATACACATGCTTAAATCACTTTTTGACAAAATAGCTATCACGTGACAGTAATGAACCAATGACGACCAACTTTTGTGTATTGGCAATTAAAATTGTCAGGTAATTCCCAAGGTCGCGCTCATCATGTGTTGGTAAGATAAGAACTAGAAAACCCGATGGCGAGTATTCTGGTCTTAAAATAGAAACAAAATAAATGTTGAGCGAGACAATTTTATTGTGTATCCGAGAATCCATGTTTCTATAAATAGCGCTGGAAAACCCGGTAGGAAGTTTTCGTTAATTCCTATAATAGAGCCAAGCTATGGTCGTTTTGTTAACTTACCGTTTTATAGAAATTAAGAGCGATTCTAAAAATAGAACTGGGAAACCCCTTAGCGAGTGTTCGTAAGTCATTAAAAAGAAACAAAATAAAATCGCTTCGCTAAGGAGTAAAGTTCATAAAAAATCGAAATAAAAATAGAACTATCGATCCTGACAGCGAGTATCTATCTGTGTTTCTAAAAATAAGTGTTGGAAAATCCCGCAGGAGCACGGCGAGACCCTCCTATCTAACATCGCCGCTCGGGCTAGTATCCAGGGCGACCGGTTCTCAGACTCAGTCGCCATCAGTCGTGTCCTACGCCGCATTAACCAAACCGAATCAGCCTTCAACCGGGCCTGGACTGAGCGTCGCCAGGGCCCCCTAGCCCGCCACCTGGCAGCCGTGACGCTGGCCGACGAGGCCGTCCGCGTTGCTGCCGCGTTGAAAGAGCGGATGGCGGATCCACCCGAGGCTGACATTGACGTGGCTGAGCGGCTGTTGAAAGAAGCGCGCAGCCTGCTGGACAAGGCGGCCGCTATTGAGCGGTGAGCGACTTGGAAGTCGGACTTCTATCAATAGAAAATTAGGATTTCCCTCCCTAATTAGTGGATTTTACCTGAAACTACGGGTTTTCCCTCCGTAATTTTTAATTTTTACCAGAAACTACGGGGTTTCCCTCCGTAATTGGTGGAATTTACCTTGAACTACGGGATTTCCCTCCGTAATTGGTTAATTTTTACCAGAAACTACATGATTTCCCTCCGCAATTAGTAAATTTTATCATAAACTACGGGATTTCCCTCCGTAATTAGTAGATTAACCATAAACTACGGGATTTTCCTCCGTAATTAGTGGATTTTACCCTAAACTACGGGATTTCCCTTCGTAATTAGTGGATTTTACCATAAACTACGGGATTTCCCTCCGTAATTAGTGGATTTTATCATTATCTACGGGATTTCCCTCCGCAATTAGTAAATTTTACCATAAACTACGGGATTTCCCTCCGTAATTAGTGGATTTTATCATAATCTACGGGATTTCCCTCCGCAATTAGTAAATTTTACCATAAACTACGGGATTTCCCTCCGTAATTAGTGGATTTTACCATAAACTACGGGATTTCCCTCCGCAATTAGTAAATTTTATCATAAACTACGGGATTTCCCTCCGTAATTAGTGGATTTTACCATAAACTACGGGATTTCCCTCCGCAATTAGTAAATTTTATCATAAACTACGGGATTTCCCTCCGCAATTAGTAAATTTTATCATAAACTACGGGATTTCCCTCCGCAATTACTGGATTTTACCCTAAACTACGGGATTTCCCTGCGTAATTAGTAAATTTTACCATAAACTACGGGATTTCCCTTCGTAATTAGTGAATTTTACCCTAAACTACGGGATTTCCCTCCGTAATTAGTAGATTTTACCATAAACTACGGGATTTCCCTCCGCAATTAGTGGATTTTACCATAAACTACGGGATTTCCCTCCGCAATTAGTAAATTTTACCATAAACTACGGGATTTCCCTCCACAATTAGTAAATTTTATCATAAACTACGGGATTTCCCTCCGTAATTAGTCGATTTACCCGTAATTTTTAGAATTTCTCAAGAGTTTCGCACTTTATATGTTCAATTGAAAATACGAGCTAGTGGATTTGCTCTCTAAATTTAGGGATTTGCCTAAGATTGATTGTCTAGTAAATTGGTCGGTTTTCCTGAAGATTATTTGCACTTTTGGCCTAAACAAGGACATTTGTAGACTTTCCTTTTGATTAAAAAATGTCCTCAAAACAGGCCCGACGTGACGGCGCAGCTGGCCAAGGTGTGTCGCCAGGCCGAGGCCGACACGGAGCGTCGCCGGCTGATGCAGCGTCGCAACGCCGAATTGGCTGAACTGGCCCAGCGCACCGAGGACTGGGCCACCATCGGCATGGACGTCCTCGGCCGTTCGGACGTCGGCATCGACGAATTAGACGAGCTGCTTCGTCGACAGCCCAGCCTGTCGAATTTGGACACCCTGAGCGACCTGATGGCGCCGCCGGCCCTGCGCACCAAGCTGGTCACTCTGGCCAGTCAGGCGCAGACTCTCGGAGCCACTTTGGCGCGACAGCGCGACCAACTGCAGCTGCTGAAGCTGGCGACTCTTCGACAGTCAGCTGTTGACGACAGTCGGAATGCTAGCGAAGAAGCCACCGTGACATCCGCGTCCGTTGGCGGCGTTCAAACTCTGCTGGCTGATGCCAGGACTGCTGCCGACACTCCGGAAACTGCCGACGCGAAGGTGGCGTTGCCGGCGGCGGGGGCGTCGGAAGCGGCGCGGAAACGGAATCCGGCGCTCAGAGTGCGTGCCGACTGTGTTGTAAATCTGTGTCTGTCTGTCTGTGTCTGCCTGTCTGTTTGTCTGTCTGTCTGTCTTTCTGTCTGTCTTTGTGTTTGTCTGTCTGTCTGTCTTTCTGTCTGTCTTTGTGTTTGTCTGTCTGTCTGTGTGTCTATCTGTCTGTCTGTCCGTGTGTCTGTCTGTCTGTCTGTGTCTGTCCGTGTGTCTGTATGTCTGTCTGTCTGTCTGTCTGTCTGTGTGTGTGTGTCTGTCTGTGTGTCCGTGTGTCTGTCTGTCTGTCTGTCTGTCTGTCTGTCTCTCTGTCTGTTTATCTGTCTGTTTATCTGTCTGTCTATCTGTCTGTATGTCTGTATGTCTGTGTGTCTGTCAAATTTTCTGTCAGCTTTAATCATTATCCTCCCGTGTCTGTCTGTTTGCCTTTCTACCCACGCGTATAATTTCTCCCACGATGCTTATTTATCCTCCTATTTATCCTCAGGAGCTGATCGACACAGAGCGCCGCTACGTTGAAGACCTTCAACGCGTCTGGGACGTGGTGTCCACCGACGAGTCTCCTCCGGCCGAGCTGGCCGGCGACGCCTGCGAACTTCTAGCGAACTGGCCGGACCTGCTGGAATTCCACCGCGACCAGCTGCTGCCGGACCTGCTGTCGGCCAGCTCGGAGGCAGACGTAGCCGATTGTTTTCAAAAGCATTGCGACCGACTGCAGGTTTATCAGCAGTACTGCTTGAACAAGCCGGCGGCCGACTCTCTGCTGGCCAGGCTGGGCCGAAATCATCCGTTTCTGCGTGAGTGATGTTTGCTTGTGGATCTCCACACATAGAGATGAAAAAAACACATGGATCTCCAGGGAAATCTCCGTGACAGACAGTGAGATAGTGAGAATCCCAGATAGTGCCGCAAAAAACTGTACAAGGATTTCCCCTGATTTTTAAATAGTGCCGCTGGAAAATACAGGGATTTCCCTAGGGTATTCAATAGTGTCGTAGAGAAATACTGGGATTCGCTGAGATTCTTAAATATTTCCGCCGAAAAGTACTGGGATATCTGTGCAATTTGAAATTGCACCACCCACAACACAAGAATTTTCGGCGAATCGCCAATAGCGCTGTCTGAAAATACAAGGATTTCCCGAGAATTCAAAATATTGCTTCCTAAAAATACAGGGATTTCCCGAGAATCCCAAATAGTGCTCTCTAAAAATACCGGGGTTTCCCGAGAATCCCAAAAAGTGCTGTCTAAAAATACAGGGATTTCCCGAGAATCCCAAATAGTGCTGTCTAAAAATACCGGGGTTTCCCGAGAATCCCAAAAAGTGCTGTCTAAAAATACAGGGATTTCCCGAGAATCCCAAATAGTGCTGTCTAAAAATACCGGGGGTTCCCGAGAATCCCAAAAAGTGCTGTCTAAAAATGCAGGGATTTCCTGAGAATCCAAAATAGTACTGCCTAAAAATCCAGGGATTTCCCGAGAATACCAAATAGTGCTGCCGAAAAATACAGAAATTCCCAAGAATCCCAAATAGTGCTGCCGAAAAATACAGAAATTCCCAAGAATCCCAAATAGTGCTGCCTAAAAATACAGGGATTTCCCGAGAATCCTATAAATCGTGTCACCGAAAAGCATAGGGATTTTCGTGGGAATCCCGCTAGAAATCCTTAAGCAGGGAAGCAATGGAATCCCCAAAAATAACTCGCCAGAACGCTGCGAAACTCGGCTGCACCTGGGCGACGAGGCCTCGAACGGATCGGCCCCGCTGCCGCTGAGCGCCTACCTGTTGAAGCCGGTTCAACGAGTGCAGAAATACCAGCTGCTGCTCGCCGAGATGCAGCGGACTTGTCCGCAGCAGCGGGCGGCTCTTGGCCAAGCTGTTGATAGCCTGCTGGCGGCACTGTCGGTGCTCAACGATTCCATGGCGCTGGCCGAGGTTGAGGGACTGCGCCGGTCCGTGCTGAACGAATTGGGCCGGGTGTTGCTGCACGGCGACTTCCAGGTGGGCCTGATGTGCTCGGACTGTCGTTGTCACTGCATGGACCTTTTCCCCCATCCTCCTGCTCGTGCATCCTCTGCTGTGCGTCTGCTGTTGACGCTTCTTCGTCTTCTCCTTCAACCAGCTATTCCTGTGGCCTCTCTTCTCTCCTTCCCTCTGCCCTTTTTTCCTTTTTATCTCTCTGTTTGCCCCAGCTGACCCCTCCTCCCCTCCACCCTCCCTCTCCCCTTCCACAATTCCCTCTCCCCTTCCACAATTCCCTCTCCACTTCCACAATTCCCTCTCCCGTTCTAAAATTCCCTGTCCACTTCCACAATTCCCTCTCCCCTTCCACAATTCCCTCTCCCGTTCTAAAATTCCCTGTCCACTTCCACAATTCCCTCTCCCCTTCCACAATTCCCTCTCCCGTTCTAAAATTCTCTGTCCACTTCCACAATTCCCTCTCCCCTTCCACAATTCCCTCTCCACTTCCACAATTCCCTCTTCACTTCCACAATTCCCTCTCCCGTTCTAAAATTCCCTGTCCACTTCCACAATTCCCTCTCCCGTTCTAAAATTCTCTGTCCACTTCCACAATTCCCTCTCCCCTTCCACAATTCCCTCTCCCGTTCTAAAATTCTCTGTCCACTTCCACAATTCCCTCTCCCCTTCCACAATTCCCTCTCCACTTCCACAATTCCCTCTCCACTTCCACAATTCCCTCTCCACTTCCACAATTCCCTCTCCACTTCCACAATTCCCTGTCCACTTCCACAATTCCCTCTCGACTTCCAAAATTCCCTGTTCACTTCCACCCTCCCTCTCCCACCCTCTCTCTCTCTCTCTCTCTCTCTCTCTCTCTCTTTATTTATATCGTGTAAATATTTAAATAAAAAACCGTCTGATCGCGCAGGTAATCGAAGACGGCAAGCTGCTGTCTTCAAACAAAACCCGCCGAGTTTACCTATTCAGCTGCGGCCTTCTCGTGTGCAAGCGGGTGTCCAATAGCGCCAGCCAGCAGCAGCAACAGCAACAACAACAGCAGCAGATCCCGCAGCAGCAGCAGTCCAAGGCGAAGTACACGCCAATACTGACTGTGAAAGTCTCCGAGATGGGCCTCAGCCAGCAGCCAGTCAACTCCAGCCGCCTATCCTCGTCTGACAAGCGCCGATTTCAAGTGACGCTGAAACAGCAGACGGCGCCACTCACCCTGCAAGCCGCCAACGGTGCCGTGAAAGCGCTGTGGGTAGCCGAAATTGAACGCGTACTGTGGTCTCATTTTGCCAGCTTAAAAGCCGAAGCTATGCAGCGTCAACAGCAGAGGGAACTGCTAGATTTGCAAAAGCAGCAATTTTCTCTAGACAGCGAGTCGGAAGCCGCCGACGGCCTGGAAGCTGTGGTGGATTTTGCTAGTCAGGACGCGGCGATGCTGCCGTTGCATCGCGGTGAATTCCTCAGAGCCATCAATACAGATAGCGAGAACCACTGGCTTGTGGAGAATCCGCAGGGCAGGCGGGGTTACGCCCACAGACAGTACCTCAGGCCTGTCCGACAGATTAGTGGCGGCTCAGCGTCGCCAGTTGCCCCTGGCAACGGTTTGCCTAGGCGAGGCTCCGTGGTAACTACGGCTGTTTGATTCAATCCAGCTGCATCCTTCTGCGCCATCTTTTCACCATATTCTCACGCATAGCAACAACGCAAGCATTCGTCCTGTTTTGATTTCATGGTCTTTCTACCCTATGGTTATTGATATCGATTCTTTTTTTGATTGGATTCGTGATTTTTCTGGATTTATTGCTACCATTATTATCTATGGTCTATTTTTAGTTCCCTAAAAGTCCTTAAAAGATCTTCAATGCATAATTTGCAGCATTATTATTCATTTATTGGCTGTGCTCACAAATTTATGGTATACTTTTATGCAAATTATGCGTCTTGTACATCTATATATCCATATATATTTATGCGTGTGCATATCAAATCACCAATATCAATAAATTTTTTGTTTATTGTAACAGTTTAGCATTTTCTACGTAACGCAAAACGGATTCCAGCTGTAACTAAAAGAAATTGATTATTGCCACTATTATAGATTTTTTTGCCATTCTATGCCAGTTTCTCGAGTCCTTCCCTAAAAGTTCCTTCTCTAAATCTTGCTTAACACAGCCCAAATTTCTTTCACTGAGTCCTAGCAGTTTAACCTACATGGCTTCTATTCCCCCCGAACCCTAATGTACAATCTTCCTTTCCTAACCATTCCCCCGCGAACCCCAATGTACACTTCCTTTCCTAACCATTCCCCCGCGAACCCCAATGTACACTTCCTTTCCTAACCATTCCCCCGCGAACCCCAATGTACACTTCCTTTCCTAACCATTCCCCCCGAACCCCAATGTACACCTCCTTTCCTAACCATTCCCCCCGAACCCCAATGTACACCTCCTTTCCTAACCATTCCCCCCGAACCCCAATGTACACCTCCTTTCCTAACCATTCCCCCCCGAACCCCAATGTACACCTCCTTTCCTAACCATTCCCCCCGAACCCCAATGTACACCTCCTTTCCTAACCATTCCCCCCGAACCCCAATGTACACCTCCTTTCCTAACCATTCCCCCCGAACCCCAATGTACACTTCCTTTCCTAACTATTCCCCTCGAACCCGAATGTACACTTCCTTTCCTAACCATTCCCCCGCGAACCCCAATGTACACTTCCTTTCCTAACCATTCCCCCGCGAACCCCAATGTACACTTCCTTTCCTAACCATTCCCCCCGAACCCCAATGTACACTTCCTTTCCTACACTTGATTATCTTCATTACTTAGCCCCCATCCGTCCAATGTACACTCTTTCCTAACTCAAATGTAAACATTTCCTTCCTCAGCCTATTGAACCAACCAACCCCAATGTACACATAAATACTGCTGTTGTTTTTTTGGTTTTTCAAGCGCTGAAATAAAAAAATTAAGAATCTCTGCTGAGTTTATAGGTTTACATCGTTTATTTGCTCGTTTTCAGTCAGTTATTTCCCTGACAAAAAATTGACAAATCAGTTGTACATAATTTTTTACAAGATTATTTATTATAGCGTACGGTTTTTGGTTTAGTTTTCTTAGTTTTTTTCTGTTTATTTACTGCCTGTCACTTTCAGGTTTCTGCGCGCGTAAATCAATCAGTTCAGGATTAGAAAAATTATATACAATCAGCTTTGTTATACACCAAGATTTTGTTTAAAGTTGGTGATTTGTTTTCTCAAAGAAAATTTCATGTATATTTCACTACCTCTGTTAAGCGGTTTTCACAGTTCATTTCTAGTTTTTTTAAATTCATTGGTGATTTGCAAGCGTTAAACTGTAGCTGTTTAGTATATCTTTCACACCATTTATGTTTTGTCTTCATTGTCCACTGGTGCTTGGCGCACAACTTTTTTTGTAGCTGTCCTTCATTTTCCTGCTGTCTTTGTTTATTTTAAAAATATTATTTAATGCATAATAAATGCTATTGTATGGGTGTCCCCATGTTACTATGTTTAGTTATAGACTAGCGCACCGAAATTCCCCTATGTTTGATTTGTACACAATAGGTAGTAGATTTCGTTTTTCTGTCTCAACCTGATCTCTTATAGTTATAATGATTTACCTGTCTAAATCTGCAGGTTTTTATTTTCAATAAAAAATTAATATCATTATTTTATTATTGTTTTATTTATAAATTTTCTTTGCTTAGAGTTTGTTTGTTCACCGGGGTCTGTCTGTGCTGTTGATGATTCTGCGTACGTCAAAAATATATTGTGATTCTTGTTTCATAGCAGTTTTAATAGTTGCTTTTTGTCCTTCTTTGTTTATTATTTTTATTCGTATTTGATATGTACTTTACTTAGATTATAAAATGTCATACAAATATGGCTTGAGCTGCCTGTCGCCTCCCTTGCCCTGGTAGCTGAGTCCCCTCCCCAGTTTGAGCTGCCTGTCATGGTAGCTGAGTCCCCTCCCCAGTTTGAGCTGTCTGTCACCTCCTTGCCCTAGTAGCTGAGTCCCCTCCCCAGTTTGAGCTGTCTGTCACCTCCCTTGCCCTGGTAGCTGAGTCCCCTTTCCAGTTTGAGCTGCCTGTCACCTCCCTTGCCCTGGTAGCTGAGTCCCCTCCCCAGTTTGAGCTGTCTGTCACCTCCCTTGCCCTGGTAGCTGAGTCCCCTCCCCAGTTTGAGCTGTCTGTCACCCCCCTTGCCCTGGTAGCTGAGTCCCCTCCCCAGTTTGAGCTGCCTGTCACCTCCCTTGCCCTGGTAGCTGAGTCCCCTCCCCAGTTTGAGCTGTCTGTCACCTCCTTGCCCTGGTAGCTGAGTCCCCTCCCCAGTTTGAGCTGTCTGTCACCTCCCTTGCCCTGGTAGCTGAGTCCCCTCCCCAGCTTGAGCTGCCTGTCACCCCATTGCCCTGGTAGCTGAGTCCCCTCCCCAGTTTGAGCTACCTGTCACCCCCTTGCCCTGGTAGCTGAGTCCCCTCCCCAGTTTGAGCTGCCTGTCACCTCTCTTGGCCTGGTAGCTGAGTCCCCTCCCCAGTTTGAGCTGCCTGTCACCCTCTTGCCCTGGTAGCTGAGTCCCCTCCCCAGTTTGAGCTGTCTGTCATGGTAGCTGAGTCCCCTCCCCAGCTTGAGCTGCCTGTCACCCCTCTTGTCCTGGTATTCAAGCTGTAATAAATTTTATTAAAACTTTATTTCCTTTCTTTTTTTAAAACTTTTTTGCAGCTGTTCATGACGTCATTAACCTCAAGCAACGGCAGGCAAATCAGCAAGCTTACAGAAAGCACCAGATAGCAACTAATATTCGATTGCTCAAAAGCCAACTGCGAACCCCCCCCCGCCCCAAAAAAATCTTCGCGCAATGATTCGCCTCATGAAACAATCTTGGCGCTTAGCGTTGCTTATGTTTCTCCTTGGCGCCTGCTGCTTCTGCCGGGCCATGCCAGACAAGGAGCGTCTGAGACTGCGCGACAAAGCCAAATCCATGTTCCAGCATGCCTTCGACAACTACATGACCAACGCCTATCCAGCTGACGAGCTCATGCCGATTAGCTGTCGCGGTCGTTACCGCGGCTCCGAACCTTCCAGAGGCGACATTGACGATTCTACTGGGCAATTATTCGCTAACTTTGATTGACAGTTTAGGACACTTTGTTGTTGCTGAATGAGCCGGATCAGTTTGAGCACGCTGTCCGCTTAGTGATTGACAATGTCCGCTTCGATACGGACGTTATTGTATCCGTGTTTGAGGTCAACATCCGGGTTATTGGCGGCCTTCTAGGCGGTCACGTTGGATCCTTGGTGTTGCGTCATCGATACAATAGGATGTCCTGGTACAATGGACAGCTGCTGTCAATGGCTGTAGATTTGGGCAACAGGCTGTTGCCTGCGTTTAATACCAGCACGGGGATTCCATATCCCAGGGTGAACCTGAGGCACGGAGTGCCGGACAGGTGAGAGACGGCTAGGACAGACATTTTTATGTCTGGAAGTCAAATGAACTCCCTGCTCATTCACGTCTTATCTTTCATTAGGGTTGCTTGAACTCGAGTTAAGGTTAGGGAAGGTCATTTGACCCCTCTATCTTTGCCTGTATCAAGGTGAAGGTTAGGGAAGGTCAGTTGACCCCTTTATCTTTGCCTGTATCAAGGTGAAGGTTAGGGAAGGTCATTTGACCCCTCTATCTTTGCCTGTATCAAGGTAATGGTTAGGGAAGGTCAGTTGACCCCTTTATCTTTAACTGCATCAAGGTGAAGGTTAGGGAAGGTCAGTTGACCCCTCCATATTTGACTGTATCAAGGTGAAGGTTAGAGAAGGTCATCTGATTCAGCCATAGGTTATTCTACCGATCCAAATGGGGGTCAAATGACCACCCCATTCACTATACGTCCCCAAAATCGTTGTCAGCTTCGCCAGGAACCAGCAGCTGGACACGTGCACAGCCTGCGCCGGCAGCATGCTGCTAGAATTCGCCGCTCTCTCCCGATTCTCCGGCAACCCGGAATTCGAGCTTCGAGCCAGGCGCGCCCTGGACGCGCTGTGGAGCCAGCGCAATCTGCACTCCAATCTGGTTGGCACGGTGATTAATATTCACAACGGCGATTGGGTGCGCAAGGAGAGCGGCATTGGTGCGGGCATTGACTCCTACTATGAGTACTTGTTCAAGGCCTACGTTCTGCTAGGGGAGGAGGTTTGTTTTACTCTCCGCTCTGTGAAATTCTGTGAAATTCTCTACGCGAATCAGAGATAACATGTAATAAGGCTCAGCCAATCAGAGATAAGCTGAAATAGGGCTCAGCCAATCAGAGATAAGCTGAAATAGGGCTCAGCCAATCAGAGATAGGATCTAAAAAGGCCCAGCCAATCAGAGATAAGATAAAAAAGGCTCAGCCAATCAGAGATAAGATGTAATAAGGCCCAGCTAATCAGAGATAAGATAAAAAAGGCTCAGCCAATCTGAGATAAGATAAAATAAGGCTCAGCCAATCAGAGATAAGCTGAAATTAGGCTTGGCCAATCAGAGATAAGATGATATTAGGTTCGGCCAATCAGAGATAAGATGAAATTAGGTTCGGCCAATCGGAGATAAGATGAAATTAGGCTTGGCCAATCAGATATAAGATGATATTAGGTTCGGCCAATCAGAGATAAGATGAAATTAGGTTCGGCCAATCAGAGATCAGATAAAATTAGGCTTGGTTAATCAAACATAAAATAAAATAAGGCTCAGCCAATCAAATAAAGGATGCAAGAAAGCTCAGCCAATCAGTTTTAAACGGCAGTCTAGTTAAACCATTCGAGCTCAGCCAATTATAGATCTGGTGATTATTTAGCTTCGCCGATCAGAGAATAGTGACAGTTTAACATAGAAAGTCAGAACTACGCACAGAGAGTGGTGTGAGATCAATAAAATCTCGCTATTGGCCCTCTAACAGGTGTACTTGCACCGATTCTCCAAGCACTACGAGGCCGTACAAAATTATCTTCAATTGTGCCGGCCGCCTCTGCTCTCCGACGTGCTCATGCACCAGCCACTGACTCGGACCCGCAACTTCATGGACGCTCTGGCTGCGTTTTGGCCCGGCTTGCAAGTAATGGCCGGAGATTTGAAGCCCGCTGTCGAACTGCACGAAATTCTTTATCAGGTTTGGGACTCAGTATTGAGGCTTACAAACGAAAGTTTTAGGAGGTCTTGAAAATCCTGGACTAGGTTTTGGGACTTGATAAACCGGGACTAAATATTGGGACTTGATAATCCGGGACTAAATATTAGGACCTGATTATCCAGGACTAAATATTAGGACTTGATAATCCGGGACTAAATATTAGGACTTGAAAATCCGGGACTAAATATTGGGACTTGATAATCCGGGACTAAATATTGGTATTTGATAATCTGGGACTAAATATTGAGACTTGATAATCCGGGACTAAATATTGGTACTTGACAATCCGGGACTAAATATTGGTATTTGATAATCCGGGACTAAATATTGGTATTTGATAATCTGGGACTAAATATTGAGACTTGATAATCCGGGACTAAATATTGGTACTTGACAATCCGGGACTAAATATTGGGACTCGATAATCCTGGACTAAATATTGGGACTTGATAATCCGGGACTAAAAATTGGGACTTGATAATCCCAAACTAAAAATTGGGACTTGATAATCCCAAACTAAAAATTGGGACTTGATAATCCTGGACTAAATATTGGTATTTGATAATCTGGGATTAAATATTGGGACTTGATAATCCGGGAATAAATATTGGGACTTGATAATCCGGGAATAAATATTGGGACTCGATAATCCTGGACTAAATATTGGGACTTGATAATCCGGGACTAAAAATTGGGACTTGATAATCCGGGACTAAAAATTGGGACTTGATAATCCCAAACTAAAAATTGGGACTTGATAATCCTGGACTAAATATTGGTATTTGATAATCTGGGACTAAATATTGGGACTTGATAATCCGGGAATAAATATTGGGACTTGATAATCCGGGACTAAATATTGGGACTTGATTATCTGGGACTAAATATTAGGACTTGATAATCCAGGACTAAATATTGGGACTTGACAATCCGGGACTAAATATTAGGACTTGATAATCCGGGACTAAGTATTGGGACTTGATAATCTGGAGCTAAATATTGGGACTTGATAATCCGGGACTAAATATTGGGATTTGATAATCCGAGACTAAATATTGGGACTTGATAATCCGGGACTAAATATTGGGACTTGATTATCTGGGACTAAATATTAGGACTTGATAATCCAGGACTAAATATTGGGACTTGACAATCCGGGACTAAATATTGGAACTTGATAATCCGGGACTAAGTATTGGGACTTGATAATCTGGAGCTAAATATTGGGACTTGAATAATCCGGGACTAAATATTGGGACTTGATAATCCGGGACTTAATATTGGGACCTGATTATCCGGGAATAGATATTGGACTTGATAATCCGGGACTAAATATTGGGAGTTGATAATGCGGGACTAAATATTGGGACTTGATAATCCGGGACGTAATATTGGGACTTGAATAATCCGGGACTAAATATTGGAACTTGATAATTCGGGACTAAATATTGGGACTTGATAATCCGGGACTAAATTTTTGGACTTGATCATCCGGGACTAAATATTGGGACTTGATAATCCCAAACTAAATATTGGGAGTTGATAATCACTCGATAATCCAAGACTCCGAAAATTTCATAAATTAAAAAATCGGCGCCACTCCCAGGTGGTTCAGCGCTACAACTTCATCCCGGAAGCGTTCACGCCCGACTTTCACGTTCACTGGGCTCACCACCCGCTGCGGCCGGAGTTCATCGAGTCGACTTATTTTCTCTACAAAGCGACTCGCGATCCGCACTACTTGGAGGTGGGCAAACGGGTGATTGACAACTTGGAGAAGTATTCGAGGACCGATTGCGGCTATGCCGCCATCTCAGATGTTCGAACTATGGAGAAGTCTGATCAGCTCGATAGCTTCGTGTTGGCTGAGACTTTCAAGTGAGACTATGCGATTTCATGAAGCTCCCAGTTCTTGAATCTCTCACTTCCTGAAGCTCCCAGTTCTTGAATCTCTCACTTCCTGAAGCTCCCATTTCCTGATCCTGAATCTCCCTTATCCTGAATCTTCCACTTCCTAAATCTCCCACTTCCTGAAGTTCCCACTTCCTGAATCTCCCACTTCCTGAATCTCCCACTTCCTGAAGCTCCCATTTCCTGATCCTGAATCTCCCTCATCCTGAATCACGCACTTCCTGAATCTCCCACTTCCTGAATCTCCCACTTCCTAAATCTCCCACTTCCTGAAGTTCCCACTTCCTAAAGTTTCCACTTCCTGGAATTCCCACTTCCTGAATCTCCCACTTCCTGAAGTTTCCACTTCCTGGAATTCCCACTTCCTTAATCTCCCACTTCCTGAATCTCCCACTTCCTGAATCTCCCACTTCCTTAATCTCCCACTTCCTGAATCTCCCACTTCCTGAATCTCCCACTTCCTGAATCTTCCTCTTTCTGAATCTTCCACTTTCTGAATCTCCCACTTCCTGAATCTCCTACCCTGAATCTCCCTCTTCCTGAATCTCCCTCATCCTGAATCACCCACTTCCTGAATCTCCCACTTCCTGAATCTCCCACTTCCTGAATCTCCCACTTCCTGAAGTTTCCACTTCCTGGAATTCCCACTTCCTGAATCTCCCACTTCCTGAAGTTCCCACTTGCTGAAGTTTCCACTTCCTGGAATTCCCACTTCCTGAATCTCCCACTTCCTGAATCTCCCACTTCCTGAATCTCCCACTTCCTGAATCTCCTACCCTGAATCTCCCTCTTCCTGAGTCTCCCTTTTCCTGAATCTTCCACTTCCTAAATCTCTCCCGCTCTGAACATCCTACTTCCTAAATATTATGCTATATGAATATTTACCTACATGAAAATTGCAATTTGTTATACTTTTACGGTTTACTTTAATGTATATTGTAAATGCATTGAAATTTTACAACCCATCTGTTTCTCAATCTGATTTCAGGTACCTGTACCTGTTGTTCGCCAACGAATCCGACCTGCCGGTGGATTTGGACGCCTACGTTTTCACTACTGAGGCCCACCTGCTGCCGCTGGAGCTGGCCAATTTGGCTATTAAACCGCCAGACTCTGAGGGTAGGCAATTACTGAAACACTCATGCATTCACTAAGTCACTAAGTCACTCACTCACACACCCACCCACTCACTCATTCACTCACTCACACACACAAACACACACTCACACACACAAACACACACTCAGTCACTCAGTCACACACTCACTCACTCAGTCACTCACACACACACTCACCCACACTCAGTCACTCAGTCACTCACTCACTCACACAATCACTCATTCACACACTCACTCACACACTCACTCACTCACACACTCACTCACCACTCACTCACACACTCATCACCACTCACTCACTCACTCACTCACTCACACTCACTCACACACTCACTCATTCACACACTCACTCACTCACACACTCACTCACTCACACACTCACTCACACACTCACTCACACAATCACTCATTCACACACTCACTCACTCACACACTCACACACACACTCACTCACACACTCACTCACACACTCAGTCACTCACTCAGTCACTCACTCAGTCACTCACTCAGTCACTCACTCAGTCACTCACTCACTGACCCCCTCGGTAAATAATTGACCTTTAAATGTGTCAAAAAGCCCGGCAAAAGCCGTATCTGAAATGATTGTAGCTAACTGTGGAATCGTCACGAAATCAGAGTTAAAGGGCAATTATTGGCACATCATTAGATAATTTTTACTGCCGATCCTATAAATGTTTTTCTCATCTATTTGTGCCATTTGGCACACTCACCGCATATAGCATGACCTAGATAGATATAGTATGCATACACACAGCACATCCCTAGCGTAAATGTGCCAGAACGGGCACTCACCGCCACTTGATCGTCGAGGAGGTCATCGATAGTGACCTCCACGATCAAGGACCGAATCGATGTGCTCACGAAAGGAAACCTGCTTTTTTTGGTCGCGCAGTTTGTCTATCTGAAGCTCCAACGCCTCTCACTGCCGCTCACTTTGGTGGAGCCGGCGTTCTAGCGTTTTTGGTCCCTACCGCAACAGCTTGCTGCTCCGACGGATCTTCTAATTTTGCAGCTGCAAATTTTCGCAGCGCAGCTCCGCCTTTCTCTCGATTCCCAGCGCAGTTTCGAAGCCGTAGCTCGAGCAATTTGTCGCTCTCGTCTGCGTAATGGCGCTTTAGACGGCGTTGCATAGGATTTTGCTTTGCAATGGTGCTGGCCGGAATGTCTGGTTCGCTGCCACATAATTGACTTGCTGCAGGTTCCGCATGGATCCTCTGCTCTTCAGGTGTCTCTGGCACTCCCGGAATTCCTTGCAAAATTTATATTTGCAAAATTTACACAACTCTCTAATATTACAATGTATCTGCTTAGTCTTTTAGTAGCACACATCGAAAGGAAAATATCCTAAATATTTCTTTATAAATAAGTACGTATCACGCTCCTTTTTAAACTACTAAAATTTCAAGTGTTTCGTGCAAGCAAATTAACCATGTATTACAATGTGAAAAGAACAATTCTTACCAGAGTGTTTGATTTCAGTTTTCCACTACTTTGTCGCGAACATATCGCCAGTCCTTTCCTTCTGGTGCTGGGTTGGAGCCAAAACTCCGCTTGCAGTCCTCAATGATGGCTATCCAGGCTTCTTCCTTTTCTTTCTTAGTAGCAGTTGCTGAGAAGGGACCAACGATAACTTCTTTCCTTTCGTTGATTTTGTTTACGAACAAAATTCGCTGCTCCTTGTGAAGCTGGACAGTTGCCATTGCAGAATGCTGCATGCTAACACATAAACTGATTCTACCTTTGCCCTTCTACGAGCGTACAATCACACTTGAGACTATATACTTTAAGGAGTCTTTCGTAGCACGCTTGAAACGTAGCACTCCTTGGCGGCAGTCCTACCATGCACTCCTAGCTGCGTACACTTGTTCATAGGACACACTTGATGAACACTCTTGAGTTTAGGACACTCTTGACTCCTAACACTTGACTCTTCTTGACTCCTAGCTTCATAGCACGGGCCCTCAGAACTCAAATTTATATTATAGCCATGATGTACACTGACAACGTGCCTGCGATAAATGATAAATTAAATGTATTCGACCTGCTCAACGGAGACACGCACACTAATGATTAATGAAAAGTACATTAAGCTAAATAAAATCAGCGTGCTCAGTGGAGCCATAAACAGATCAGGTAAAGGTACTCTCCTCACAGCATCAAATGCTACCACATATTTGAGCTTTAAGCTGTGTTAGAACTGAAGAGTTCTCAACACTAAAGGGCTAGTTCACAATGAATGCAGTTGGAAGTTGGCAGTTGCCGCCGTGCAGTTGGAAGTTGGCGCATGCAGTTGGCAGTCAACGGATTGCAGTTGGCAGTTAAATGAGTGCAGTTGGCAGTTAATGGATTGCAGTTGGCAGCCAGAGAATTTATGAGTGAGTACAAATGGAGTAGACTTGTGGCTACAACGCAAGCTCTCCTCTATGATATCTGAGAAATGGCGGCCGGATTCAATCGTAGACGATTTCTCTGCCTTGTGCTGCTGAGGCTGAAAGAAAAGGCGCCGTCGTCGCTCGTCATGGGTGCGACCAGCTTTTACCAGACGTGAAAGAAGTGGTGAATTTCGCCTGGTGATGGAAGCAGCCCAAGAAGACCCAGAACTCTTTTTCAGAATGTTTCGGATGGCGCCATCTCGGTTTGAGACAATTCTCGCTGCCATTGAAGACAGGATCACGCATCACGCCTCCCGCACTCCAATCTCTCCTCGTCAGCGGCTGGCGGTGACCCTGCACTACCTGGACACCGGGGACTCGCCGCAGACAATTGCATTCAACTATCGCCTTGGAAAAAACACTGTCAGCAACATTGTCAAGGAGACGTGCGTCGCCATTTGGGAAAGTCTCACACCGAAGTACCTGAAGCAGCCTACCGGTACCGGTACACAAGTCGACTAGAAATTTATTGCTGGGGACATCTGGAGACAGTGGAATTTCCTGAACTGCTGCGGTGCCTTAGATGGGAAGCACGTGGCCATCCAGAGTCCGAGCAACAGCGGATCCGACTTTTTCAACTACAAGAAGTTCTTCAGCATCGTTCTCATGGCTGTCGCAGATGCAAACTACTGCTTCAGCATCATCGATGTCGGATCCCCGGGAAGAGAGAGCGATGCGGGCATTTTCGACCGCTCCCAACTGCGAGACAAACTTGACTCCGCAACATTCCGCACTTTCTCGTTGGCGACGAAGCCTTTCCACAGCGAACGTACTTGATGCGGCCTTTTCCTGGGCGTAATAACACATTCGAGGAGCTTGTTTTCACCTACAGACTGTCACGTGCAAGACGCGTTGTGGAAAATGCATTCGGGATCCTGGCATCCAGGTGGAGAATCCTGAGACGGCCATTCATTGCTACTCCTGAAAATGCCGTCAACATCGTGAAATGCGTCTGCGTCCTGCACAATTTGTTCAAGACGGACGTGCAGGCCCCACCAGCCCTGCAATACTGTCCACCTTTGTATGCTGACAGCGAAGATTCCGAGGGAAATCGGATGCCTGGAGACTAGAGACTTGATGGGGCAAGAGGAAACTGTGGGGAGAGACATACATTGATCAATCGCCCGACTGTGAGGGCACTAGGACATCCGGTCCACATTGCATGATTTTTTTGCGTCCAGCGCGGACGCAGATTGACAATGCTCATTTAATTTATTGAGCAATTGCGAGTACATTATTTGCTCCCAAAATGCGGCCTGTTCAATGAAGTCAACGGCATGTGAGGAATACACTCGTACAGCAAGTATAATAAGTTGGCATGTTTTATTACCGAAAATTCTTTTATTTTCTTGAACTTCGTTGACAATGCTGATTTAATGCACACTAGCTTTTTAATAGTACCCTGTGTATTCTGAAGATGAAGAAGCCGATTACAATCATGTAATCCACCTGATTTACACTGTGAAAGGATTTAAATTTTGCCAATGCAGTCTGGCAACGCTATATTTAAATACCTTGCACTGACATGCTCTGCCACACTCAGATCATTAAACGCACACAGATGGTATCAATAGGAGAAACAAAATCGTAGATTTCCGAAGTTGTCGTATGCAAGAAATAAAAAGGGGAGACATTGCTCCAAAAAAGCAAAACAAGGAGATTCATCCCAAGAATTTTCTTTCCTGTTTTTGTAGCGATAATCCTTGTGGCTGATGTCTTACAGGTGCGGGTAGTTGCGGACCGCCTCGAGCGCTTCCTCAAAATCTCTGTCCGGGCAGTTGGCCATTGTAAAGAACTTTTACCCAGACACAATGACCAGCCAAAATGGTCATTATTACACTTTTCAAGTCCATTAAACGTTGCGTCACTCGCAACTTGCAAGGCGGCGTTTATTTTTACCTACTATAATTGGCAATTTCAAATTCTAACAAACAAACAAAAATATCCATACCAAGATAGCAAGAAAACATAGTAAAATGAAACGAGGAGAGGAGAGGAGATTAGAGGAGAGGAGAAGAGAAGAGAAGAGAAGAGGAAGAGAAGAGGAGAGGAGAGGAGAGGAGAGGAGAGCTGGGAAGATAGATAATTAGTTTTTACACAGTACTTGTAGCTCTAATTGTCTTACGGCATTATTATTAATGGTAAATCACTTCGTTCCATAATTGAAGGTGCAGTTGTCAAACCGGCAGTTTTCAAAAAGACGAGCCACTTGCGCTTGAGTATTTCGTACTGAAAAAAGAATTCGATGATTTCGATGACTTTCAGATTTCCTAGATTTAATGATTAGTTATTGCTCATTTACAACTTACCACTTGAAACATGAACTTCTTGGCAATCGATGCTTTCGCACGTCGATATCTGCAGTTCTGGGCCCTGGCCGGAACTGCCCTAAACATTCGATTTGCTGGTCGTCGTCATGCAATCCGTCTCTGCTGCAATTGACTCCTTGGGCGTCTCAGTCGGGCGCTTCAGGCCATCGCTGATCGCAGTTGAAGCTGCGAAAACTGCTCGGTCTCGTTTCCTTGACAGATAGCGACGCACGGTTCTCTCGCTCTTTTGTCCCGTGATGCACATTATTTGGCTCATGTCATAACCAGCCTCACGTAGATAGGCAATCCGCGTCACCCGAATGCAGTGATTCGTGTACTCGCGCGAAAGTTTGCATTCCTTGCTCAGACGCTGCATAAGAGGATTAAACCAGTTGATCCCACGAACCTGCTGTGTTGAGTAGCGCAAACTACCCGTCACCTTATCGTTCGGCAGTGCCCTTGGAAACAAATAATCCTCCTTTCGATCCATGGGAAGCAGTGAAATGTACTTCTTGACTAGGTCCCGCTGCTCACCATACCATACAGCCTAGCCTGCTTCGCAGTATCGTCTTTGCAACGTGCTGGGTCAGAACTTTGGTTCTTAGTAGGAAGCACAGGAAGAGCCAAGTATGCTCTACCATCGGAATCCACATGATCAGTCAAAACGCTTACAGCCTTCAACGCCTTCATGTGCTCTTGGCCGCGCTCTCCAAAAACATATAAAATGGTGAACAGAACTTCCTCCTGCAGCTTCTCGGCAGTACTTCGATCAAAATAGGCCTTCAACTTCACAAGATCGCCTTCTTCAATAGCCTCAAACTGCTTGGTTGAGCCACCAGCCTTATGAAATTCTCTAACCTTAACTCTCAACATACGATTTGCACTTTCAAACTCCTCTCCGGAAACAATGTTAACGGTACGCTTCAGCAACAGACGAAAAAGGCGAAATATTCCAGCTCTGATGCACACAAGACTAGCTGGAGAATATAATTCTCCATTCCTCTTCTTCAAACCAAAGTAATAGTAGCGCAAATACTCGTTTACCTTCCACAGTTCCATTGACGACAATGACTCAATGGTATGTTTAAGTACAAAGTCAACAAAATCTTGTCCATGGCGTCGCATCTGCTCAGCGGTACTTTTCGGCAGTGAGTCGATTTCGGATTTCGGCCTCATCCATCATCGTAGTCAACTCTGAATCCAAATCAACCGATTGCGGAAGTTCCGGCAGTTCTTCAGCTTTGCCGATGTCATTTTCGAGCCAGTGGATGAAATCAATTAACGATTGATCGTCGTGATGATCATTGGAACTGATCTCTGACAACAACTGGAGCTCGTCCATTCTTATGCCATTCAGCGATTCCACCGGTAGATTTTTCCAATTTATTAGAGCAGGCATATTTGATCTGATGTTAGTTGAAACCAGTTTAAAATTGCCTAAGTTATAGACTCGCCTTTTCATCTTACCTATTTGTCTCTTTAACTGTCCCTCTGCACGCGTAATCAATGTACATCATACTCTCTGCCCAATCAGTTCACCCACCCCGTCTCTCCTCAAATCACATTAAATTAAAAATGTGAAATAATGGCCGCTCAAAAGTATGTTAAATTGACCGGAAAAGTGTGTTAATTTGGCCGCAAAAGTGTGTTAAATTGACCGATGTGCTGGGTAAAAGTTCTTTACAATGCGCTTGTATAGTATGTTGCATCGTTGAATAATGGCCACAAACACGAGTGCGCGTAGCTCCGCAACATACTGTACAATCTACCATTGCAGTCAAAGATAGAGCCAGCTCTAATTTCAACTGCATGCGGTTAACTAGCACAACTGAGTGATTGAATAGATACGATAAGAAATAGAGCGCAAATGCTCTATTTCTTATCGTGAACAGCGCAACTGATGAGCATTGCAAAATGAAAGTGCTTCAGCGACTGAATTGTTCACGGTGTACATTTTGGGGTTGGACTGCCAACTGCTATCAACTGCATCCATTGTGAACTAGCCTTAAGTTGTTTTATTGCTATTGTGACGAAATATATTTTATTTAAATCGATTGATTTGATAATTATTCACACTTCATGGAATATTTTTAATACTTTCTACCGATACCATAATCGGTAGAAAGTGTTCCAGAACCGAATATATTCCAAATTTCTAATGCCTGCCTGAATGGCTTAAAGTACATAAAAAAGGTGATAGTGCCGCTAGTGCGAAATGGCACAGCAAAGGACAATTATAACTGTGCCAATTGGTCCAACTTTGGCACATCTTGCCACAATTAAGACAATTGTGACAACTGGCCTTAAAAACACATCATAGTGCATTTACTCGTATAATTGCGCCAAATGCGCCTATTTTAGCACATTTAGGCGTAATTACCAGTTTGCTTGTAGAATTATCCGGATAATTACCGACGGGCTTACTCATCCATTCATTCACTCACTCATCCACTCATTCACTCACACACTCATTCACTCACTCACTCACTCAATAACTCATACACACTCACTAACCCACTCAATAACTCATACACACTCACTAACCCACTCAATAACTCATACACACTCACTAACCCACTCACTCACTCACTCACTCACTCGCTCGCTCACTCACTCACTCACTCGCTCACTCACTCACTCACTCACTCACTCACTCACTCACTCACTCACTCACTGACTCGCTCACTCACTCACTCACTAACCCCCTCCAGCAAGCGCCAACCGCCGCCGCAACCGACTTGGCCGGCGCCGTCAACCAGCCTCGTCTCCATCTGCTGCGGCTTCCTCGGCCTCAACCGGGCCGCAATCGTCAGACCGCTCGACTGTGCTGTCAATCATGAACGACAGCTGCCCGAACTACAACCTGGGCCGGCGACTGTTCGGCGTTGACGACACGGCCTTTCACTGGCGTCGCCGATTGCGATTGAAACCGTCGACACCCGGCGCATCCATCGGCCCAGGCGGCGCCATTTCCAACGCCGACGCTGCTCGCCTACAATCGGCGCTGCCCTTTGATCCGAAAGATCTGGACGCCAACAACCCGGATCATCTGGCCCAGCTGGTCAGCATGGGCATCGCCATTGTGCGCACTGGCAACGGCCAGCTCCAGCTGTTTCACAACGCCGAGAATGCTGAATCGCCCGAACAGGGCCGCAAAGGCCTCGCCTTTATGCAGGCTATGCTCAGTCTGGCTGCCATGACAACTAACAAGGCCGAGCAGATGCAGCATCCGCCCAATTATTTGTACTGCCCCCTGCCCGCTAGCTCCAAGGACGCCTTCAATGCCAGCATTGTTGGTGAGTTGGTCTTGGCCGTTGGGTTGGCGTCGCTTATCGTGGGGTGGGGGAGTCGCTTATCATGGGGTGGGGGAGTCGCTTATCATGGGGTGGGGGAGTCGCTTATCGTGGGGTGGGGGAGTCGCTTATCGTGGGGTGGGGGAGTCGCTTATCGTGGGGTTGGGGAGTCGCTTATCATTGTGTGGGAGGAGTCGCTTATCATTGGGTGGGGGAGTCGCTTATCATGGGGTGGGGGAGTCGCTTATCATTGGGTGGGGGAGTCGCTTATCATGGGGGTGGGGAGTCGCTTATCATTGGGTGGGGGAGTCGCTTATCATGGGTGGGGGAGTCGCTTATCATGGGGTGGGGGAGTCGCTTATTATAGGGTGGGGGAGTCGCTTATCATGGGGTGGGGAGTCGCTTATCATTGGGTGGGGGAGTCGCTTATCATGAAGTGGGGGAGTCGCTTATCATGGGGAGGGGGAGTCGCTTATCATGGGTTGGGGGAGTCGCTTATCATTGGGTGGGGGAGTCGCTTATCATGGGGTGGGGGAGTCGCTTATCATTGGGTGGGGAGTCGCTTATCATGGGGTGGGGAGTCGCTTATCATGGGGTGGGGGGAGTCGCTTATTATAGGGTGGGGGAGTCGCTTATCATGGGGTGGGGGGAGTCGCTTATCATTGGGTTGGGGGAGTCGCTTATCATGAAGTAGGGGATTCGCTTATCATGGGGGGTTAGGGGGGGAGTCGAGTCGCTTATCATGGGGAGGGGGAGTCGCTTATTCATTGGGGAGGGGGAGTCGCTTATCATTGGTGGGGGAGTCGCTTATTATGGGGTGGGGGAGTCGCTTATTCATTGGGTGTGGGGAGTCGCTTATTGAGTCGCGGGAGTCACTTAGTCGGGGGAGTCGCTTATCATTGAGTGGGGGAGTCACTTATCGTGGGGGAGTCGCTTATCGTGGGGTGGGGGAGTCGCTTATGGGGTGGGGGAGTCGCTTATCATGTTGTGGCGGGTGTTTGGAGTCGCTTATCATGGGGTGGCGGGTTTTTGGAGTCGCTTATCATGGGGTGGCGGGTGTTTGGAGTCGCTTATCATGGGTTAGGGAAGCGTGTGAAGTGTCTGATCAGGTGATTCAATTCCAACTAACTGAACGGAACAAAACTCAAACCGCAGGCTCCACTGAAATCCAAGTCGGCCCGTCGCAGTTCGGCCCGCCGCTGTCCCTGACTGGCGAGTCCCACCTCGGCTACCTGCTGTGGCCGTCGCGTCCAGGCGGCATTGACGGCTGCTCGGCGGACGGCCTGGACCCCCTGCCGCGTCTGTCACCGAGTCGGCCAGTGCCCTGGCTGCTGGTGCTCCGTCGGGGCGGCTGCCTGTTTGTTCAAAAGGCTCGAAACGCCGAGGCGATAGGGGCAGCCGGGGTCATCATTGCCGACAACCAGCCGACTGGCGTCGGTCCCGCCGAACAGATCCTGTTCGCCATGTCCTCCGACGGCGGCCCGAATGTGAGCCTGCCCGCCGTGTTCGCTTTCAGCAGGGACGCGAAAAATCTGTTGGATTTGGCCATGTTCTACAGCGGCCCGGCGCCAGTCATACTGGCTGGCAGGCGGCTCACCAGTGAGCGGCTCTCTCGGCACTGGGACAGCGTTGGAGAACTGCTGGAGGGCCAGTTCACGGGGCTGAAAGTGAGGAAGCGGTTGTTTTTGTGATAGAGGGCTCAATGTTCTTTGAAATCTCACAAATACATTTTTAATAGGGCCCATCCTGTGCAGTTCTGAAGAATCGTAAGGTCATAAAAATCCCCAACAGGGTCATCAGAAATATCCCCAACGGGATCATCAGAAATATCCCAAACAGAGTCATCAGAAATATCCCCAACAGAGTTATTAGAAATATCCCCAACAGAGTCGTCAGAAATATCCCCAACAGGATCATCAGAAATATCCCCAACAGAGTCATCAGAAATATCCCCAACAGAGTTATTAGAAATATCCCCAACAATGTAATAAAAAATCCCTAACACTGTCGTCAGAAATATCCCCAACAGAGTCATCAGAAATATCCCCAACAGAGTCGTCAGAAATATCCCCAACAGGGTCGTCAGAAATATCCCCAACAGAGTCATCAGAAATATCCCCAACAGGGTCGTCAGAAATATCCCCAACAGGGTCGTCAGAAATATCCCTAACAAATTCATCAGAAATATCCCCAACAGGGTCATCAGAAATATCACCAACAGGGTCATCAGAAATATCCCCAACAGAGTCATCAGAAATATCCCCAACAGAGTCATCAGAAATATCCCCAACAGGGTCATCAGAAATATCACCAACAGGGTCATCAGAAATATCCCCAACAGAGTCATCAGAAATATCCCCAACAGAGTCATCAGAAATATCCCCAACGGGATCATCAGAAATATCCCCAACAGAGTCATCAGAAATATCCCCAACGGGATCATCAGAAATATCCCCAACAGGGTCATCAGAAATATCCCCAACAGAGTCATCAGAAATATCCCCAACAGAATCATCAGAAATATCCCCAGCAAGGTCATCGAGAAGATGACCTTGATCAACAAGAAGGTCATCGACATTGACAAATGTGCAAATAAAATTTTTTCAGACGTCGGGGCCCATTGCTGTTAAGTGCCAATTTTTTTTCAAAGTGCAGCTTTTCGATGTGGTATTCTGTGTATCTTTAAAATACTAATGCGTTGCATTTTTACCTAATTATGAAAATTTAAGCTTTTCCTAATTGAAATCTCATGCCGCCTTGTCAACTATCTCTTCTCAAGTTTCCTTTTTTTCTCGTGAAAATTCGTTGATTCTTTGCCTGTTACTGCTTTGGCAGTCTTCGTTAATCTATTTTCACTTGATCTGGCTTGATAAATTTCGTATAAATTGACTGATATTGCATATATCATCTAAAATGGATTCTGAAGGCAGGGCAATAAAGGGTTGGTTAAGATGACACTGAACTGAAGGGGTTCAGTTGGCACTGGGGGGGTTCAGATGGCATTGAGGGGGGTTCAGATGGCACTGAGGGGGATTCAGATGGCACTTTAGGGGGGTTCAGATGGCACTAAAGGGGGTTCGGATGGCACTAAAGGGGCACTTTAGGGGTTCAGTTGGCACTTTAGGGGTTCAGGTGGCACTGAGGGGGGGTTCAGGTAGCACTTTAGGGGGTTCAGATGGCACTGAGGGGTTCAGATGGCACTAAAGGGGGTTCAGATGGCACTTTAGGGGTTCAGGTGGTACTTTAGGGGTTGAGGTGGTACTTTAGGGGTTCAGGTGGTACTGAGGGGGGTTCAGGTGGCACTTAAGGGGTTCAGATGGCACTTTAGGGGGTTCAGATGGCACTTTAGGGGGTTCAGATGGCACTAAAGGGGGTTCAATGGCGCTTTAGGGCGGTTCAGATGTCACTCAGGGGGTTCAGATGACACTGAGAGGTTCAGATGGCGCTTATTGGAGGTTCAAATGGCACTAAAGGGTATTTAGATAGAACTGAAGGGGTTTAGATATGGCACTGAGGGGTTCAGATATGACACTGAGGGGTTCAGATGACACTGAGGGGTTCAGATGGCGCTTATTGGAGGTTCAAATGGCACTAAAGGGTATTTAGATAGAACTGAAGGGGTTTAGATATGGCACTGAGGGGTTCAGATATGACACTGAGGGGTTCAGATGACACTGAGGGGTTCAGATGGCGCTTATTGGAGGTTCAAATGGCACTAAAGGGTATTTAGATAGAACTGAAGGGGTTTAGATATGGCACTGAGGGGTTCAGATATGACACTGAGGGGTTCAGATGACACTGAGGGGTTCAGATGGCGCTTATTGGAGGTTCAAATGGCACTAAAGGGTATTTAGATAGAACTGAAGGGGTTTAGATATGGCACTGAGGGGTTCAGATATGACACTGAGGGGTTCAGATGACACTGAGGGGTTCAGATGGCGCTTATTGGAGGTTCAAATGGCACTAAAGGGTATTTAGATAGAACTGAAGGGGTTTAGATATGGCACTGAGGGGTTCAGATATGACACTGAGGGGTTCAGATGACACTGAGGGGTTCAGATGGCGCTTATTGGAGGTTCAAATGGCACTAAAGGGTATTTAGATAGAACTGAAGGGGTTTAGATATGGCACTGAGGGGTTCAGATATGACACTGAGGGGTTCAGATGACACTGAGGGGTTCAGATGGCGCTTATTGGAGGTTCAAATGGCACTAAAGGGTATTTAGATAGAACTGAAGGGGTTTAGATATGGCACTGAGGGGTTCAGATATGGCACTGAGGGGTTCAGATGCCACAGAGATGCAGATTACACTATGTAATAAAACGTGACCAACATTTTTACCATTCCTCAAACATTCACCGTACAGGTGACCCAGACCTACGTCATCCACCGCGACCCGGCCGACCTGCTTGGTGCCGGGGGTTTCGCCTGCTCAACCTCCTGGGACCAGACGGGCAGGATGGAGCTGTCGCTGAGCCTGGACCCCGGCATCGCGGAGGTCTACAGATCGGGCAACCTGACTCTCTACTGGCAAGCCTTAGAGACACGCCTGCTGGACTCCAGTAATCTGGCCCAGTTCTACGACGCCCAGCCCATGCTCAACCTGATCTGGGACGCCATCTTCTTGGCCGAGTCCATCCCTGCTGGCGATGATTCTCCTCTGTATCTGTCCGACGATAAAATTGGCCCGGTGGCTAAACTGTTTGCCTACCTTCGGTGCAACCCCCAGCCCTATGATGGAGTCTCCCGGGCAGCTAACGCTTCGCCCTATCAGTACTATCGGTATCACTCCGCTCCTGGCGCCTTCATTGAAAAGCGGTACATCTTTACTGCGGTGGCGGTCACAGATTAGATTAGTTAGTAGCGCGCGAATCGTAAATGTGTAGTTGATGCTTATTTTTATTACTGGACTCACCTCTTGGACCTTTTGCTCGATCTCTTTCTTTTGTATGCTTATTTCATTATTATGAGTTTTTCGTGCAGCGAATATTGAAATGTTAAGCTACCTGCGCAACCTGCTACCTGCCCAAGTTACAGTCCCACGCCCACGCCTAGCCTAATGTACGCACACCCATTCCCATGCTTAGCATAATGTACACTGACCCATTCCCATGCCTAGCCTAATGTACACTGACCCATTCCCATGCCTATCCTAATGTACACTCACCCATTCCCAATCCTATCCTAATGTACACTCACCCATTCCCATGCCTATCCTAATGTACACTCACCCATTCCCAATCCTATCCTAATGTACACTCACCCATTCCCATGCCTATCCTAATGTACACTCACCCATTCTCATGCCTAGCCTAATGTACACTCACCCATTCCCATGCCTATCCTAATGTACACTCACCCATTCTCATGCCTAGCCTAATGTACACTCACCCATTCCCATGCCTATCCTAATGTACACTCACCCATTCCCATGCCTATCCTAATGTACACTCACCCATTCCCATGCCTATCCTAATGTACACTCACCCATTCTCATGCCTAGACTAATGTACACTCACCCATTCCCATGCCTATCCTAAAGTACACTCACCCATTCCCAATCCTATCCTAATGTACACTCACCCATTCCCATGCCTATCCTAATGTACACTCACCCATTCTCATGCCTATCCTGATGTACACTCACCCATTCTCATGCCTAGCCTAATGTATGCTCACCCATTCCCATGCCTATTCTAATGTACACTCACCCATTCCCAATCCTATCCTAATGTACACTCACCCATTCCCATGCCTATCCTAATGTACACTCACCCATTCTCATGCCTAGCCTAATGTACACTGACCCATTCCCATGCCTAGCCTAATGTACACTCACCCATTCCCATGCCTAGCCTAATGTACACTCACCCATTCCCATGCCTATCCTAATGTACACTCACCCATTCTCATGCCTAGCCTAATGTACACTCACCCATTCCCACGCCTAGCCTAATGTACACTCACCCATTCCCATGCCTATCCTAATGTACACTCACCCATTCTCATGCCTAGCCTAATGTACACTCACCCATTCCCATGCCTATCCTAATGTACACTCACCCATTCCCATGCCTAGCCTAATGTACACTCACCCATTCTTATGCCTAGCCTAATGTACACTCACCCATTCCCATGCCTATCCTAATGTACACTCACCCATTCCCATGCCTATCCTAATGTACACTCACCCATTCTTATGCCTATCCTAATGTACACTCACCCATTCCCATGCCTATCCTAATGTACACTCACCCATTCCCATGCCTATCCTAATGTACACTCACCCATTCTCATGCCTAGCCTAATGTACACTGACCCATTCCCATGCCTATCCTAATGTACACTCACCCATTCCCATGCCTATCCTAATGTACACTCACCCATTCCCATGCCTATCCTAATGTACACTCACCCATTCTCATGCCTAGCCTAATGTACACTCACCCATTCCCATGCCTATCCTAATGTACACTCATCCATTCCCATGCCTAGCCTAATGTACACTCACCCATTCTTATGCCTAGCCTAATGTACACTCACCCATTCCCATGCCTATCCTAATGTACACTCACCCATTCCCATGCCTATCCTAATGTACACTCACCCATTCTTATGCCTATCCTAATGTACACTCACCCATTCCCATGCCTATCCTAATGTACACTCACCCATTCCCATGCCTATCCTAATGTACACTCACCCATTCTCATGCCTAGCCTAATGTACACTGACCCATTCCCATGCCTATCCTAATGTACACTCACCCATTCCCATGCCTATCCTAATGTACACTCACCCATTCCCATGCCTATCCTAATGTACACTCACCCATTCTCATGCCTAGCCTAATGTACACTCACCCATTCCCATGCCTATCCTAATGTACACTCACCCATTCTCATGCCTAGCCTAATGTACACTGACCCATTCCCATGCCTATCCTAATGTACACTCACCCATTCTCATGCCTAGCCTAATGTACACTCACCCATTCCCATGCCTATCCTAATGTACACTCACCCATTCCCATGCCTAGCCTAATGTACACTGACCCTGTCCCACGCCTAGTCTAATTTATACTTCTGTCCCCCAACGTAAGATGAAATCACTTAATAAACAGAGAATATTAAATAGGAATTTATAGCTTACTTTTAACGCACACCTGAACACTCTAGAATTCTAGGAGCAGGTGTCACAAAAGTATTCGAAAATGAAAAGAATTAGTGGCAGGGAACCACACGTTACCAACACATTAGTTTCCTCTAGGTGCAGCGAACATTAGTCGCCAACTCGTCAAATTATCTGTATTTTTGTCATTTCTAATGCGTAGCTGTCTAAATTGATTTCCCTTATTTGAATGCTTGATTTGTTTTTTAAATTTTCTAAAACTTTTTGGTCTATGTCGAATTAATATATTTTTGTTGACATTCCGCTTGCTAATCATACTACTTAACATGACTAGATTTTAGTAGCAACGCTTGGATTGGGGTCTTCGTTTCTGTATTTTACTCTATAATTTATTATTTCAGGTACACAGAGATTCGTTCTACTTTGCTACTTCTGTTTGTCTAGCGGGAATCCTAGTAGTATGCTACGCGTTTTTTGCTTTCCATGCTTGCACAAAATATGAATCAAAGCTATTAGTCTGTAGGATGCTGCACAGCTCAATTGCTTTACTTCTCTCGCTATAATTTGATCAAAGGTGAAGTTTGCCCAATTTACTTGATTTTTATTATTTTAATTTTTATATTTTGGTTGACTGTAAGTGTCTTTTAACATTCAGCAAAGTTCATGCAAATGCTTGTCAAAAATTATTTATTTATCCCAATTGATCCAAAATTTGAATTTCCTTAATTATAAATATCCCACTTAATCCCTAATTAGAAATTACTCAATTAATCCTACATCAGAAATATCCCAGTTGATCCCAAATTGGAAATTCCTCAATTAATCACACTTCAGAAATATCCCAGTTGATCCCAAATTGGAAATTCCTCAATTAATCACACTTCAGAAATATCCCAGTTGATCCCAAATTGGAAATTCCTCAATTAATCACACTTCAGAAATATCCCAGTTGATCCCAAATTCGAAATGCTTCAATTAATCCCACATCAGAAATATCCCCATTTATATCAAATTGGAAATGCCTTAATTAATCCAACCTCATAAATATCCCTGTTAATCCCAAATTCGAAATGCTTCAATTAATCCCACATCAGAAATTTCCCCATTTATATCAAATTAGAAATGCCTCAATTAATCCAACATCAGAAATAACTTAATTAATACCAAATTCGAACTTCTTCAATTATACCACATCAGAAATATCCCAATTAATCCCAAATTCGAAATGCTTCAATTAATCCCACATCAGAAATATCCCCATTTATATTAAATTAGAAATGCCTCAATTCAACATCAGAACTTAATTAATCCCAAATTCGAACTTCTTCAATTATACCACATCAGAAATATCCCAATTAATCCCAAATTCGAAATGCTTCAATTAATTCCACATCAGAAATATCCCAGTTGATCCCAAATTGGAATTTCCTCAATATCATAATGTACATTAATCACCCGACTCGACATGGCCTGATGTACACGCATCTGGCTAACTTCTACTTCTACCCAAATGTACACACTCACGCAACAAACTCCTACCCCAATGTACATCTTACGCGATAAATTCTTGCCCCCCCCAATGTACACACGTGCCCCCAAACAAGTTTCTAATGCCTCAAAAAGCTTTTAACTATATTAATATACATTATGTGTCCCCCGGCAAGTACTGAACTAGTCTTCAGTGATATGACAAGCCTGACAAATCCACTAAGTACTTTGCCAGTGCAGTAAATTGTCGGCATTATTTAGGACTAGCAGTTGTGCAAACTATTTTCTTATATTAATTGATTCGCATAGTTAGAGCATTGTGCTACTGTCTCACTGGTGCAAAGTGTCCATTTAATTGAAATGTAATTTAATATATATCAATTTATTTGCCGATAAATATACCTGCATATTGTCGTAGATTTATATACGAATGAAAAAAATTGTTCATATCTAATTATTATTCTTTCAATTATATCAGATACGAGGCTATTTGGCCTGCTTAAAATAATTGGAACACTGTCTCAATAATATAGCGCACCAGCTATAACTAGTATTCGAAGTGCTTAGGTACGCCTCGAGAAAATCGTACCACAGTGCACGAGTGTTCCGTTCTGAATGACTTCTATTTTTATGTACGCTTAAAACTCTTATAAAAAAATTAACTCACTCGGCAAACTCCTGTCCCACTTTGCAGAAGCCCTAACTCCTTATAGCCCTGATTCCTAGCCATGTAAATTCTTCCTAATGTACTCTAGCCCCACTAGATCCTACCCGAATGTACACTAGCCAAACTAAAATCTACCCAAAAGTACATTCGCCTAAGTAATACCTGCTTAAAAGTACACTCGCCCAAACTAAAACCTTTCCAAAAGTACACTTCTCAGTAACACCAAAATAAAAGTACAAACGCTCAATTAACATCTACCAGGAAGTTCACTCGCCCAACAAACACTTACCTAAATAGTACACTTGCCTAACTAACTCGCCTAACACCTGCACAAAAGTACACTCTCTCAATTAACACCTACCTAATATATACTTGTCCAAGTAAACCCTACTAAAAAGTACACTCGCCTAACTAACACCTACCCAAAAGTAGACTAGCCTAAGTAAAACTAAATAAAAGTACACTCAACAAGCAACACCTGCCTAAAAGTACATTCGCTCAACTAACACCCACGCAAATCTACGCACGCCCTCACGAATTCCAAACTGTAATATTTATTTAAACAGGCTCTCCTCCTACAGCCCCAAATTCACACATTTCAAAGCAAAATTATTGTTTTTTTTCTATCGCAGCCTCTTTTAAACTCGATGGCCCAAGTTTGCAAAAATCAAAAATCTTAAAATCGAATAAGACGCCGCCAAAAAATGGTGGCCCTGCACAGCGAGTTCATCGCCGGCTGCCTGTTTCTGCTGTCGGCCCTGATGCTGCGGCCGGACAGCCTGTTTGAGGCCGGCATTCTAGCGGCTGGCGTTTCTATTGGCCCGGTGCTGTACACCAAACCGGCTTATTCCGGCGCCTGGCTGGCCTGCCTGCTTCCCCTGATTGAGCATCGGCTGACCGCCCCCGGCTCCGATTGGCTGCCGCTAGCCGCCGGCTGTCTGTGGGCCGCCGGTTTGCTGGCTCTGGCCGCTTTTGAGGAGCGGCGCTGGACTCGGCTGGCGTGCGCCGGCTGCTGGCTGATGGCCCTGGCTGCTGCCGCTGCTCCGCCAGCTGTCAATCCGGCTGTGGCCTGGGCTGAGGCTGCCCGACTGGCTCAGTGCTCCGGCTTTGCATTGTACCTGCACAGGTGAGATTGGGGAGGGACTGTACATGCACAGGTGAGACTTGGGGAGGGACTGTACATGTACAGGTGAGATTGGGGAGGGACTGTACCTGCACAGGTGAGACTTGGGGAGAGAGAGACTGTACCTGCACAGGTGAGACTTGGGGAAAGAGAGACTGTACCTGCACAGGTGAGATTGGGGAGAGAGAGACTGTACCTGCACAGGTGAGATTGGGGAGAGAGAGACTGTACCTGCACAGGTGAGATTGGGGAGAGAGAGACTGTACCTGCACAGGTGAGATTGGGGAGGGACTGTACCTGCACAGGTGAGATTGGGGAGAGAGACTGTACCCGCACAGGTGAGATTGGGGAGAGAGAGAGAGACTGTACCTGCACAGGTGAGATTGGGGAGAGAGACTGTACCTGCACAGGTGAGATTGAGGAGAGAGAGACTGCCTGCACAGGGAGAGAGAAAGACCCGTACCTGCACAGCCATATTCCCCCCCTCCCGCAGGCACATGTCGGGCAGCCTGAGCCCTGTGGAGCTGGTCCTTCTGTCCCAGCTGCTCCGCCACCTGATTCCCGCCTACCCGCTCGCCTGCTTCTGCCTCTCAACCGGCCTGGTTGCTATGGACGCTATCTGCCGACACTGCCTAGCAACCAGCGCTCAACCGGTGAGATTTACCTATCGCGGCCTGACTGTGACCAGCCTGCTCACCTGCTCGTTTGGCTATTACGCCCTGTCGGCTCGTTTATTTCGCCCAGCAACCGTTGCTAGGCGGGTGTTCGATCTGGCCAACGCCGCAGCGCTGGACTGGCGGCTCGTGTCGGCCTGGCTGGCTCTGTTCAGCGCGGCGCTCCTTCTGGCTGGCCTGTCCGGTCGCCTGCCGCTGCGTCAGATGACCCAGCGCAAGCTGTTCCACTTCCTGGCCTCCGGTCCGTTTGCCGTAGCTCTTCTTCTAGGAGGAGCTCAACGCTTGGAGCTGCTGTCGGCGGCCGCCTACGCTCTGCTGCTGGCGCTGCTGGCGGTGGACACTCTGCGTCGCCACGACGTTGCCGGGATAGGCAGGCGCCTCCGCGGCCTCCTGGCGCCGCTGTTCGGCCCGCGAGACTCCAGCGAGCTGCTGCTGACGCCGCTGGCTCTGCTGCTGGGCTTGGCCGCGCCGCTATGGCTGCGCCTGGCGAGTGGCGCCGGCGCCGGGTAAGAATATTGGGATTTTCAGAATTGGGGATATTTGTGATTTGGGGTTTATTAGGATATTTCTGATTTGGGATTTATTGGGATATTTCTGATTTGGGATTTATTGGGATATTTCTGATTTGGGATTAATTGAGGCATTTCTAATTTACCATCGATCGGGATACTTCTGATCTGGGATTTATTGGGATATTTTTGATTTGGGATTTTTGAGATATTTCCGATTTCTGATTTTTGGGATATTTCTGATCTGGGATTTATTCGGGTGGTTATGATTTAGGGTGAGATTACTTATCGCATTTCTAATTGCGTATGAATAAAAAAATCCCCTCAGGTTGTCAGTCTGGTCTGGCATTCTCTCCGTGGGCATCGGTGACAGCCTCGCCGGCCTCGTTGGCTCCCGTTTCGGTCGAATTCGCTGGCCCCAGCTGTCCCGCACGCTGGAGGGCAGCGCCGCCTGCTTCGTCGGCCAGCTGACTGGCATTCGCTGCCTCCTGGGCGTCAGCGGCCTCGACCCGGCCAGCTGGCCCGCCTACCTGCTGCCCGCCCTCAGCGTCACCCTGGTTGAGGCCTTCCTGGCTCAGGTTGACAACCTGGCCCTGCCCGTCTGCCTGTACTTCCTGCTGGCCGATTAGGCGCCGGGAGTGAGAGAGGGGTAGAATTAAATGGGAGAGCGGGAGAGCGAGAGGGAGAGGGGTAGAGCGAGAGGGAGAGCGGTGGAGTGAGAGGGAGATGGTAGCGTGAGAGGGAGATGGGTAAAGTGAGAGGGGTAGAGTGGGAGGGAGAGAGGTAGAGCGGAAGGGAGAGAGGTAGAGCGGAAGGGAGAGGGGTAGAGTGGGAGGGAGAGGGGTAGAGAGGAAGGGAGAGGGGTAGAGCGGAAGGGAGAGGGGTAGAGCGGAAGGGAGAGGGGTAGAGTGGGAGGGAGAGGGGTAGAGTGGGAGGGGGAGGGGTAGAGTGAGAGGGAGAGGGGTAGAGTGGGAGGGAGAGGGGTAGAGTGGGAGGGAGAGGGGTAGAGTGAGAGGGAGAGGGGTAGAGTGGGAGGGAGAGGGGTAGAGTGGGAGGGAGAGGGGTAGAGTGAGAGGTAGAGTGGTAGAGCGAGAGGAGGAGCGGTAGAGTGAGAGGAAGAGTAGTAATTTGCTCGAGTTTAGATTAAAGTTTATGCAGATTATCCAGGGCAGGAAGCTCGTCCCATGAACTGTTTTTGCGCCTGTTTTGCTCATAGGCTGATGCTGTTTCCAGGAAAGCATGTTTTAGTCGAAATTAATTATTTAGTTAACGAGTCAAGTTGCAATTGTACCCGGCTGCACTTTCTGTTCACACCCTTATTTGTCATATCATGGCGTTCTCTTGGCTGAATAAATTAAAACGCCATGGTGTACGTTTCGCAAAATATATTTTTTTACATTTGATGCACATGTGCTTATGTCCAAAAAAAATTTATATAAACTTTTTTATTCATTCTTTGTCGTTGACTGGGGTAGAAATTGTCAATTTTTATCACAGCCTACTACTAATATTATAAGTAATATGCGCAAAAATGTGCCTTTATTTCGTTTGTGAAAAATAAAAGGATACAAGTATGACAGATTTTCAAACGGCAAATGACGCATTCTTCTGGTTTTAAGCGCGGAATGGTTTGTGAAATTAGCGAAATATTTTTCATTAGGTTCTTTCAGATGATTCAGAAGATTAGCGAAGGATCAGGGGAAGAGATTAGCAAAGGATCAGGGGAAGAGATTAGCGAAGGATCAGGGGAAGAGATTAGCGAAGGATCAGGGGAAGAAATTAGCGAAGGATCAGGGGAAGAGATTAGCGAAGGATCAGGGGAAGAGATTAGCGAAGGATCAGGGGAAGAGATTAGCGAAGGATCAGGGGAAGAAATTAGCGTAGGATCAGTGAAAGAGATTAGCGTAGGATCAGCGAAGATTAGCGGAGGATCATAGGAAGATTAGCGAAGGATCAGGGTAGGAGATTAGCAAAGGATCAGGGAAAGATTAGGGGAGGATTAGCAAGAAATCTTTATTATTATTACTGAATGGTTATACGGATATTAGCGGCGGGTTAGCAGGTTTAGCGAATTGCAGCCGATGCATTTAGATGTAGCAAATATTAACGCAATCAACGCAAGTTTCAAACGGCGTCTATCGCGTGTCAATCAATAATACGTTACTAGGACGAAAATAAAGATAGGCAATTATTTCGGAAACTCTTCGGGATGAGATTGGATGGCGCATCACAGGTGAGTGTCTTCGTCCTTGTCAGCCACTCTGGAATTGGCCAGAGTTGAAGCGAATGACGTGGCCACAGACCGGATGTCCATCACCAGTTCCTGGTCCTCGTAGGCGGCCGCCGCGGCCACTGCTGCGGATGCGGCGGCGGCGGCGCTGCCAGATCGGTACTGGTGGTGCTGCGGCTGGCCGCCACCCGACTGCTGGCTCAGGCTGTGGTTCAGCCGCGGCTTCCGCCCGCCACCGCTGGCTGTGGTGCCTGTGGCGGCGTTGAACGAGAAGGTGCTGCTCGGCGTGGCCGGCGGGGACGCCTCGGTGCCGGCCGGCCACTGCGGCTCCGTGCCGCTGTCCGTCAGCCGGCGCACCGGCGGTAGTGGCGGCGGAGGTGGCGGCTTTGCTGATCGGCTTGTGGGCTTGGAGACGTTCGCGTAGGTGTCTGCGGTGTGTGGGGGTGTCTGTCTCTGTCTGTCTGTCTGTCTGTCTGTCTGTCTGTCTGTCTGTCTGTGTGTCTGTCTGTCTGTCTGTCTGTCTGTCTGTCTGTCTATCTGTGTGTCTGTCTGTCTGTCTGACTGACTGACTGTCTGTCTGTCTGTCTGTGTGTCTGTCTGTCTGTCTGTCTGTCTGTGTGTCTGTCTGTCTGTCTGTCTGTCTGTCCGCCTGTCTGCTTGTCTTTTTATCAGTCTTTCTGCTAGTCTGTCTGTCATTCGCTTTATCTGACTGTTTGGGTGCCAGATTTTGCTGGCCAATCCCGCCCTCACCTCCGTTAACTGACAGGCGCCCAGCCTCCGGCCGCTCCATCATGTAGGTCTCCTCGCGCATGCCCTCGTGCCCGGCTGTCATGCCTGGCCGACGATAGCGCGACAAAGACTCGTAGCCGTCGCCCTCGTCCTGAAGCTCCATCAGCCACGCCGCGCCATCCTCGTCGTCGGGATCGATCGCCGCGTCGCCGATTCTGTCGCCCCTGGGCGGCGACAGCAGCAGCTCCGAGTCGGTGATCTCACTCAGCCTCTCGTCGTCGTCAAAGTCCATGACGGCGGCGGATCCATTGGCGGCGGCGGCGGCGGCGGCGGCGACCGTCAGTGACCTGTTGGCCTGCGACATCAGCGCGCTCCGCCTGTCAGCCAGAAGCCGCTGTCCGCGACTTTGCTCTGACGGCGCCGCGTCCCCGGCGCCAATCCGGCGCCAATTACTGGCGCCGCCGCCGCCGCCGCCGTCGTCACGAACGTTGAAGCTCCGGTCGGAGTCGGAGTCGGATGCCGGGCTGTGCAGCAGCACGTCGGCCAGGTCGCTGTCCAGCTCGTGGCGTTTCACCTCGCCCGCCAGGCGAAGTCGCATCTCGGCGCCGAGCCTGTCGACGGTTTCGTGACGCTTGGCGAACATCCGAGGATGTTGCTGCTGCTGCTGATGCTGAAGGTGGCAGCCCGCCTCCCGCTGCTCCCGCTCGATCTCCTCCACTGTGCGGCCGCTCTTCAGCTTCTGGTAGCCGTTGATCCTCCGCCGCATCCACAGCTCGCTGGAGTCGGATTCGATGGACTGCTGCGAGCTGACGCTGCCGGCCAGGTCGCTTTCGTCGTCGTCGTCGTCAGCGAGGCTCAGCCGGAGCTCCGCGTAGTCCGGCTCTTCCGCGTCGGCGGCGTCCCAGACTGGCGTCGGGGCGGACGGCTGGCGCTGCTGTTGGCGCGAGGCCGGCGAGGACAGGCGGATCTTCACCACCAGGATGGAGATGTTCTCCGTGCTGCCGTAGGCCTTGATGGGGTGCCGGGCCGTGGAGGTTTTTTAATGCCGAGTTTTACTTAGATCACACTGTCAGATGCGTTAATCTCCCTTAATCCATTAGTTGTCCCTGAATCCAAGAATCTTCCGTTCATTATTATTCACTATAAAGAACGTTAATCCACTATTAACTACTTCCAATACCCTTAATCCGTTGTTAGATACTCTAATAATTCTTAATCCGTCATTATCTACTCCAATAATCCCTAATCCGTCATTATCCACTCTAATAATTCTTAATCCGTCATTATCTACTCCAATAATCCCTAATCCGTCATTATCCACTCTAATAATTCTTAATCCGTCATTATCTACTCCAATACTCCCTAATCCGTCATTATCTACTGTAGTTAATCCCTAATCCCCATCTCATCCCAGCTCACCTGAGCCAAATCGATCAGCCGTTTGGCAGCCGCCACAGGCTGCGCAGCCTCCCGGACCTCCTCGGCTGCCTCATCGTAGCTAACGAACGTCCAGAAGCTTCTGCTGGCCAAAATCAACGAATCGTCGGTGTCGGCGAGGTTCACCTGAGTCACCTGCGGCTCCGGCAGCACCCACGGGTGCAGGTAGGCGCAGCCAAGCTGTCTGGTGCAGTCGCAGCTGCCGTTGATCCTGCCGTCTTCCGTAACCATGCCGCCGGCCTGGGCGACGCGCTCCGCCTCGTCTCGGTCGCGCTGTGCGACGAACAGGCGGGTCAGCCGCATCGGCCGGTCCCGCTGCACCAGCACCACCTCCACGTTGCCAGCGTTCGCCACCGTCGCCTCCCAGCGGTCGGCTGAACGACGCTTCAGACAGAGGACGGCGCCGGAGGCGCCTAGGCGCTGACCGTGGGCCAGAAGGCGGCGGTGACTGGCCAGCAGGGCGTATCTGAGGGCCGTCTGAGGTGCGCGGTTCGGGGGTGACCTTGGTCATGCGCTCATGCTGCTCATGAAATTATTGGTCATGGAGTGGGTTGGTCATGCGCTCATGCTGCTCATGAACTTATTGGTCATGGGGTGGCTTGGTCATGCGCTCATGCTGCTCATGAGCTTATTGGTCATGGGGTGGCTTGGTCATGCGCTCATGCTGCTCATGAGCTTATTGGTCATGGAGTGGGTTGGTCATGCCCTCATGCTGCTCATGCACTTATTGGTCATGGAGTGGTTGGTCATGTGCTCATGCTGCTCATGAGCTTATTGGTCATGACAGTGGCTTGGTCATAAAGTGGCTTGGTCATGGGGAGGCTTGGTCATGGGGAGGCTTGGTCATGGGGTGGCTTGGTCATGGGGTGGCTTGGTCATGGAGTGGCTTGGTCATACAGTGGCTTGGTCATGGAGTGGCTTGGTCATACAGTGGCTTGGTCATACAGTGGCTTGGTCATGGGGAGGCTTGGTCATGGGGTGGCTTGGTCATGGGGAGGCTTGGTCATGGGGAGGCTTGGTCATGGGGTGGCTTGGTCATGGAGTGGCTTGGTCATGGAGTGGCTTGGTCATGGGGTGGCTTGGTCATACAGTGGCTTGGTCATACAGTGGCTTGGTCATGGGGAGGCTTGGTCATGGGGTGGCTTGGTCATGGGGTGGCTTGGTCATGGGGTGGCTTGGTCATACAGTGGCTTGGTCATGGGGAGGCTTGGTCATGGGGTGGCTTGGTCATGGGGTGGCTTGGTCATGGGGTGGCTTGGTCACGGGGTGGCTTGGTCACCTGCTCGCTGCACCCGGCCTTCAGCTGTTCCCAGTAGGCCCGCCCAAACAGTCGCTGCAGCAGGCTCGGCACCATGGGATTTCTTCCCCCGTCGAATACGGCGAACAGGGCGCTGTCCGGGGTCGGGTAGGCCATCTTGTTCAGCACGGCGATGCACATCCGGTTGCGAGATCCGGTCGATTCGGCCAGCCCAGCCTCGAACGGCAGCGACGCGCCTGCCGACCTGAGTTGCTGGGCCGCGACCGGATTCAGCTGCATCCCGCCTGCCGAGCTCACCGTCTTTATCCTGTTCTTTGTTCTGAGGAGGAACATTCACGTGCGCTTGACAGCTGCTCTGCTCTCCTTTGTGCTCTTGCCTCTTCTCTCCCCTCTCTACCCTTGCTTCTTCTCTCCCCTCTCTACCCTTGCCTCTTCTGTCCCCTCTCTGCCCTTGCCTCTTCTGCCCCCTCTCTGCCCTTGCCTCTTCTCTCTCCCCTCTCTGCTCTTGCCTCTTCTGTCCCCTCTCTGCCCTTGCCTCTTCTCTCCCCTCTCCGCCCTTGCCTCTTCTGTCCCCTCTCTACCCTTGCCTCTTCTGTCCCCTCTCTGCCCCTGCCTCTTCTCTCTCCCCTATCTGCCCTTGCCTCTTCTCTCCCCTCTCTACCCTTGCCTCTTCTGTCCCCTCTCTGCCCTTGCCTCTTCTCTCCCCTCTCTGCCCTTGCCTCTTCTCTCCCCTCTCTGCCCTTGCCTCTTCTGTCCCCTCTCTACCCTTGCCTCTTCTGTCCCCTCTCTGCCCCTGCCTCTTCTGCCCCCTCTCTGCCCCTGCCTCTTCTGCCCCCTCTCTGCCCTTGCCTCTTCTCTCTCCCCTCTCTGCCCTTGCCTCTTCTGTCCCCTCTCTGCCCTTGCCTCTTCTCTCCCCTCTCTGCCCTTGCCTATTCTCTCCCCTCTCTGCCCTTGCCTCTTCTGTCCCCTCTCTACCCTTGCCTCTTCTGTCCCCTCTCTGCCCCTGCCTCTTCTGCCCCTCTCTGCCCCTGCCTCTTCTGCCCCCTCTCTGCCCTTGCCTCTTCTCTCCCCTCTCTGCTCCCGCCTCTTCTCTCCCCTCTCTGCTCCCGCCTCTTCTCTCCCCTCTCTGCTCCCTTGCCTCTTCTGTCCCCTCTCTGCCCTTGCCTCTTCTCTCCCCTCTCTGCCCTTGCCTATTCTCTCCCCTCTCTGCCCTTGCCTCTTCTGTCCCCTCTCTACCCTTGCCTCTTCTGTCCCCTCTCTGCCCCTGCCTCTTCTGCCCCCTCTCTGCCCCTGCCTCTTCTGCCCCCTCTCTGCCCTTGCCTCTTCTCTCCCCTCTCTGCTCCCGCCTCTTCTCTCCCCTCTCTGCTCCCGCCTCTTCTCTCCCCTCGCTGCTCCTGCCTCTTCTCTCCCCTCGCTGCTCCTGCCTTTTCTCTTTTCACTTTTACTTTCTCTCCCTTCTCCCCCTCTTCTCGCCTTTTTCCTCCTATTGAATCACTTCTCCCCAGTCTTGTTGCCATTTTTCTTTCCCCTATTCACAACTTCTCTACTTTCTTGTCTTCTGTCTTCTTTCCCATTCTGTTCCCTCTCTGCTCGCTTTGCTTGGCTCTTTCCTCTGCTCTCCTTCTCTCCTTCATCTTCTTCCCCTCTAATCTAAAACCCGCCAGCTCACCTCACGGAAGTGAGATCCTGCACTGACATGCCCATCTTCTCGTTGCACGACAGATCAAGGAAGCTGAGCTTGGACTCCATCAGTTGTCTAACTGAACCAGTGAGCAGGTGATTGCATCCGAGATCTAGCGCCCTCAGTTCGGGCATGTCTCTGAAGTCAGGCAGCTCCTGGAGCATGTTGGAGTGCGCCTTGAGCACTGTGAGCCTCTCCAGGCTGAGCAGTGCTGACGGCAGCCTGCGGAGCTGATTGCCTGACACGTTGAGCTCTTGAAGAAATTTCAGGCCCTCGATGAATCTGCAATGAGTGCGGTTGGGTGGCTTCAGCACTTTTGCTGATTACATCTGATCCTACATCTACAGTTCTACGTCTAGGCAATATTACATGTAGAAGTACATCTACACAATCCTGCATCTACACAATCCTTCATCTACACAATCCTTCATCTACACAATCCTACATCTACACAATCCTACATCTACACAATCCTTCATCTACACAATCCTACATCTACACAATCCTACATCTACACAATCCTACATCTACACAATCCTGCATCTACACAATCCTACATCTACACAATCCTACATCTACACAATCCTACATCTACACAATCCTGCATCTACACAATCCTACATCTACACAATCCTACATCTACACAATCCTTCATCTACACAATCCTACATCTACACAATCCTGCATCTACACAATCCTACATCTACACAATCCTACATCTACACAATCCTACATCTACACAATCCTTACATCTACACAATCCTACATCTACACAATCCTTACATCTACACAATCATACATCTACACAATCCTACATCTACACAATCCTACATCTACACAATCCTACATCTACACAATCCTTCATCTACACAATCCTACATCTACACAATCCTACATCTACACAATCCTGCATCTACACAATCCTTCATCGACACAATCCTACATCTACACAATCCTTCATCGACACAATCCTACATCTACACAATCCTACATCTACACAATCTTTCATCTACACAATCATACATCTACACAATCCTACATGTAGCAATCCTACATCTACACAATCCTACATGTAGAAAATCCTGAATCTACACAATCCCACATCCAGACAATCCTCCACCGCAACAGCTATAGGCATTCAAAAAAACATCCCCAGGCCCTGGACGTGCACAGCTTGACACCAGACGGCCACTTACTGGTCAGTGAGTTCCGTAATCTGATTAAACGCCAATCGAAGCTGCCTTAACCGGTGAAACTTAGCCAACACGTTCAGAGCCGAATTATCCAAATAGTTGAATGACAGGTTCAACTCCTGCAGCCGACTGTTGCATTCAATCGAATTGGTCGGCGGTTGCGGGCCCTCCGGCCTGGGCAGCGAGCTCAGCCGGTTCCTCGTCAGATTCAGCAGTCGCAGCATCGGCATACCGGAGAACATCGCGTCAGGCAGGCGGCTCAGCCAGTTGTGCTGCAGCTGAAGCTCCTCAATGCCGGATGCTGCGATCTCCTCCGGCAGGGAGTGGATAGCGTTGTGACTGGCCGTCAGCACCTTCAATTGTCGACAATTCGTGGCGCCGAGGAATAGTCCGGCGGGGAGCTCGGTCAGGAAGTTGTGCGACAGTCGGCAATGGATGAGGCGTTTGAGCTCGCCGAGGAACTGCGGCAGCTGGTTCAGCCGGTTGCGGCTGGCGTCCAGGTATTCTAGCTGCTCCGGCGGCGGGTCGATGTCCAGGCTGGACAGTCCTGCGGGTGGGGTGGATCGGGCTGAATGGTCATGGGTTAGGATTGGGGGGGAATTGGATGGTCATAGGATGAGTTGGGTGGTCATAGCGTAGTTTGAGTGGTCATAGAGTAGCTTGAATGATCATTATGTACCTTAAATGGTCGTTGTGTACTTTGAATGGTGATTGTGTACCTTGAATAGTCACTGTGCACCTTGAATGGTCATCGTGTAGCTTGAATGGTCATTGTGTAGCTTGAATGGTCATTGTGTAGCTTGAATGGTCATTGTGTAGCTTGAATGGTCATTGTGTAGCTTGAATGGTCATTGTGTAGCTTGAATGGTCATTGTATACCTTGAATGGTCATTGTTTACCTTGAATAGTCATTGTGTACCTTGACTGGTCATTGTGTGCCTCGAATGGTCATTGTGTGCCTCGAATGGTCATAGCGTAGCTTGAATAATAATTGTGTACCTTAAATGGTCATTTTGTATCTTGAATGGTCATTGTGTACCTTGAATGGTGATTGTGTGCCTCGAATGGTCATTGTGTGCCTCGAATGGTCATAGCGTAGCTTGAATAATAATTGTGTACCTTAAATGGTTATTGTGTATCTTGAATGGTCATTGTGTACATTTAATGGTCATTGTGTACCTTGAATGGTCATTGTGTGCCTCGAATGGTCATTGTGTACTTTGAATGGTCATTGTGTACTTTGAATGGTCATTTTGTACCTTGAATGGTCATTTTGAACCTTGAATGGTCATTTTTTACCTTGAATAGTCATTTTGTACCTTGAATGGCCATTGTGTACTTTGAATACCTCGTAGTCATTGTGTATCTTGAATGGTCATTGGGTACCCGGAACTGTACCTTGAATGGTCATAGATGTCATGGGTCATGAAATGGGGTTGGGTGGTCATAGAATGGTTTAGGTGGTCATTGAGTAGTTTGAGTGATGGTTAGCATTAATTCAAGTCCATGAGAAAGCAATCAATCTCACTGTTGTCTTCCAGCAGCACTGATTTCAGCGACCGCCCGTTCAGCTTGAGCTCGGTGAGTCTGTTTCGTTCGCAGCAGAAAAACTCGAGCATAGGTAGCTCACTTAAATCCAAACTCTCGATCTGGGGTTGAATTGGAAATACGACCAGACACTTAGAAGAATTCCTTTTGAATCTGATAGGGAAGTGCATGCTACTCACTAGGATTTCTATAGAATCAAGGGGCGGTCCTCTGACCTCATCTTCCTATTGATTACATATCAAGAAGGTCATCCGACCTCCGTTCCCCTCAGATTTCTATAGAACCGAATGAAGGAGGTCATCTGACCCCCCTCGGATCCTATAGAACCGAATGAAATAGGTCATTTGACCCAGCTCGGATCATATAGAGTCGAATGAAGGAGGTCATCTGACTCCCCTCGGATCCTATAGAACCGAATGAAGGAGGTCATCTGACCCCCGTCAGATCCTATAGAATCGAGTGAAAGAGGTTATCTGGCCTCCCCTTCCCTTAAATTCATCTATCAATAGAATCGAATCGGAGGTCATCTGACATAACTCAAATTCTTATTGAACTGAATAAAGAAGGTTATTCCTAATGAGCCATCCACCAAATCTCACCAAGTTATCCCTGAGATCCAGATAAGCCAGCTGCTGGAACCGATCCAGCCTGAGGCTGCTGGTTCCATTCAACGAAATTTGATTCATCCGAAAGTTGATCCTACGAATCGATTTTAATCGGTCGGCAAGCCGCTCGGGTATGCAGCTGATTCTGTTGCCGGGCATCACGATGTTCTCGCACCAGCGGCTCATCGCGGCTAGCACCGGGGGGACCTCCAGGAAATGATTGAATGCCAGCACCAACATTGACAGGCGAGTGAGGGCGGACATGGAGTCCGGCAGGCTAGCCAGGCGGTTGTTGTGCGCGTGCAATATCTCTAGCCTGATCGGGTGGATGCATGGCGGGGTTATCGGGGGCTTGGTAATGGCATTACCCCTGGGCTTTTCAAATCGTTCAATCTAATGACAGCCACCTCAATTTCTCGCTCCCCCGCACACTGTCCAATTTGGAATGCAGCCGCCTTGCTACTGTCTTTTCTACGAGTGAACATTCAAATGACAACCACCTCACTCCCCGTTCTTTCCAACCCTTCCCCCAAACACCGTGAATCGCAATTATCTTTAAGCTACCGCCTTTTCCAAGTCTACATTCCGACAACAGCCACCTCTCTACCCCGTCCTTTTCAAACCTTCCCCACTTTGTAAGCATTCTTGAAATGACGTGTACATGCCCCCTACTAACGTCCTTTCCTGTACATTCTGAAAAGAACTATCTCACTCCGCGTTCTTTTCAAACCTTTCTACACATAGTCGTTTGTAATCATTTTCGGAGTGACGAGTACAGCCTCCTTACAACCGTCCTTTGCAAGTGTACACTCTGATAACTTATATCATTTAAAAGTGCCCAAACACAAATTTAATTGTCCCTCATGAAGTTTTAAACCATGAAAAATTACTTTGTCAGTCCGGAAATCTCGCTGGGAATCGCTGCAATCTGATTGGTTGCTATATTTAGCTCAACCAATGACTTTAAAAAGCACAAACTGACGGGAATTTCTGTCAACCGATTAGCCGACAAATTAAGTACTGTCAGATGACGAAATCGTTGCAAATCCTCCAGATAGCCGAGTTTCACTCTGACCTGATGACTCTCGGCAGTCGCTTTAGTGAACAAACAGTTTCGTTTGAGATTCAAACTGCGCAGCTGGGTGAGCGCAAACAGCTGCTCGGGAACAGTTTCAAGCTGGCTCTCGGACAGGTCTGCAGTCTGATCCTGCTGGCTGGTGGACTGCGGATGCGAGGAAAGGAGGCGGAAGCTTTGGAACTCTCCAGGAATTTTTTAAGTTCAACTTTGATACAATTTGCTCACACTAGCTAACATATTTTTAACCCTTCACCCCATTCTAAACGCTTTATCTCTATCTCACCCTTAATATCCATCTCACTTTTTATATCTAGTTCAACCTTCATATCTATATTATCCATCTCTATCTCATCCAGCATCCTATATCACCTTCAAATATATCTCATCCTTCATCTATATGTCACAATTTATATCTATCTCACCCTTCAACTCTATCTCACCCTTCAACTCTATCTGACCCTTCATCTCTATCTCACCCTTAATCTCTATCTCACCCTTAATCTCTATCTCACCCTTAATCTCTATCTCAGCCTTCATCTCTATCTCACCCTTAATCTCTATCTCACCCTTCATCTCTTTCTCATCCTTCATCTCTATCTCACCCTTAATCATGACTCATTTCCCCAGAACAATTCTCACCTTCTCAATATGCTTCCGCCACCTCTCCATAACAGCTTCATCTTTGAAGGCGAGCAGCAGCTCCTTCTCGCCGTTCCGTCCCATGCCGCGAATCTGCAGGCAGTGCTCGCGCCCGTTCTTGCCGCCTCGCACAGTCTGGACGCTGCCTTTGGCCAGCAAGATCGTGCTGCAGTCACCCGCTTGCTTGTCCGTGCCTGCCACAGGCATTGAATGTTGGGGGATTGCACTGCTTGGGCACTGGAGGTACTCGAGTACTTCGAGTCTGTGTGTGCTTAGTGTGTGAGCGTATTTGCATGTCTAGTTGCCGAGTGTCTGTCTGCCTTTGGACAACCGCAAATATCTTTATAGAAAGTGCAAATAAAGCTAGATTAACAATTATAAGCGGTGCTCCTTTGAAATTATAGCATTAGTATTATGAACCTTAAAGTGAGGTTGGCTCGTGAGGTAGGCATAGTATGGATTATAATAAGGGTCATATTTGCGAATTAAGATTCTCTATATGCTTCCGACTATATCCAACATCCTGATATCTCAACTGCATCTCTACTTCTCTTCCCTCTCTACCTCTCCACCTCCCTCACTCTACCTCTCCACCTCCCTCGCTCTCCTTCTCCACCTCCCTCGCTCTCCCTCTCCACCTCCCTCGCTCTCCTTCTCCACCTCCCTCGCTCTCCCTCTCCACCTCCCTCTCTCTCCTTCTCCACCTCCCTCTATCTGCCTCTCCACCTCCCTCTACCTGCCTCTCCACCTCCCTCTATCTATCTCTCCACCTCCCTCTATCTACCTCTCCACCTCCCTCTATCTACCTCTCCACCTCCTCTATCTACCTCTCCACCTCCCTGCTTCTCTCTCCCTCTCCACCTCCCTCTATCTACCTCTCCACCTCCCTCTATCTACCTCTCCACCTCCCCTATCTACCTCTCCACCTCCCTCTCTCTCCTTCTCCACCTCCTCTATCTACCTCTCCACCTCCTCTATCTACCTCTCCACCTCCCTCTATCTGCCTCTCCACCTCCCTCTATCTACCTCTCCACCTCCTCTATCTACCTCTTCACCTCCCTGCTTCTCTCTCCCTCTCCATCTCCCTCTATCTACCTCTCCACCTCCCTCTATCTACCTCTCCACATCCCTCTATCTACCTCTCCACCTCCCTCTCTCTCCTTCTCCACCTCCCTCTATCTACCTCTCCACCTCCCTGCTTCTCCTATCACCCGCAGCTCACCCTTATAGACGGTGACTGCGGTGGGTCCGCACTCGCACAGCCGCTTCTCCCATTTGGCCAGCAAGCTGGGGCCGCCGCCGCCGCCCGACCGGACCTCCAGCAGGCCTTGCAGATTGTGCCGGGCGAAGGTCCGACAGCCGGCCGGCCTGCCGGCGTGGAATCTGGCCACGCAGCAGCCGATGTCGATTGCTGGGCCGAGTTTCTGCGCCCGACGGGTGTCGCTGTAGCCCAGCTCAGCCAGCGCCGCATTCTGCAGTGCCAGCGGACACTCGAACGGATCTAAGCGGCGGATTCGACCGTCGGGCATTTCCATGTGCAAAGCGTTGCTAGGCAACGACATCTGCTGGCACAGCCTGGCCGCCGTGGTCTCCGTAGTGCAGGCAACAACTGTTGACGCCTTGGCCGAGGCCGATATCAAATTATCAAAAATCAGCCGCGGCGCTCCGCGTCGATAAACTCGAATGAAACCGTTTTTAGCATCGGCTGCGATCCACTTAGCCTGCTCCTGCTTGACCTGCTGGTGCTGCTGGTGCTGCTGATGCTGCGAGCGTCGTTGGCCGGCGCTTCTGACTTGCTGAGCCTGATGCTGCTGCTGCTGCTGCTGCTGCTGACGGTGCAAGGAACTCCCATTGACAGAATCTGACGAACCGCGCGGCGTGGCTTCCTCCTCCTGGATAACATCGGCTACGATTGAATAGAACTCGCCGTTGTTGCTGCTACCGGCTGCTATTGAGGCTCCTGCTGCTGTTGCTGCTGCTGCTGCTGCTGCTGCCATGGCACAGCGGGAGCTTCGAGCTCGGGGTCGGATGAAGCTGCGGAACTACCTTCTGTCTGGTAACAATCCGAGAAGACTCTGATGAGAAGGCGTTTTTTTCTTCAAATTGCTGCAGCAGCTGCCTACGCCCTTTCTGGTCTGAGACCCTGCCGTCTTCTTATTCTCTTTCTGCGCCTTGTTTTCGTCTCTTTTTTTAATTCGTTCTTTCCTGCCCTGTACACTGTTGGTCAGCAGAGGTCTCTCTGCCCCCTGCCAGCGTTAGCAGCCAAAGAGAATCAAAGCCAAAAAATGCCCGCATAGATGCAGGAAAAAAATTTATTTTCACACGCCTTTCTCTCACTGCAGGGGTGGCTTATTATAAAACTAGTGCGCAGCCTACAGAGCCTCGCGTATGGGTTGGTGGCCTGCGAGCTCTCTCTGTGACTTTCACCGTCTCTCTCTGTGTGGCGTCGCGTCCTCTTGGCAGTCTGTCTGGCTTTAAACAGCAGCTCTACGAATTTGCCGTTGTTGTTCGCCTATTAAATAGGCAGCAAATTTATATGGCTGCTCTAGTAGCTATATTATGCAGTCCCACGGTTAAAAATTTGTTTAAATATTTGGGCGACATAAACCGTATCATCTGGTTGCGATGTTTTCTAGAATCATTGTTTAGCTATGCTGGTCTAAGCATTTAGCAATAAAATATTAATGTTACAGTGCTTTTGTGAAGGGTTTTTAGTAATTTCGGAGGTTTTTAAGTACGAGCGTAACAGTTTCAATCATTTTTGCTACGTATCATACGTTTAAAAGTGACGTGCTGGCTTGGGGAATGAGGTGGTTGTCGGACTGAGCGGTTTACGGGGTCTGGAGTGAGGTGGTTGTCAGAATGAGCGGTGTACAGGGTCTGGAGTGAGGTGGCTGTCGGACTGAGCGGTGTACGGGGTCTGGAGTGAGGTGGCTATCAGACTGAGCGGTGTACGGGGTCTGGAGTGAGGTGGTTGTCGGACTAAGCACTGTATAGAGACGCCCAATGATGTCTATGGGCGCCTAAAATGGTCGAACTTAAGTACAAGCTGCTTGTAGTAACAAGCTGGTCCAAAATAGAAGAAAGTAAATAAGAAAATAGTCGTAAATAAGAAAATTAGTTCACAAAAATTCAGAGTGGTCTTTTTGTTTATTTTTTGCGTCATTTTTTGGAACGCGTATGTTTAAATTGATAGAAGTTCCCTTAGTGCAGATAGAAATAACAGAAAAAGCGATTCTGCATCTAAACAAACTGTTATTAGCCAAGCTTTATCTACTGTATTAAAACATAAAACATATAAGGAGTAAGATTAGCGCTGTTTAATGATAAAATTGAGAAAAAAGTGAATAGAGCTGAGACTGCAAGAAACTTACTTAAATTTACACTGAAAATTTAATAAAGTAGAGGCACTCCTTTAAGTAAATATCGTGTTCAATTTGAAAACAACAAAGAAACAAAAAACTACGTCACATATTTGTTAACTTATAGCCCAGTTACACAAAGACTAAGTGAAACACTTCATCGACTTGTCTACTGGTCGTACTTAGGATTCAAATATTTGTCCACATCCAGAGCGCGAGTAACCCTGTCCCGATCGATCTGAGTCGAGCACATTGGGCAGTTGCTGTCCGCCTCGATATGGCTGTGGAAGGCGCGGCATGGGATAAAGTGAATTTGGGGAACCATATAAAATATGGGATTTATTTTCAAAAGTGACACATGCACCAGGTTACTAGCAAGGACACCTTAAGTAGAAGGACGGGACAGGAGGATCAGGTTCTGATCCTCTTCTAACCAAGTCTGTTTCATTCAAAGAACATTTCTATCAATCAGTATTTTGGATAACTTTGCTGGTCCATTCACATGTCAATGTCCGATTCTCTCTGGATTGGCTATGTGTCATTTAGTAATGTTTTTAAGAGAGTGAATTAATATAACAAAATAATTGAAAGATCAATTTTTCGCAAATTAAGACGTACATAGCTCGATAGAGCAAGAAGGCGGGAAACACATATCTAAAGATGAGATTCGCATCTGCTTCCAATCGAGCACAATCTTTAATTTTTTTTCGAAAAACTGCAAATTTCCTATCTCCGTAGTGTATTTTTTTCGCGAAAATCGGACTCCAAAAACTTTCCAAGAAACAAAGTGTCCCGTCCTTCTACTTAAGGTGTCCTTGATTACTAGAAGGAGGTAAATTGTTGGATTATATCGGTAGAAGACAGGTGAGCATTGGCAGATAGATAGGGTAGAAGACAGGTGAGCATTGGCAGATAGATAGGGTAGAAGACAGGTGAGCATTGGCAGATAGATAGGGTAGAAGACAGGAAAGCATTGGCAGATAGATAGGGTAGAAGACAGGTGAGCATTGGCAGATAGATAGGGTAGAAGACAGGTGAGCATTGGCAGATAGATAGGGTAGAAGACAGGTGAGCATTGGCAGATAGATAGGGTAGAAGACAGGTGAGCATTGGCAGATAGATAGGGTAGAAGACAGGTGAGCATTGGCAGATAGATAGGGTAGGAGAGAGGTGAGCATTGGCAGATAGATAGGGTAGGAGAGAGGTGAGCATTGGCAGATAGATAGGGTAGGAGAGAGGTGAGCATTGGCAGATAGATAATAATCAACCGACTGACCTCTGCAGCTGCGAGAACAAGGCGGGAAAGTCGCAGTTCGGGCAGTAGGAGAAGTCGCTCTTCAGCATGTGCTTGCCCTGGAATTTAAATTGTTCGGGAGTTCAGAAATCGTGAGCAATTCGAGCATTCGCCCCATCACCCGGACTCACGGTCACGATGCAGTAGGGGATGTTATTCCTGCACTGCTGGCACTGCAGCTCCATGCTGGGCAGCTGGGTGCCGCAGTAAGGACACGGTGTCCGCTCGTCTTCCAGCTCGGTCTTGTCCGGCCGGCGAACAATGGTTTCAATCTTCTTGCGCAGCTTCAAATCCACCTGGTCTTTGTACTCCGGTCTGACTAGCATCGAGGCGTAGCCGAATGCGGACGCTTTCAGTCCGGAGCGCTGGCATTCGACCACCGTGCTCGTCAGGATGGGAACCACGTGGGCCGGGAAGCGGGAGATGGACTCGGCCACCCGGACTAGCAGTCTGGCCCCGGCCAGGTGATCCCCGCGTCTGATGTGCATCCTGGCAATGATGTAGGAGTGGAGCAGCAGCATAGAGGCTTCAAGTTCGGCTGGCACGCGGATGCTGTTGCCGCGGAGTTGCTGCATCATGCCGAACAGCAGGTCGTGAGCCACCCGGTAGTTTCCGGCGTTCTGCTCCTCGCGAGCGATGATCACGGCGGTGCGGGCGGCTTCGCGGAATTGCTTCAACGCCATGTACAGCTTGAACAGGTATTTGGCGTCCTTGGGCCCGGTGCGCTCGTCCTCCATCATTAGGAACTCGATCAGCTGGTTGGTCAGCTTCTCGTCTTGGGCGCGTCCAACTGCTTCAATGGCCAGGTCTAGAGCCTTGTTCTCGCCTGCGGGACCCGGATGTGGAAAATTTCTCATCTATGACGGTCTCTTTTTGTCTGTGCCATTAATCTTGCCAGCATCTCTTGCACGGTCTCGAGCTAATCTAAGATTAATAATGACACTCTGTGCTCACCTGAGTCGTTGTACGGCACACGGAAGAAGTGCTTCAACGCCCGCTCGTAATGCCCAGCCAGAAGGTAGAACTTGCCAGCCAGGTAGCTGTTCCGGTCGTTCTCGAAGTGTTTGGCGATGCTTAAGTAGTCTTCCGCAGTGGCACCGTCCTCGCCAATGATGTCGGCGTAGGTCTCCATCTGGCCGTGCTTCTGGGCCAGCTGGAAGGCTTCGTTCAGGCATTTCGACATCACCAGGAACTGAATAGCGGAGCTGTAGTCGGACAGTTTGATGAAGAAGTTCGCCACGAGCTTGGCGCCTTCGATTGAGCCGGACTCGCGTACGACGCGTACGGCCTGCTCGGGATCGCTGAGGTGATCCAGGCAGACTCGGATGACGCTCTCCCACTCCTTGGCCGTTTTGTAGGCTTCAACAGCGTCTCGATAGCGACCTTCAGCCTCGCGGGCCTTGGCGTACTGCAGATGCAGCTTGGGAGAGTTCACGTAGGGCAGCAGCTCGCCGACTTTGGTCAGATTTTTCGAACGGATGTAAACAGCCACGGCTTTGTCGTAGAAGCCAGCCTGCTCGTATAGGGTGGCCGCTTCCTGCCATTGCTGGAAGAATGAGCGGTGGTTGTGAGGGTCAATTCAATGTTATTTATGTTGAAAACGATCTCACCCTACAAAAATCTCACAATGCCTCAACCAAACCGCGTAGTACGCTTACCTCTCTCCCCTAAACACCTCCCTCCGCGAACCACCTCATTCTGACAACCACCTCACTCCGCCAACCACCTAATTATGAAAACCACCTCACTCCACCAACCACCTCACTCCGCCGACCACCTCACTCCGCCGACCACCTCACTCCGCCGACCACCTCACTCCGCCAACCACCTCATTTGGCTGACTCACCCGCATATTTTCCAGTATACCGGCGCAGTCACGCTTAAGAAATCTATTCTGGCTCTTAGTGGCTATGGCAACCCCGCGTTTGCTATCGCCAAGTCGCAGGGCCACCCGAGCCACGCCAGCCATGCAGGCATCGTCGTGGTCCAGATGCTTCGGATCGCGAGTGATGCCCTTCTCAAAGTGCATCAATGCGTTAACGTAGTCGCCCGTGAACTCCAGCTGTTGGGCGTACTCCTTGGAGATGAAGGGAATCTCTTCGGGTGCGAGGGCTTTGGCCAGCTGCAGGGCCGAGTCCCAGTGAAGCAGGTCGCGGCGCATCTGTTAGCACGGTATTTTTTGTTTGAAAAAATGTGCAACTGGAATAGGACAATTATGATTTATTGCACATTCTCAAACCAATCTCACATCAAGCGCAGCAACCGGAGACGAAGAGGCCAGGAACAGGTCCTGGGCCAGATCGAACTGCTCCAGAAACATTGCCGCGTAGCCGGCTAGCAGGTTGCGGTCCTCGTGCGCCTCGATCTTCTGCAGCGCCATCACCATGCCAACGTCGCCCATCTCGCGGTAAAGTCGAATCGCTGAGAGGATTCAGTGAAGTAGAGAATATGTATTTGTGTCTGTCTGTCCGTTTGTCTGTCCGTTTGTACACTATGCGCCAAAAAAAACGGATACCCCTTTTAGAAAGCAGCCTTTTGGAAATTATTTCAACCACACGGTCACATGACTAACAAAGTAAATAACAAAGCGAGAAAGGGAGGAAGCGAACGAGAAGCGAAAATAATCTCGGCCAGTCACCCCACCACCCACCCACCCCATCCACCAAAAACCAGCCCGCCACTTGAATTGAAGTGTGCAAATTGAGACAGTGCAAGAGGGTATCCGTTTTTTTGGGCGCATAGTGTATGTCTGTCTGTCTATCTGTCTGTCTGTCTGTCTGTCTGTCTGTCTGTCTGTCTGTCTGTCTGTCTGTCTGTCTGTCTGTCTGTCTGTCTGTCTGTCTGTCTGTCTGTCTGTCTGTCTGTCTGTCTGTCTGTCTGTCTGTCTGTCTGTCTGTCTGTCTGTCTGTCTGTCTGTCTGTCTGTCTGTCTGTCTGTCTGTCTGTCTGTCTGTCTGTCTGTCTGTCTGTCTGTCTGTCTGTCTGTCTGTCTGTCTGTCTGTCTGTCTGTCTGTCTGTCTGTCTGTCTGTCTGTCTGTCTGTCTGTCTGTCTGTCTGTCTGTCTGTCTGTCTGTCTGTCTGTCTGTCTGTCTGTCTGTCTGTCTGTCTGTCTGTCTGTCTGTCTGTCTGTCTGTCTGTCTGTCTGTCTGTCTGTCTGTCTGTCTGTCTGTCTGTCTGTCTGTCTGTCTGTCTGTCTGTCTGTCTGTCTGTCTGTCTGTCTGTCTGTCTGTCTGTCTGTCTGTCTGTCTGTCTGTCTGTCTGTGTGTCTGTTGGTCTGTCTGTCTATCGGATCGGTCTCACTCACCCAGCGGGATATCCAAACTGGTCAGAGTCGCTTTGGCCAGCTCGGACCAGCGCTCCTGACTGTCCATGTGCTCAGCCAGGATCCAGGCGTCCTTGAATCGTCTGGCTTTCACAGCCATATTGAACATTCCTTGCATCTGAGGTAGGTGAATTGTGATAATAGGGTTTATTTTTAAGATAAACGGACGGACAGACAGACAGACAGATAGACAGACACACACACAGACGGACAGACAGACAGACAGACAGACACACAGACAGACAGACAGACAGACAGACAGACAGATAGACAGACAGACAGACAGACAGACAGACAGACAGACAGACAGACACACAGACAGACAGACAGACAGACAGACAGACACACAGACAGACAGACAGACAGACAGACAGACACACAGACAGACAGACAGACAGACAGACAGACAGACACACAGACAGACAGACAGACAGACAGACACACAGACAGACAGACAGACAGACAGACAGACAGACAGAAAGGCAGACAGACAGACAGACAGACAGACAGACAGACAGACAGACAGAAAGACAAATTGTTTTCAGGCAAAATGCCTAAATTGCCGACTTGCCTCTTTCGCCGTAAGCTCGTCCAATTTGTCCAGGGATTCCAGATAGCTGTGCGAACCCAACGGCATGCTGGCCAATTTGCCACCCTGGTTGTGCATAAACACTTGGCCAGCGTTCAGCAGCAGAGGCGAGTGGTCGTACGGCAGCTTGGTGGTGCTGATGTGCTCGCAGGTTGGACCTTGAAAATTTTTTTGTTTTTTTTCAAGATTTTTAGAATCCTACAGGGTTTAATCTAGAAAAGTAACACTTTCTTCTAATTTGAAAAAGTCCAACAGCTCAGCGCAGTTAATCATAGCAGTGCGTAACAAGTTAATATTAGTAAAGATTTTCTGTGCAAAAACAAATTTCTGACACAATTAGGAAATTCTAAACTGGAAAGAAAGTAAAATTAAAGATATTTATTCTCATGATCTGAATATATTACTACCAAATTGAGGAGTATTTCGAATGAGCGAAAAAGTGAGTTTTATGGTGTAGCAAATTTAGACAGACTGAAAGATTTATTGCTGTAAGAAACATAGGATATCATAAAAAGATTGAAGTTGACATTCGGTTACCGAATGCAACGAAGATTAATTCCCCTTACTGATCCCATGAACGGAGGCAGCAGCAGGCCCTGAAGTCTGCCTGCCGCCGCCAATGAAGCTGGCCTCTCTATCGCCCTGTCCCGCTGAGCGCTGATTTATGGCCTTCTCAGCGATGCCAGCGGCGGCATCCGACACGAGCAGGTAGGTGAACACGCTTTGCTCGTCGAATGTGATAAAAACCTCCTGTTTTTTGTTAGTTGCATTAAAAAATAGACGGAATATTCGTTATGGTCTACTGTTAGTAGGTGAATCGATAAAAAGGAACAATTAACCAATTGCGAACGTTTAAAAAAACCGTGGCCCGCCACCGAAGCCATTTGTTAGTTACAGGGTTAATTAGCTAACAAAACAACGTTTTGAAAATTTTAAATAAGCGCGGTTAATCAAGCATTTGTTTTAATCCGAGCCTTAATTTAAATTAAAATCTATAGAGTCCCAGATTTAGACTACTAATTTAGGTTAGTTAAGGTGGTGTGACTACATCTATAGTACGGCGTAAAAAAATTATTCGTTAACAATGTTTAAGTTGTTTGAATGCTAAAATCAAATTATAAAAAATCAACTCTATTAGCGATTGCTTTTTTACTTAATTTGATCGAAGAGCAATCGAACTCCAACATTCTAAGATCGCTAGAGCACTCGAAACCGAGACTCGCTAATCCTGCCTGAGGAGCTTAATCCCACATTTTTTACATTAAAGGGAATTTTATCGCTCGTAAAAAAGGGGAAATTTCGCGCGAAATCAAGCACGAAAATTAAATAATTTTGCTTTAAACGAAAGTGCAGCTCTTTTTAGTACTTTTCGTTCAATAAACAACGATGCAGTTATTGCTGGTTAGTAGGGATTTTTCTGCGGCATCAAATGGGCGTCAACTAACAATTATTACCTTCCACAGCTTCTTCCATGTAATAAGCATCTACGGATATGTCAGTCATTGTAACGAACAAGTTCTGTGAACAGAAAACAAAGTTTTTTTGTGATAAACTTTTCTTAATCTCAACAGGATGCATTTTTTTAATAAGCAAGAACATGTTTTCAATAATTTATAACGTACTGAAGGTGGTATGCAAGCAATAATAAGGAAAAGACCAAGACCATAAGCCCCACCTGATCGTTGAAGTTTTGATCCCACATTGCTCCCACCGTGCGCGCGTTGAAATTCGGAATAGGAATCATGTGATCGTTCAGCTAAAAATGGATTGTTTAAGTCGCTGTTAGAAAATACTGCTAAAAATTGCTTCACTATTTGGTTTGGCTCAGTGTACATTAAACGCCCTCAAACCCTCGTTTGATTCTAAAAATAACTACCAATTAGAATCGTTTATTTACTGGATCGCTGACACATGTTCAGCAACCCCTGCTCTACCTAAGTGTTCTAAAAATAGCAGCCAATAAGAATCTTCGATCGCTCAACACCCACAATTCTCACCGGATTGCAGACGAAAGCTTCGGCCCTGTCGTCAAAAATTATCACACGGGTGCCGTACAGATTGGGGAAGATTTTTTTGATTCCGCAGGTGTGCTTAATATCGTGCGAGAATTCCCAGTCTTCCATGTAGAAGAAGTACACACAACCGGTCTAGGTGTGATAATGTTGATAATCTTGGAACAAATAACCTTGATTTATATGCAAGCTATCAAGAGTCTCTTCTCTTACGTCAGTGCCAAAGATGAGGAAATCTGGTGTCAATTCGTGACAGGTGATCCTCATGCTGCCCAGATTCTTGTCCGGGAATAGCCGCCTCTCGCGCTCCTCGTCCTTGGCACCAGTGGATTCGCCCTCAATCTGTGAAAAATTATTATTATTTAGATTCATCAACATTGCAATTTTTCAAAGTACGTACACAATCCTCTAGCTGACCCACAATAACAAACAATCACACACAGCTAGTGGCTATAGCCAAAAATGTTCAATAGCTTGTAAAATAATCTACTTTTAGGATCGCAAAGAACAGTTGGCTGGTGCTGATTTGAAAGATCATCGATTTTTTAATCTTTGGTGCTTTAGTAACAGACTGACTTAAAGATAATGAACTAGGCATCATTAAAGTACATTCAATATTAATAGATAAAAGGTATGAGAAAGTTTTGTGGCCAGATTTTCAGTATCAACGATGCAAAATGTTGGTAGATTTTTTCTATTATAAGCCTGAAATTGATTGTTACCCTGGCCTTCAGAGCTCTGTAGCTCTGTCGTCCGCTGCTACTGAGCTGATTCGACTCTGTGCCGTACTGCGTTTTGTGCAAAGTTTCGGTTTTTTCCATATATTTGATAGAGTATTTTTAAAGCATATTTCAAGGCATAATAATCTACATAGAAATATAATTTTTTGTGCATAGACAGCAAATTATATGGAAAAGTACAAATCCAGTTAAGAAAGTCGCTTAAAAGTGCGCATGTACGCATAGTTTTGTGTTGCATAATAAGACAGCTTTATCAAAACATTAATTGTAGCTCACCACGTGCAGCATAATTTTTCCCTCGAACAGGGCCGCGGCGTACTCAGCGTTGAGCTTCACCGAGCTGACTGTGCCCAGATATTCTTCGCTAGACTGAGGAACGATTCCTGGAAAAATATTTCACCTTTTTAAATGGAGTGTAAATCACTTTTTCGCGTGATTTTCGTTTTTTTTTAAAGCCTCACCAGCCTCCGAAATTCGGTGAAACCAGGCTCGATTGTTCATGCCAACCGCCAGGTGTTCGGGGCCAAGCCCGATAAAGGTCGGCTCCACCTCTACGGCCAGATTCTTGGCGGAGACAGTCTGACAGGAAGGGTCGATTGGGCCGTCATTGTTAGATTGTTTCCTTTGCTTTTCGTCACTTGCTTTCTACTCTTCCTGACATCCACCTATAAATAGCTCATGTACATTCAAAGCATTAGGTTATGTACGTTACAGCTGCCTCACGCCAAGATCAAACCCTTACTTGCTTTCTGCCCTTCCTAACATCCACCTCATGCGTCTATAAATAGCTTATGTACATTCAAAGCCTTCGGTTATGTACGTTACACCTGCCTCCCGCCAAGACACCGACCCCTTATAACCAATGTACACATTGCATGATTTAACTTGCAGGTACAAAAATGCAGAAAACTCACGGTGTCCACCGGATCAACCAGCGTGACTTCGAGCAGCGATGTCAAATAGGCAATACGAGTTTGGCAGGCCACCCCTAGCATGGGCAACTTGGTGAGGAAGATGTGCAAACTACCCTTGGGCGTAGCCACCGCCAGAAGCTGTCCATCTTCCGTCCATTCAACCCTACCGACAGTTTTCTCATCCTCCAGCGTGATGATGCTTGTGATGTCGCTCGGCTCGTTCAGGTCGCGGATTCGGACACGATCGTCGCCGGCTGAAGCGCACCGGCCGAGGGAAGTGGAGATGGCCACTGAACTTAGACTGTTCTTGTGATCCTGCGCTTGGAACAGCTCCTGTGTGATATTTGGAGTTAGTTTGGTAATAACATCGCTGCATGCTTTTTACCGCTCACATCCTTACACTGCTTTCCCACCCACTTAGAGGCTCAAAGCCAATCTCAGGACTCACGGTAGTGAAGCCACCAAAAGCTGATATTTAAGCGATTTCAACTGAAAGTTAGCACGATTTTGCCATTTGTTTACCTGTCCAATCTCCTTCATGTGAGTAGAGATGATCACAAAGTATCCATGCGAGAAGCCAATCATAATGTAGCCGTCGCCGTACCATCTGTAATCAACAATTTGACCATAGCGAGCCTGAAAGGCCAGCTCGATGGGATTCTCCGGGTCCTGCAGGTTGTACAGGAACAGAGTCTTGCCCCCGATGGCGCACGACACAGTATTGTCGCCCATGGCCGACCGTTCGTCGCTCTTCATCTCGGAGAATTGCGTCAGGCTTGGCAGATCACGCAGGCTTGCTTGCTTCAGCGTGTCACCGTCAGAGTTGCTTACCGTTAGGGTTTTGTCTTCGCTGCCAAGGGCCAGCAGATTCTCGGCGCTCCAACAACCGCATATGATTTTTCGACTGTGCTTGCCCAGTATGGGCACCTTGCGTGAAGTTGAATGATTGTACAGTAGCAGGTTGCCTTTGGTGCTGCCAACGGCTAGTTGAGGACCGACGGACGACCATGACAGAAAGGAAAGGGGATCCCTGACGGTGTAGGAGGTCCGGGGTTATAAGTTTGGTTAGCAAGCCATAACTGCCGAATGGAAGCTACTCCGAATAAGAAAAGTAGACTCATTAAGATCGAGAGTATCAAGTATCAATGACTCTGCTGACTCACTTAAAGCCACTGTCGATCTCATATAGTCTCAAAGTGTGCGCATCCCAAAGCAGTATGATTGAGCTCCTGTCAGTAATGACGGCCAGGTAGTCCCCGTCTTTATTCCAGTCCATGCCAACACAGTTTCTATAGATTTTTCAAGAGAAATAATGGTTTGTCACTGTCGTCAACCATAATATTCAAGTAATTCATCACAGTGCAGGATTATAATATTAAGCAAAAATTTACCCATTCAGCGACAGTTCTCCTTTAACTTCGCCATGTCGATCATAAATATTTAATCGCTGATCACTCCTATAATATTTTTGGATTTGAAAATGTGATATTATTGATTTTAGAAAGCTAAGCTAATCGTTCCTTACCCGGTCGTAGCGATCAGGTTGCCAATGCTTTTTTGCCATGAAAATGTAATCCCACCACTTCCGTGGGATCTTGGTGGTAGATGAAAAACCCGCTGAAAAAAATAATTTTTTGAATTAGGCTAATTTCAATTTTAGTACCAAAAAAGTAAGTTAGAAAAACTAATAACATTTTACCTTCATATCTGCTCCAAAATTTTCGAGGCAATTTTTTAAGCAAAAATGAATGGAATTCTCGCATTAAAATCTACTAACCAAACATACTAATAACTGCTAATTTTCGGAAATTTGTGCGTCGATCGAAAAATACTTTTTTTCTGCGGTATAAGAATATATTTTATTATTCTATTTCTAAAATATTTTATATTAAACATGGTCGTTTGTTTAAACACTATTACTTAAAACCGTAAAATAAATTTTACGGACATGTCTACAAACATTTTCTGAAGACTATCAATTTTGAATTTAACGAGCAGCCACAGACAGACACACAGGCAGACATTAGTAATTTATTTAATTTAATTTGTGGCTTTATCTATCTAAAATTTAGCTATATATACACTTTCAGTCTTATCTTTGACTTTGATTAATTTTTTTGTGAATCCTCAACCTATCAAAGCCAAATATTTAGTTCAGTTTAGCTCAAATTTAAATATCGGACCTACTATATACATGCTCGACATCTAGCCCTACCCTATTTTTAGGTTTTGTGTCAAAACAATTGTACCTAGTTTTTAGCGAATGTATGTAAGACAACAAGTCTCAATTTTGCAATCTACAATGCAAAGCTATACAGAAAGCAGGCTTAAGGGGCCAGCTTTTGTAGCAAAAATGTAATAACATGGCTGCCTGCTTAAACTTAAAGAGTTAGAGTTTTAATGGGCTGTAAAAGCTATTATGTGGCCTACACTACACATACACATAATATGGCCTATGTGTACATGTACATCTTGGTAGCTAGTCTGCTTGATTTCAGCCCCCATCTGAATTTTAACTGACCTTTAGAATAATAGCTATGTGATCTTTTTTTGCAATTTGCAAGTAAAACATCAGGTATGGCTAAGCATAGCCAGAGTATAGGCTTAAATATTAAAAAGGGTTAGGCTAACTAAGAATATAATAATGGCTAGTATTAGGATTTTGATATAAATTTTATTATTGTCACCTTGGACTATGCACTTTAACTAAATTAATGCATATAACTATTAGCTACAATAATGAATGTGAAATATAGCCATAGCAGCATTCTTTTTGAATTGTTCATTAAACTGTTGTTCTAAACTGTTTCATTTCAAATCAATATGACAATTTGGAATTTTGATCATTGATTAAGTTTACTTTTTGCACTTAACAAACTGTGGGCTGCTTCTGGGATACAGAACTTGTCTGTGGCAAATTTTCAGCTCAGGTGGAGATAAAGCAAAATGGTTGACTTGCTTGAGAGTGTCTATGGCCAAAAGGGATAAGCTGGTTAGTGGGAGAGGTCTATATTAGCACATCTACCACATTCTGCAAATATGCTTTACTTATTTTCTATTGTCAACTAATACACGCTTAAAGTCTATTGATATCTGGAGGAATTTCTTTGGTGCCAGCTTCACCCTATCAATGCCTTTGACCACATGATGTATTGGATTGCCCATTATTACCCCTGCTAAATTTTGACATGCAATCCTGCAGAATTTGGACACATTTGATGCTTATCATATTATTGTTTCCAATTGTTTCATTGTTCCATTGTTTCCTATGTTTTTGCATCAATTTGAAATGAAACAGGTTAGAAAAACAGTTTAATAAATATTTCAAAAAGAATGCCGCCATAGCATAGGCCTATTTTAATATTATATTAAGTACCTTATAGTATTTTAAGAATTACAGCTATAGTAGGGTAAAGCATCATTGACCAAGCAAGAAAGTCATTTTTATCTTGATTTCTACTTATTAGCTATAATTTGCCATAACTTTATTATAAGTAGAATCATAAGTAGAGCAGATTCTGGCTAAATAAAGCAAGTTTTTGTTTTGATTCCTTAACTTATTATAAACACTGAGCTGATTAATTTGATACTCTACACTGGGTTTATTTTTTTGCTAGGCACAGGATGCAAAATCGCATTATGCTCTTAATTTTTGGATTTAATTTCAGGGTTTGGGATGCAATTTTTTAAAAGTCCCATTTGAAAGGTATTTTATTATGAAGAATAAAAAAAATTAAGATGCAAAATTGCATCCTATATGAAATTTTATGATGCAATTCTCAAAGCCAAGATGCTATAGCATCCTTATATCACAAAAAATAAACCTAGCCTCTACACTTTTAGTCTCTAGTCAAAATTTTTCCTAATATCTTAAACAACAAAAGAAAATTAGATAAAAGTATTGATTGTCAAAGTACAAATTATTTTTATGAAATCTTAAAATACTAATAGACAAAAGCTGATATTATCCTTAAGTATATTATATATACTTTCATAATTTAAAATTTCATAGTCCTAGATATATACTATATTTTTTACTAATAAAACAAGAATGGTACACCCCTGTTCAGTTTTTAGATTCCTTGTTTGGTTGACAATAATTTACCCTATGTATTTAATAGATGATTCAAAGCTATATAATTTGCTAAGGATTAAAATTAAAGAAAATTTATTAAATATATTTTTTGTTTAAATTTCAACCATAGAGCCTCCTTTGGTTGTTTAAATTTCAACCATAGAGCACAAAACCTAGTAATTTTTCTAGCCAGAGAAATTGCTAAGTATTTTAGCCATATATTAGATATTATTTATAGTACTTAGGTAGAATTAAAAAATTTAAAGATATATTTAAGTACAAACATCAACTATATAATTTATTGTAGTCACTAATTATTTGCATCTAATATTACAATCTATTTATTTTTTAAGATTATTATATGACAAAAAGCAATTTTTCCTATTTTATAAATATCATGTAAAGTTTTTAACAGTTGTATTCTATTTAAGATTATTTTGCACCTCTACACAATATTTTTTTTCATTTCATCCTGTTTCAGTAATTTTAGTAATAGCCATAAAAAACAAAATGGCCATGGACTATGCTGTGCTTGAAGAAAGAATTGCTGAAATGGAACAAAAAGTTTTTGGCATGCCAAATCCACCTGGCGCATTCAAGGAAAAGGAATCTGTGAGTTTCTATTAGTAAAGTTTTATGTGTCTAGTCCATATTGGGGAATTACAATTGATCTTTCACAACGATCTCCCACCATTTGGTTGTCCAGTGCGCCGAGACGCTGCTAACTGTTAGCAAGAAATTCGAAGCCAGCACAGCTAAGCGGGATAAAGTGCAGCGAATTTTGGCTCGCTACAACGAGATTGACAAGTACATGGACAGCAGGTTCTGCGAGGAGACCGCTCTGTCCACCGAGGCTAAGATTCGCGTCATCCTCAGCGAGGAGCAGAGAATTCGCGAGACAGCCGCCGCTCTGGAGCGAATCTCCGAGCTGCAGTCGGTTTTAAACAGCGAGCACCTTCGAGCTGTCGATCAGAAACTGTTAGAAAGATTTGCCGAACTCCGGCAGAAGCAGCTGGAGCAGACTGAGGATGCTCAGAAATTGGAGCAACGCACCTACGAGTTGCTGAATGTCTACTTCAACTTTGTGAGCGGCTGGTTTGGTTGGTTTGCTGGGTTAGGCTCTGCTGCTCCGATTGAGACCTTTACAACTGCCTATTTTAGTCCAGTGTGAATTGGTCTTTTCTAGGGCAGCTAAATTAATGACTTGATTGTTCAGTCTGCTCATAGTGCTCAGCTGAGCCCGCTCTCATGACCAGCTGAGTCTCCAGGGTTTGACACAGTTTTTGCATCTACATTATTCTGAATTGCTCTTGCCAATTGAAGGTGTCGAACCAATCTAGAATCCTAGATGTGTATTTTTAGTTTAGACAGCATAGAGGCTACACTAAAAGCCTACAAACCAAATAGGTAAGATTTCTAATCCCAAAAAATTATTTAAGGAGACTTTAAGTTTACGCTATCGATGCGTTAAAGTACAAGTTGATAAGAGTATTTAACCTAAAGTGTCTTACTAATTGAATCCTGCTGCTCCGATTGAGACCTTTACGACTGCCTTTTTTGTCCAGTATGAATTGGTCTTTTCTAGGGCAGCTAAATTAATGGCTTGATTGTACAGTCTGCTCATAGTGCTCAGCTGAGTCTGCTCACTAGCTTGTAATGTTATGACCAGCTGAGTCTCCAGGGTTTGACACAGTTTTCTCGAAATTGATACGTAAAATTTGTAAGAGGTACCTACACTTAGGCTTTGCTAATTTAGTTTAATCCGACAGGATCTACTTGGCTCAAACAAAATTTGATCAATCAAGCGTGAAAATCCCAAACTCAATCTTTAATGATTGGTGAGATTCAAACTTACTAATTTTTAGGGGTGAAGAAAACTTTAGAGGCTCGCTAGGTGGACTGAAGCAATGCGGGATTAAGTGCCTTGCTTAATTGCACAAATTAAGCGCAAAAATTGTCTTCCAGACTTAGGGCTCGAACCCGCGACCTTCAGTTCATAAGTCAGATGCCCAACTCATCTCCGCTAGGCTCCAAGATTATGATTCTGAGTTTTTCACTAGTTAAGACATGAATATTTCAGTCCCTGCTGCTCCGATTGAGACCTTTACAACAGCCTTTTTTAGTCCAGTGTGAATTGGTCTTTTCTAGGGCAGCTAAATTAATGACTTGATTGTTCAGTCTGCTCATAGTGCTCAGCTGAGTCTGCTCACTAGCTTGTATTGTTATGACCAGCTGAGTCTCCAGGGTTTGACACAGTTTGTGTAATAAAATCGTGTTAAATTTGACATTAAAATTCTTACTGTGCTACTTACTAATTACTTTAAAAGTAATGAATCTCTAACGTTGCTATTATTTCAGATGGATCTGGTCTCAAAGCAGTTCATTGCGTGGAACAAGCAAGTCCGCGCTGCCGAAGGAAAGTGAATCTAGTAAAGCTCCTGGACATTCTCTAAGATTTCTGCCTGATAGACAGATGTGGCAAGTCCCCGTCTTCTAGTTGGTATTTTGGTTATTTCTATTTGGTTATTGGCGAATCTGTTTATTCTTAAATGTAATTTTTGATGTATTTACCTGCACGGCTTTAAGCTGAAGGACTATTAATGTACATATGTTAGCCATGCTCTGAATGCTATATCGGACTGTGGTCTCATTGATAAATAAATTATAGAAATAATAATGACGTTCTACAATTGAACGATAGCACAGATCAACACATCATTTTAACAATGTATTTTGCTTTGCTTTTTTACGAATTAGTAAATTTTACTAACTTATGCGTTGGTTTAGCACAGGGACAACTAAATACTCGGGACGGGAAACTGGCCAAATCATGCAGAAAATGATAGGAGGCCGGTTTCTCCTAGCGTTCCCTACGGTTTATTTTTCAACGTAGAGAGCTGGTTTCTTCGCGATCCTGTGCAGAATTTATTCCTCTACAAGATGAACCCCTTAGATTTTTCGAGTCATGATTTTGAGAGGAGCAGTGACTGTTTTTGTACAGGACCCCCCTTTTCGGCAGTCTTGAATAGCAAATGCCTTATAGAAATCTGCAGTCAGGCTGCGGCTGTCTATGGCAAAACACACTTGTGTCAATGGAGCAACGAAGATTCAGTCTGACTGACAGAGCCTTGCCCTTAGGAATGAAAAGCTAAGCTTTGGTTAAAGCTAAAGAAAAGCTAAAGCGCTTGACTTTCGTTTGACTTTCACTACTTGAGTTACATGTAAGTACTTAACTATCCTTCGGCGGCTCATGCCAAGAAAGTGCTGCGGGGTGCAAATCTAACTACCGTTCTGAAAATACGACTGTCAAGGCATTCAGCTTTCCAAAAGATCGAAGTGAATGCGAAAAATGGAGACTGGCGCTGCCGAACCACATAAAGGTAAGCAAAACATATACAGATTCTTATCCTGTCTTAAGAAGTTCAGTTGAAAAAATTCAAGGAAAGCTGCAAAAATGTGTACCGCTCGTCTCTGCTGCCACCGTGCTTGTAGGATCCAACTCGGCACGTGGCGGTGTGCGAAAAGCATTGGCCGCCCTCAACGCCGATGTTGAAGACTCACCGTTGGGAGAGACCAGCTGTTCCCCCGTCTGTATTTAACGCCACTATCCCATCCTATAAAGGAATGCGTTTAGTTTGATTGTCCTCTTCTTCGTAGTCAGTTTTGACGTTGCCAGTGACATTTTTCGTACATATACAGTCACATACTGCTACTTGTTATCTATTTGCCTGACCTACATAACTAAAAAGACACTCTTCAATGTTTTACTTGCTCATTTTCCTTTTTATCGACATCTTTGATAAGCATGAGAGAAGAGAATTGGGTCAGATTTCTGCGACCTATGCGTCCTCTGCTCTGTGATTTTGGGTTCACGCAGCAGAATCGGCAACTCCAATGAATAGCGCGAATAGCGATGCGTGTGCCAAAACCATAGACAGCCGCAGCCTGACTGCAGATTTCTATAAGGCATTTGCTATTCAAGACTCTGCCGAAAAGGGGGGTCCTGTACAAAAACAGTCACTGCTCCTCTCAAAATCATGACTCGAAAAATCTAAGGGGTTCATCTTGTAGAGGAATAAATTCTGCACAGGATCGCGAAGAAACCAGCTCTCTACGTTGAAAAATAAACCGTAGGGAACGCTAGGAGAAACCGGCCTCCTATCATTTTCTGCATGATTTGGCCAGTTTCCCGTCCCGAGTATTTAGTTGTCCCTGGTTTAGCTAATAAAAAAATGAGTTGATAGGTACTTAGAATCAAAGACAGAAACTTATTTAGTCTTATTTGATATTTTGATGACAAATACGAGCACCTAATAGTTGTAGTTGTAGTTGTAGTAGTTATAAAATACAGCAACTTAGTGGCAAGCATTATAAAATTTAACCTATCCATACAAAAATATTCTAATTAAGTTTATTTTTTGCCATTAAAATTTTACGTTCCGCTTCTTCCGAAAAGATAAACAAAGTTAAAGCAAGAAAAAGCAAAATTTTAACGGCTCAATTTAACAATTTATGGAAAAATGATTCCGGAATAAAAATGCAGCAATAGCCATTTTATCGTCTTGTGTTTTCAAACTTTCCAAGGTTAAATTAATGTCTAAAATCCTAAAAATTAAATAAATCAATTGCTAAGAGACTCAAAGTGAACTACCCTAAGGTTATATACAGTATAGGCCCTGTAAATTATTTTGAGTTTGTGAAATTTTGAGATTTAAAACAAACCAACAAAAAAATAACATGATACGCTGTCAGATGGAAAAAGGGCAGCGTCACACATCGGCTCCGGGCAGTACGACTCGGCGCGGGTGACATGGCCTGCCAGCTGGAGTCGCCGACGGTGCGAAGTTCGCTTGGACGGTCCAGGCCAGCGCGGCGATGGGGGAGCCGCGTTGGAGACCCGCTCGTAGCCGATCTTGAAGGCAGCGCGAAGCAGGCGTCAACTTTTTGCTCGAGCGAGTCCATCAGCGTCCAGGTCTCGGCGTTGTACAGCAGGATGGTCTCGATCACAGCCCGAAACAGCGCCGCCCTCTGGGAAGCACCAGAAGGAATAGGAACGGCGCCAGCGTATCTCCCTGGAGCACTCGGGAGGGCGTCTCGAACAGGCTGTCCTGTGTTGAAACTGAAGCAGTTGTGTCGCGAAATCAACGAAGATAACAATGAGGATCGACTGGCGTTTTTGCGCTCCGTTGATGACTCGCCGAAGAGCTAGTAGGATCTGCGTCACTGTTCCGCGATGGGGCCGAAACCCGTTTTGCTCAGGTCGCAGGTAGGGATCGAGCACGGGCTGCAACTGCGATAACAGTATCCGGTTAAACAGCTTCGCAGCGCAGGACTGAAGGCTCATGCCTCAATGCTCCTCAAGCTTGGTGCTGTAGTCCATTCGTTGGGGCGCACCCTCACCGGAAAGCACGCGGTTTATCACTCTTGCGACCTCAGTGGCCACGCAGTTGATGCGCAGTGCTTCGATGGGCACCTCGTCCAGACCTAGCGCTTTGCCGCCCGGTGACTTCCGAGCGTACATCACAACGGCGTCTCCGTCATGTCGTCTGGCAGAGGGGGTGACGGCGCGTTGACGATTGCGGCGAAGAACTTGCGCAGCTCATTTCTTGCGCCCATCCGCAGTGTCGCCTGCCAGGTTGAGCTGTTGATTGCTCACCAGGCCACGCGCCCTCTGGCGTCGGGACCGGCGGCAGAGACAGCCTGAATGACGTCGTCAACAGCGGCCTGTTGCCGCTGCAGGTAGACTGACGCCAAAGCCTCCTCCGCCTCGCGATTTGGTCGCCCACTCAGACGAAGCCTCTTCAGATCTTACCACGCTGCATTGATCGCGGGGTCGTCATGCCAGACCGGCTGCCGCATTGGGCCAGTTGGATCAGTGGGACTGCTTCCTCCGCAGCGGCTCAGAATGCAGCGCCGACATCCACGTACTCGGCACCTCCACGCTTGTCGCCTAGCGCAGCCACGAAGGCGCCGGCAAAGCGACGACGCGTCTCGGCAGACGGTAGAGCTGGTCTTGAACACACTGGTCGCAGACAAGGAGCCGATGATCGGACCGCTGTACCAGCGGTGTGATGTCGCGACAGTTGATGGTGCGTCGCCGCTCTCGGTAGCGCACCAGCACGTGATCGAGCTGTGCCAGCCTCCGAGTAGCGTTCCGGCCCCCGCCGCCTCCGCTTGCAACCCAGAAAAGTGGCGAGGAAGTCCTCCAGGAAGCGTTACTGCGTTCATGTCTCCTAGGATGACTCGGCTTACTTGACTCACTTAGAAGTATAGTGATATGTTCTATTTTCGATGTTATGCAATTTTTGGGTATATGAAAGTGCCCACTGCATAATCCTTATAAATCCTAATATAATAGAAAGCCATGCACATAGCGAATCTATACTACGCTCGTACATTAAGCAAAAAACTAACAAAGCTTCATGAAATATGAATGAAAAAGAGAAAATGATGATCAAGTAAGCCAATGATGATGTCTTTATATATAGTTGGCAGCTTCGCTGATGGATGGGGCAATGGTCTGTGATTTTTTGCTTTTCCTTTTTGATTGTGCATATAAATCAAAGGCAGACTGTTCATATTTTTCTCGCGTTGATTTTGTTCATCTACAGTGGCTATATATAATGCCCGCATGTATGTAGCAAACATTCATTTAATGAAGAAAGCTTTTTGCAACTGATATTCAGAAATGATAAATTCACTCAATTGCAACGCTGCCCACAATGTTTCGAAAATCTGTTTATCGGCTTAAATCTAATAGCGTAAACTGGTTTAATCTGGAAAACCCTACGGGACCGCTTGTTTTTTCAATCTGGATTATTCGATGAATGAATATACTTGTGGGTCTAATGTGAAACTATACTGGGCTGTGTATTTTTCATGGAACAAATGCGAATGTAACAATTCCGATACTGTCTGCCTGAAATATATACACTTGCAGTTTTTACTGTGTGAAGGAGACGTGACCTACTGTAATATCTCTAACTTATTTTCATCCGTTTTTTGACGAACAGCCTATAGAATGGCCCAACACCGTAGCAAAAGAAACAAAGGTGACAAACTATTGATAGAAAAAATGGTGAGCTTCTACTAGATTGATGTGTTTGTTATTGTTACCATGGTTACAATTTTTGGTTGGCAACTAAACCCAATCTTTTTCTATATAGACTTTTCCTAAAATCCCTAATCAGTCTTCTGATCAGTCAACTAGGGAGTTGTAGTCTAGTGGCTAGGGTGCCTGTCTTATGACCGGAAGGTCGTGGGTTCGAGTCCGAGATATCGATGCCCGAGAGTGTTTCAGGTACAACGGGTGTGCAGTCTTCACCTGCATCAGCACCCGCGCTACAGGTTTACCTGTCAGCGTCTGTTATTATTATCAATCAGTCTTGGCAACACCTAAAGTCTCTCTTTAATTAAATTTTTGTCCCTTAGCTGCTAGAAAACAAAGTTACGTCAGGAGAAGCTGTGAAATAGCAACAGGGGGCGGGTTTTTTTCCAACTTTTTTAAGATTCCCGTCTCGTTAGCATAACAATCAGTCATACACAAAAAACATCTAAACTACTACATTAAGTTTAAGGTCAGTTAAGTTCGCATATTTTCCAAGAAAAAGACGCCCAGTATTCATTGTGAAGTGCTAAATTTGGCATCTGGCTGGTCATTAAAAAATTTTACCTTCTACTACTACAGCTCTATTAGTGTAGGTGGGGTGTTTTTCCGGAAAACACTTTGGAAACCTCCTACTCCATCGCGTGGCCATTAGCAACCGACCAATGGTATAAAAGGAGTAACTAGACCAATATAAAGGCAGCCGTAAAAGTAAAATAGATAGAATTTTACTAAGCATGGGAATTTCCATCACTTCCCACCCCACATTTTTAGAGCAAAAAGGAAGGGCCTTTGCTTTGCTTTTCTAGCGCCTTCCTTCCATAGGATAGGATGCTCGCGCTGTGACGAATCACCCAGACCCAGGCCTTGGGGGGTTTTGAAGCAATTCCACGATGAAGAAAGGGTTAGAGAGAGATGAATAAGCGAGTTGGGTTGCCGACGTGAATTCAGTGTACAGCGAGTGTACGCATTTCTTCATTGTACACTTGGGGGGGACAGGGAGAGAGGGCCGGCCTTTTTATATCGCATGTAAGTAAACTGCACTCAGCTTCAAGCTTTGCTTCTTCACTATAGCCCTGCTTCGTTCGGAAATCCTAGGTCACATTCTCCCATTAATTCCCTACAATAGTAGTAAAATTACAATTTGAAAATGGCGGACAAAAAGCTTACTGAGAAAAATGAGTCAAATAAAGTTAATACAGAGCACTCCTCAAACAGTGTTACTAACAATGCTGCTAATGAGAAGTTGCTAGGAGATTTTGTTGGCTCAGCAGAAGAAGCAACGGATGGAGCCGACGAGCCAGACACTCCCGAACATCCCGGATACGTTGTAGGCACCCGGTACCAGGTAAACGTTGTTTAAATGCATTGAATTATATATTTTTAACTAAAATTTGTTGAAGCGTACCATTTATTGTTTAAGCTTGTGAGAAGTAGCTAGCCTAGAAAGGACTTTTCGATCATGTGTTTATAGCCTAATTAATTTTTTGCGTGAGAACTGAAGCGAGAAATGGATAGAAGATAACTAGGCGTAAGCATACAATGGACTGGTGTACGTCTTGTAGTTTACGGTATTCATGGTATGAGTGAGTTATTTCAACCCTTGTGTATCTAAACACTTAAGAGCTTGGTTATTTCAGTCGAGTCAACATTAAAATTGGTTATGAAATGACGCAAGTAGAAAATTAGAGCGTGGATCTGCAAAATTTGAAATTTGCGTCAAGAAAATTTTGTTTTCGAACAGGCTAATGCAGTTTTTTTTTTCGTAAAAAACGGTTTCTTTACTAAGAAAATTAATCTGTATTTCGCAGTTGAACCTCTGCTTCTGCTTAGCACGCGCAATAAATCATTTTTGCTTACCCAAGCTCGAGAATCATTGTATTGTATCTCATGGATTATGTTGGGGTGAATTTTCGATTTACTATTTTGTTTGAACTTGTTAGTTAGGTCAGACAGAAAGAAGTTAAGTAAACAAAGCCAATCGACACTTGACAAACAATTTCGATGTAAAACAGATGACGCAGTAGATAATAACGCAATGCTGATATGCTGATAGCTAATGCTTAATTAACAATACGAACGCCGACACAATACATACGTCTAGCTTCTGCAAGTCTCCACAGTCGAGTCATTACATTAGTTGATGAACCGGAGACTGCAGTTCAATAATTGTTGTAGTTGTAGATAAAACTTCGTTTTGGTATTGGTAGTCTGTATTTTAGGTGGGTCGCCATCGCCATCATATAAGCAGGAAAAATCAAATCGTCGAAAAATGTTTAAGCATCTACAATCAACAGCAATACTCGTAACAATCTCACCTCAAGGCCTAAATTTTTTGCCTTAAATTTGTTTTTTGAACAGGAGCACGATATTTTAACGCAGGAATTTTTCCCGCCGAGCTCTTCCCGCACGAGTTTTTCCCGCCGACGAGTTTTTCCCGGTGCTGGAAGTCTCATAGACCCTTTAGAATAAATGCATCTGATGTTCATGTAAAATCATAAGATGTGTTGGTGTACCTAGTTATGACTATGCTTAACTTATCAACGGTATGATTTTTCGCGCTTATGATAATTATATTCATAGTTTGGAACATACCACATAATCATACTATCGTAGGCTTAATTTAACGAAGTCAGTCGACTTATTTAATCTTTAAAATTCTTACAGTGCAATCATTTTCATTAAAACCTGGTTACCTGGACCCTCTCCCCTTTAATTTGCGCCAAATTTTTTTGGATCAATAGTGTAGGACTTCGGCCCGCCGGTCCACGCAGCCGGCGGGAAATAAATTGAGCAAGGCGGTGGTTCTTAGGTTGGCTTCTTCAGTTGAGGTATCGGTATCGGATAGAACGGATGAGTTGGTCGTGTGTATTTATATTAATTGAGTGGTTTACGGAAGTTTCAGGAAAATTCTTTACATTTATAACAAATTATATATGATATTTTATTAGCGACGCAATTAAGTAAAGTGGCATTATTATTTCTTGTACATAATTAGTTAATACATAATGATTGGGGCATTTAGCATAAAAATATATATTCATAGAATGTTCTAGAAAATTACCGAAATTATTCGATTTCGTAATTGTTATAGAATATTCTGGAAGTTTAAAAGTGCGAACGCTACAACAGTCCCCCCTGCGGGAGACGGAGTCCTTTGGATGGGCTGTGAAATTAACCGACGCAAGTACGGATGGTCAGATGTTGATTTAATTCGCTATGCTGTCTTTTGTTCCGATTGGCTTCTGGGTTTGGTGGATTGTATCGGCCGGTATCGCTTGTTGGTCTGCCTCTCCGGGTTCTCTCGGCTGCGATGCTCCGGGATGTTGACGTGGATCAACTTGGAAAGGCGCGGTTGCCGGCAGATGACTTGGGCTTCTTTGGCTGTGGGTTCAGGGCTGCGTCACTGCTCGGCCGGGGCATCGAGTCGAAATTGCGCCGGATTGGACGGTACTTCTTGGTTGCTGAATGCTGTTGATGTCTGCTGGATGGTCGGTGCACGTCCGTGGTCCCTTGGTGCTGCTCCAGTACGGCGGTTTGGGTGAGACCTTCTGGTGTGCCAAGCTGCAGACAGACGACTTCCCGATTTACTTCGGCGCCGCGGGATTACTGGGCGGGTTGTCGCTCTGCGGCTGGAACAGAACCAAAGCGGACGGACGAACGTAGACCGGATTTGGCAAGCTGGTGGACCTCCGGGTTGTCGTTGAGCCTCGTGGAAGGTTTGGTGCTATGTGACTCGCCGGTGGTGTCCGCCTTGTTTCTGCTTCTGGAAGTTCTGCTGACTGGATTTCTTCGGGTTGCGTGTACGGCGTTGATGCTTCTGTTGGTAAATTCCGGTGCTTTCAGGATTTCAACATTGGAGATCTTGATTGGACGGTCCTTGAATTAGCCCGTGATGGCTTGATGAGACGGCCGCCAATAAAGGAACTCCCGTGTTGTCGGCTTTGGCTTTGGAACTGGTTTGAGCTGTTGGTTGACGTCGCAGTTGAGAATTTGTTTTGATTAAACGTTTAACTTCAATATGCTATTTGGTTGTGAAACTTCGGTGGCACGCAGGATGATGCGTTGCGAGGTGATCTGTCGCTTCGATAACGATGACGGTGATGTCCTTGGTGATGAATTAGTATTTACAGATGGCTGTATTCAAAGATGACGATGTGGACGCCTCACCGGACCATTTGTAGGTCATCGGCCCGCCGGTCCACGCAGCCGGCGGGAAATAAATTGGGCAAGGCGGTGGTTCTTAGGTTGGCTTCTTCAGTTGAGGTATCGGTATCGGATAGAACGGATGAGTTGGTCGTGTGTATTTATATTAATTGAGTGGTTTACGGAAGTTTCAGGAAAATTCTTTACATTTATAACAAATTATATATGATATTTTATTAGCGACGCAATTAAGTAAAGTGGCATTATTATTTCTTGTACATAATTAGTTAATACATAATGATTGGGGCATTTAGCATAAAAATATATATTCATAGAATGTTCTAGAAAATTACCGAAATTATTCGATTTCGTAATTGTTATAGAATATTCTGGAAGTTTAAAAGTGCGAACGCTACAAAAGCAGTTAGTCATAATTTTATTATTTTTACCAAGCGTAGATTGTCCTTCATAAGACAGGGTGATTCATTATACACGACAAATCAGTTTAGTTTAGTTGTTATTTTATTTATCTGATTCTGATTGTTAATTAACTTTGCTTCGCACCTTCTTGTTTTTGGCTATTTCGGTTTTGGGCCAAGATCAATAAAGTCAAGTAGAAGGGCGCGCATTAAGGGGTCATAAAACTTAAACTGAATCGACTGCCTGACCCCAGCCAACTTTAACCCAACGAAATCCTCTTAAGCAAATTTAATTAGAAGCTAGTACATGTTCATCGTTGATTCTTATTGTCCAGTTTAGTCAGTCCAATTGCGTCCTTCCTTTTGTTAAGTTGGGTTAAATTCTTTAGAAACCCTCAACCTTGACCTACGTCCTCCTGCAGACAAGACCGAACGCTCCAACCAATTTCAGACAAAAGTAAGGAAAGTTTTATTGATTTTTTCACGCCCCTATTGGGGCTATACAATAAAATAGAGGCGGAGGCGAACGGAAAATCCCCCCCTGCTCTCTTCATTCTAAAAGAATTACTACATATAAAGCGAATGCTAGCCAGGGTCGCTTGCTCTGCAGAAAGCAGATACAATCTTCGATTAAAACCAGAATTAGACCAGAGTCCAGACTCCTTTTAAAAAGTATTTTTAAACGAATAAGCTGAGAGTTTATTTTTAATAATGGAAATAGAATTTTCTATCGCTACTACCACCAAACGTCAGAATAAAAAGAGCGCAAGGTTTGTGCCTGTCCGAAAAATAATAATAACGGTAAATTCTAACAATTTTTTGGCTGATATTTTCCTTTTTTTACCATGCAATATAAAAAATACTAATGCAAGGCTAAAATCTAAGTACTTCTATTGAACAGCTATTTTTAGTGCCATCGTTCGGCTTAAAATCCCATGATTGAGTAGTTTCCTCATTTGATTGATTGGATAGTTGGTTTACATAGATCTATCTCCTCAGGTGTTATTATGCGTATCGTATGTGCGTGTTTAGTCAATATAAATACCAATTCTTCTACTCCTTAGTATGTAGACTCATAGAGCATACAGTGATACTGTGTTGAGTCGTAAGTCGTAACCATTCCGGAAGAATGCAGCATTTGAATTAATGTAGAGTTTTTGCCTTTTGCTAAACGGCTTGCTTGCGTGTAATACAATTTCTTTATACTTCCACATTTGGCAATATACTTTCCTGGATTGTGACTACTCTGTCCCCATTGTAGTCGTTCTCAGGTTTTATTATAGCTGCTTGCCTACATATATAACCCAACAACAATCTCTTAAACTCCTGCTCTCTGCCCCACTGAATGAGATTAACTATAAACTGCCTTACTTGAGTCCCCTTCCTATCCTATGTAAGCTACTCAGCTGCGTGTGTTAAAAACCGTTTTTGTGTAGCTATATAGCTGTTTCTTGGTTAGTCGTACCAGGATTAAGGTTATAAGAGAATTAGGCCACATATGCGTATTTACTATGTATACTATACAGGCATATATATATATATATATATATTTTTATTAACGCTTAACTGGGTTGTTACTTTAAGAAAGGAAGAAGCATGACTTCGCTCCCCCATTTTGGGAAGTGGAACAGAATAATTCCATCTCTATATTATTAATATTTCTTTTCTTACTTCTAGTTCCTATAGAAATCGCATTGCTTCCTTCGTTGCATCCTCATCTATCGTCCCAATTCAGAAGCCTGCAGCGCTTCTATCCATTAGCTAATCCGACCCAAGCAGTCTGCCTATACAGTAGGTCGTGGGTAAACAGACAATTATACCTCATCCTAATCCACATCACCAGTGGGATAAATATAGAGTTCAGTCTTTTTGGTTAATTTGCGTGCAAGTTCTAATTACAAGGCACTGCATTATGCTTGTTGGGGCTATTTTTGTCTGGCTGACTGAATTCTACTTTAATTTGGTCCCTTAATTGAGTTGCATAAAATCATTAAAAGCAGAGCGAATTTCGAATGTGGGAGCTCTTAGAGTTCGATTTCAGTAGGAGCAAAAATATCTGTTGATCAAAATCAGCTTGTGTCGACTTACTTCCTGATTTATCCATATCCTGGTTGGCCAGTTCAGTCCCGTCACTCATTCATGCATACCAGACAGATATACAGATAGCTTCTATAGGTCGTAAACAACAATAGCTACTGCCTATCTGGTAAATATGAAACAGTCTACCCATTCCATATATAGCCATGTTTCCTTGCCTCCGTACGATATCCTCCTCCAACTATAATCGACTGGCATTTCTAGCTGCTTATTTCTTCTTTGCCTATCCGCTTTCTATTCTTAGCTTCATAGGCGGCGGCGGCAAAGGATATTCTGACGAGGAAGAAGGAAGAAGGCGGGTAAAAAGCTACAGGGAAGGGAAGGGAAGGCGAGTATATGCCTAATTTACGGTACGTCTCTCGGCCTTCGGGATCGGAACGACTGCCTATGGGAGACAGGATGAAAAACGACGCGAGAGCTTTGTAGAAAAAAAACTGTCGAAGAATTTTAGCCATCCGTCCTTGCTTCTAGCCTGCTTCCTTGACTCTTCATCTTTTGTCGTGCAGTAATTTGAAAGCAATTTTCTCCTACTTGGCGGCCAGTCAAGCTCTTGAGGATTTTTAATTACGAATGCCAGCATTTTGCTTGATTATCACGGCAGAAACTAAGGTTTATAGCTATAGACTATGGGCATATGAGTTAAGCCTTTCACAATGGCCTAGAGTCCATAACAGCACACACAGACAGCATAGCACACTGTGCAGTTAGCCCAGAACAGCACATACAGACAGCATAGCACACTGTAGTTAGCCCAGAACAGCACATACATACAGCATAGCACACTGTATAGTTCGCCCAGAATAGCACATACATACAGCATAGCACACTGTAGTTAGCCCAGAACAGCACATACATACAGCATAGCACACTGTAGTTAGCCCAGAATAGCACATACAGACAGCATAGCACACTGTAGTTAGCCCAGAATAGCACAAAAAGACAGCATAGCACACTGTAGTTAGCCCAGAATAGCACATAAAGACAGCATAGCACACTGTAGTTAGCCCAGAATAGCACAAAAAGACAGCATAGCACACTGTAGTTAGCCCAGAATAGCACATACAGACAGCATAGCACACTGTAGTTAGCCCAGAATAGCACATACAGACAGCATAGCACACTGTAGTTAGCCCAGAATAGCACAAAAAGACAGCATAGCACACTGTAGTTAGCCCAGAATAGCACAAAAAGACAGCATAGCACACTGTAGTTAGCCCAGAATAGCACAAAAAGACAGCATAGCACACTGTAGTTAGCCCAGAATAGCACATAAAGACAGCATAGCACACTGTAGTTAGCCCAGAATAGCACAAAAAGACAGCATAGCACACTGTAGTTAGCCCAGAATAGCACATACAGACAGCATAGCACACTGTAGTTAGCCCAGAATAGCACAAAAAGACAGCATAGCACACTGTAGTTAGCCCAGAATCGCACAAAAAGACAGCATAGCACACTGTAGTTAGCCCAGAATAGCACAAAAAGACAGCATAGCACACTGTAGTTAGCCCAGAATAGCACAAAAAGACAGCATAGCACACTGTAGTTAGCCCAGAATAGCACATACAGACAGCATAGCACACTGTAGTTAGCCCAGAATAGCACAAAAAGACAGCATAGCACACTGTAGTTAGCCCAGAATAGCACATACAGACAGCATAGCACACTGTAGTTAGCCCAGAATAGCACAAAAAGACAGCATAGCACACTGTAGTTAGCCCAGAATAGCACATACAGACAGCATAGCACACTGTAGTTAGCCCAGAATAGCACAAAAAGACAGCATAGCACACTGTAGTTAGCCCAGAATAGCACATACAGACAGCATAGCACACTGTAGTTAGCCCAGAATAGCACAAAAAGACAGCATAGCACACTGTAGTTAGCCCAGAATAGCACATACAGACAGCATAGCACACTGTAGTTAGCCCAGAATAGCACATACAGACAGCATAGCACACTGTAGTTAGCCCAGAATAGCACAAAAAGACAGCATAGCACACTGTAGTTAGCCCAGAATAGCACAAAAAGACAGCATAGCACACTGTAGTTAGCCCAGAATCGCACAAAAAGACAGCATAGCACACTGTAGTTAGCCCAGAATAGCACAAAAAGACAGCATAGCACACTGTAGTTAGCCCAGAATAGCACATACAGACAGCATAGCACACTGTAGTTAGCCCAGAATAGCACAAAAAGACAGCATAGCACACTGTAGTTAGCCCAGAATAGCACATACAGACAGCATAGCACACTGTAGTTAGCCCAGAATAGCACAAAAAGACAGCATAGCACACTGTAGTTAGCCCAGAATAGCACAAAAAGACAGCATAGAACACAGTAGCTAGCTGTAAGCATAGCGCAAAAAATGCTGCACAAAAGAGCTATATCTATATAGTTTAGAAAAGTATACTTCTTTCCCATCAGCCAAGGATAAACTTCATGCAGCAGACAGTTAATGCGACAACATGCAAGAACGCTGGGAGGGAGCATTGATGCTTAAGGCTTAAGAGTGACAGGCTAAAGTACTAAGTGGGATGGCCTGGGCTGGAGATTCTGCTCGTGTGTAAACAGGGAAGCAAATTTTTCAGTGTCACGTGGTTAGTTTAGGACTTGAGGTGGGGAGGAAGCTGTGGGGAAGAGCAGACAGATACTAGAGTGAGGACCCGCCCAATTTTATTGTTATTAAGGTTTTGTATTATGTGTCCGCATTAGTTGCCAATATTACATGAAACAAAATACAAAAATAGTAGAATTACATACGATGAATTTTTTGCCTTCTAAATGGATCAATTGGACCATAAACACACCCTTTAAATTCCCAACCGACTTTAACTATTATCCCTTTGCAACGCAGAGCGACGAGAAAGTGTACGATCCCGCCGAGACTCAGCCATTCGCCGTGGCTAACAAAGAGTTGGGCCCGGCCGCCGCTGCCGCCGCCGCCGCCGCCGCCACCTTCGCCGGCGCGAACTCGAACGCCATCGCCGATCCCGAGCAGGGCGGGGAAGCCGGCAACCTGCTGCTGCCCATCGACGCCGCTCAGCAGGGTCGAGCCGCCTGGGGCGGCAAAGTCGAATTCTTTCTCACCTGCATCGGCTACGCCGTCGGATTGGGAAATGTCTGGCGATTTCCCTACCTGTGCTACAAAAATGGTGGCGGTGAGTGTGTGGAGTTTGTTTATTCCCCAAGTGTTGTAACTGATGCCGGTCTTCATCCACAGTCTTTGTCCAATTTATTTATGTTTATTCAGTCTACCCTAAGCGGATTTCCAATGTCTCCCCCCCCTCTCTCTCTCTACTGCACCGCAGGCGCCTTCCTGCTGCCCTACTGCCTGATGCTGGCGCTGGTTGGCCTGCCCTGCTTCTTTCTGGAGCTGAGCTTCGGCCAGTTCGCCAGCCTCGGCCCGTTGACCATCTGGCGAGTCAGCCCGCTGTTCAAAGGTCAGTTTGCTACGCTTGCAAAGTAGGGGGCGGATAAAAGTGAATGAGGGAGTGGATAGAAGAGCGGAGTAGAAAGTGGATCGAGCGGATAAGGAGCGGAGTAGAGAGCGGATAAGGAGCGGAGTAGAGAGCGGATAAGGAGCGGAGTAGAGAGCGGTTAATTGGAGCGGATAAGTAGCGGAGTAGAGAGCGGATAAGTAGCAGAGTAAAGAGCGGGTAATTGGAGTGGAGTAGAGAGCGGATAATTGGAGCAGAGTAGAGAGCGGATAAGGAGCAGAGTAGAGAGCGGATAATTGGAGCGGAGTAGAAAGCAGAGTATAGAACGGATAAGGAGCGGAGTAGAGAGCGGATAATTGGAGCGGAGTAGAGAGCGGAGTAGAGAACGGATAAGGAGCGGAGTAAAGAGCGGATTGGGTAGCGGAGTAGAGTAGAGAAAGGATTGCAGAGCAAAAATATGGTAGAGTATGATCCTGCTCCCAGGTAAATGTTTTTCATGAACCCTTATTTTTGAATAAAAAAATTTTTCATTGCCAAATTTTTTCTCATTTGGGCAGTAAAATTGAAACCAGTTGCTTTGGGACTGACTTATTTTTTATGGCTTGACAGTTAGTTATCCCCCCTTCCCAGCATTGGAATTCGGGTCCGTCTGACCTCTTCGTCCCCAGGGAGATGGGATTCTGTGCCCTACAGACAGACTGATCCGACTTGGTAGTAAAAGTACATTTATATGATACTATTCCTTGTCTATCGATTTTTTCAGGCCTAGGCGTCGCCATGGTGATGGTATCTTTGATCCTGTCCTCCTACTACAACGTTATCGTGGCCCAGTGCATGTTCTACCTCGTCTACAGTTTCCGAGCTCAGCTGCCATGGGAACACTGCGACGGTTCCTGGAGTAGCGAATTGTGCCAGGAGTACAGGTCTCCTGCTGAGCGGGACAACTCTACGGAGATTCTGGGCGGGATTAACTTTACCGAAACGCTTGCCTGCTCTTGTAAGCCAACATTATTAATAGAACTTTGAGCTAGCTAATAGGATTTTGGCGTCAAATAGAATTGAAACTTATGCCCGTTGAATTTCAGTTAACAGCACTAACGTCACCACAAAGTGCAGGGCGCCGTCTGAGGAATTTTATGAGTAAGCTGACTGATTTTGCGAGTATTCAATAGGAAATTCTGGTGTTCACGAAATGAATGACCGGGAGGGTGAGAAAGAGGGTTGTACACTGAATGACCGGGAGGGTGAGAAAGAGGGTTGTCCACTGGTTGACCAGGAGGGTGAGAAAGAGGGTTGTCCACTGAATGACCGGGAGGGTGAGAAAGAGGGTTGTCCACTGATTGACCAGGAGGGTGAGAAAGAGGGTTGTGCACTGAATGACCGGGAGGGTGAGAAAGAGGGTGTCCACTGAATGACCGGGAGGGTGAGAAAGAGGGTGTCCACTGAATGACCGGAAGGGTGGGGAAGAGGGTGTCCACTGAATGACCGGGAGGGTGAGAAAGAGGGTGTCCACTGAATGACCGGGAGGGTGAGAAAGAGGGTTGTCCACTGAATGAATGACCGTAAAAGATAGAAAGAGGCATCCACTGACTATCTATTGCAACTGTAACCATGGCAACAATGAACCGCAGGCGTTACGTGCTTCAGCTGACTAGCGGTATTGAAGACTACGGCAACTTCAATTGGCGCCTGGCCCTAGCCCTGCTCGCATCCTGGGTCATCGTCACCCTGGTGCTTATCAAGGGTATTCAGTCGTTGGGCAAGGTGTCATATTTTACGGCAATTTTTCCCTACCTGATGCTGACCGCCCTGCTGATTAGGGGGGCCACCCTGCCCGGCGCTATGCAGGGCGTGCTGTTTTACGTGCGACCCGAGTGGAGTCGCCTGCTTGACTACAAGGTGCGTATCAATTTCTGCCTTGATTATGCATCTCATCCTTGTTTGTGTACATTGATTGCGTCGATCTCACCCTTGATATCGTCGATCTCACCCTTGATTGCGTCGATCTCACCCTTGATTTCGTCGATCTCACCCTTGGTCGCGTCGATCTCACCCTTGGTCGCGTGGATCTCACCCTTGGTCGCGTCGATCTCACCCTTGATTTCGTCGATCTCACCTTTGATTTCGTCGATCTCACACTTGATTTGGTCGATCTCACCCTTGATTTCGTCGATCTCACCCTTGATTTCGTCGATCTCACCCTTAATTGCGTCGATCTCACTTTTGTCTTTGTCGATCTCACCCTTGATTTCGTCGATCTCACTTTTGTCTTTGTCGATCTCACCCTTGATTTCGTCGATCTCACCCTTGATTTCGTCGATCTCACCCTTGATTGCGTCGATCTCACCCTTGATTTCGTCGATCTCACACTTGATTTGGTCGATCTCACCCTTGATTGCGTCGATCTCAACCTTAATTGCGTCGATCTCACTTTTGTCTTTGTCGATCTCACCCTTGATTTCGTCGATCTTAACCTTGATTTCGTCGATCTTAACCTTGATTTCGTCTTGAACCTTGATAGAGAAAATCACTGTTTTGAAAACTTTTGACGTCTTAAAGATCGTCATAAAATACTTCTTAACACCCCCATCTACAGGTGTGGATGGAAGCGGCTACTCAGATCTTCTTCAGCCTGTCCTGCTGCAACGGCGGCCTCATAGCAATGAGTTCGTACAATAAATTTCGTAACAATTGCCAGCGAGACGCCGTCATAGTGGCCCTGATTAACTGCGCCACCTCCGTATTCGCTGGTTTTGTCATCTTTTGCAATCTGGGCTTCATGGCCTACAAGAAGAACGTGAAAGTTGAAGATGTTGCTAAAGGCGGCCCCGGCCTGGCCTTCGTTGTCTATCCTGAGGCGCTGACGCACATGCCGCTGTCGCCTGTGTGGGCCGTGCTGTTTTTCATCATGATGGCCACCTTGGGCTTTGGCTCGCAGGTGAGAGAAATGCGTCAATTAAAATAATGGCCGCTTGATTTAGACAGAGGCTTTCGGCGGTAGCTATGTTTTAGATTTATGATTTTCTAACTGACCCTTGCCAGTCTATTATATAATAAAACTTTATTAATGTACATCGGTTTATTTTTAGCTCCTAAAATAACGTCACTATAGTCTGCTGCTATTTTTAGATAGTTAAATGTACATGTGCATCTATTTTTAGCTCAGAAAATTCTCCAATGTACAGTCGAAAGTACTTGCACAAAGACGATATAAAGATGGTTATATCATGAAAAAATGTAATCAAGCAAGCAGAGGAAATTAAATTTGATTTAGTCTGTCGCAAGATTGCGCTAAAAGTGCTTTCCTAAACGACAAAGGAAGATAGATACTTACTTCAGAGACGGCTTACAGGTGACGAAAGTGGGAAAGAATTTTTTTTAATGAGAGCCTAGGCTGCAGGCTTTAGCATGTATAGAGAAATTCTCGTTAGCGTTTAATTGGACGCACGTGATAGGGGAAGAAGACGTGACGATGGTCACACGATGCCGCCCGCAGTTCTCCATCACCGAAACGGTGCTCTGCGCCTTTCAAGACGAGCTCCGCTCAATGGGCGTTATGGGCGCTTCGAAGAAGCACGCCATCATCTACCGGGTGATTGTCTGCAGTTTTCTGTTCCTGCTCGGCCTAAGCATGTGCTTCGGCGGCGGCATGTACCTGTTGAACCTGGTTGATAACGCCGTGTCCACCTTCCCCCTGCTCGTGTGCGGCATCGTTGAACTGGTCGTGCTGATGTACATCTATCCGTACAAACAGCTGGCCGAGGACATCCGCCTGATGGTTGGCGGCCCGCCGAACATCTACTGGAACGCCACCTGGCGGGTGATCACCCCGCTAGTCATGCTGGCGCTCATAGTGCTCATGGCCGTATTCAATGAGCCAATCACCTACGGCAGCTACACGTACAGTCCGCCATTCCAGCTTCTGTGCATCTTCATCGGCCTGTTTGTGATCGCCTGGATCCCAATATTCGGCCTCTACCGCTACTGCCGCGAGGGCGGCTTCATCCTGCTAAGAGAATTCCTCAAACCCGTGGAGGACTGGGGCCCGGCTAAGCCCAAGTACCGCTCCCAGTTCCTTGACAATCTCGCCCGGGCCAACGCCGACTCCACCGAGGGTCCGGCCGCGTTCTTCCAATCCAAGCTCAGCATCGCCGCCGAGATGCAGCGCGCCGCCAGCAAGGAATCCGGCCTGAACCGGATCAGGACCAACACGGGGTCGTTCTCGGCGCTGCAGCACATCGACCAGCAGCTCATCTCGTCTGCTGCCAACCTCGCTCACGAGCAGCAGTGCCAGCAGCAGTGCCAGCAGCAGCAGCAGCAGCAACAGCAACAACAGCTGCCGTTCGCCGCCTTCTCCATCGGCGAGCCGCTGCCCGAGGAGTCGGCCTCCTCCGTTGCCGGCTCGGCCTCGCCGCCGCCTCTGTCGCCGAGTAAATCCGCCGCCCAGACCGAAGTCTGATTAAAATGATTCATCTAGTAGCTGGAATTTATGAAAGACAAAAATAAAAAAAATTCTAATTTTAGCAGTCAGTTAGAAAATTGCAATATACTACTGTTGTCTGTTTAAAAACTTTAAGTAGCATCGGTCGTTTTTTTCTGTTTTTTTTGTTTCTCACTTTTTTCTGCAAGCTGCTCATACGAAACACTCAGTGTATGTTTTTGTGTCTTTAGTGTGGATCTTTTTTGTTTGCCTTGTTTTTCCTGTTACCGTGTTTTTTCGTTTTGTATTGCTGGGATCCGAATTTAGCAAATTTATAGATGAGCATGAATGAATATCCCCTATGCCAAGTGTACATCTGATAAGTGACAACTTCTCACCCCCCAAGTTGGTCACCGAGTAATCCTAGCTGGAAACCGTTACATTCAGACAGGCCCTTCGGGATATTCAACGAATTTTGCGCCTGTTGAATGTCCCGGGGCTGCGGTGCTTGTCTGCTTGACCTCCTCTGATACTTGGTGCGTCAGCTAGGGGCTCCAACCAAGCTTCACTATAATCCTATTTTCTTGACTCTAATCCCATCCTCTTGACTCTTAATCTTATCCTTCTGACTCTTAATCTTATCCTTCTGACTCTTAATCCCATCCTCCTGACTCTTAATCCCATCCTCATGACTCTTAATCCCATCCTCATGACTATCAATCCCATCCTTTTCACTCGAATCCAATCCTCTTGACTCTAATTCCATCCTCCTAATCTAATCCCATCCTCCTGACTCTTAATCCCATCTTCCTGACTCTTAATCCCATCCTCTTGACTCTAATCCAAACCTCCTGACTCTAATCACATCCTCCTGACTCTAATTCCATCCTCCTAACTCTAATCCCATCCTCCTGACTCTTAATCCTATCGTTCTGACTCTTAATCGCATCCTAATAACTAAGGAAATATCCTATTTTACTGGGCTGCTTTTAAACTATTATTGGAACTTTTATTGAATTGCTTTGCTTGCAGCTGGAATATTTTTAAGCGATCTTTTTCTTGCATCACGAGTAAACCCACATCTGCCATGTTGATTTTATGGTCCCTTAACGTTTTATTTTTTTTCACCCATTTCAAGAGACTGCTTGAAATAGTTTGCTTGCTTGGGAAATTTACCTGCTTAAAAAGTGCAAGCACCGTTTACGCTCGTAGGGCCCAGAAATCCACGTTTAATTGTTTTGTTTAAGCTGTGTGCACATGAAGTTCAAATAAATGTAATTAGTACCTTGATCTAGTTGTCAATTTTTATTTATGAATAAACAAGGATGTGGATAAGAACTCGTTGAATTAGGTGAAAATCTTTATAATGCTTTCTCTATCGCCTCGGATATTTTCCTGCAGTTTGCACAGAATGCATTGATGTGACATTTTGCATTGGTTCACAATGCAGTCTTCTGAGCTAATAACCTCCTGTCTCCACCCCAACACCCTCCTGTCTATCCCAGCTGTCTCCACCCCAACACCCTCCTGTCTATCCCAGCTGTCACTACCCCAATACCCTCCTGTCTATCCCAGCTGTCACCACCCCAATACCCTCCTGTCTATCGCAGCTGTCACTACCCCAATACCCTCCTGTCTATCCCAGCTGTCACCACCCCAATACCCTCCTGTCTATCGCAGCTGTCACTACCCCAATACCCTCCTGTCTATCCCAGCTGCCTCCACCCCAATACCCTCCTGTCTATCCCAGCTGCCTCCACCCCTGTCTATCCCAGCTGTCTCCACCCCAATACCCTCCTGTCTATCCCAGCTGCCTCCACCCCTGTCTATCCCAGCTGTCTCCACCCCAATACCCTCCTGTCTATCCCAGCTGTCTCCCCCCCAATACCCTCCTGTCTATCCCAGCTGCCTCCACCCCTGTCTATCCCAGCTGTCTCCACCCCAATACCCTCCTGTCTATCCCAGCTGCCTCCACCCCTGTCTATCCCAGCTGTCTCCACCCCAATACCCTCCTGTCTATCCCAGCTGTCTCCACCCCAATACCCTCCTGTCTATCCCAGCTGTCTCCACCCCAACACCCTCCTGTCTATCCCAGCTGCCTCCACCCCAACACCCTCCTGTCTATCCCAGCTGTCTCCACCCCAACACCCTCCTGTCTATCCCAGCTGCCTCCACCCCTGTCTATCCCAGCTGCCTCCACCCCTGTCTATCCCAGCTGTCTCCACCCCAATACCCTCCTGTCTATCCCAGCTGTCTCCACCCCAACACCCTCCTGTCTATCCCAGCTGCCTCCACCCCAACACCCTCCTGTCTATCCCAGCTGTCTCCACCCCAACACCCTCCTGTCTATCCCAGCTGCCTCCACCCCAACACCCTCCTGTCTATCCCAGCTGTCTCCACCCCAACACCCTCCTGTCTATCCCAGCTGTCTCCACCCCAATACCCTCCTGTCTATCCCAGCTGCCTCCACCCCAATACCCTCCTGTCTATCCCAGCTGTCTCCACCCCAACACCCTCCTGTCTATCCCAGCTGCCTCCAACAAAATACCCTCCCGTCTATCAAAATAAAAAAATAGAAAGCTGTAATCGAAAATACAAGTGTAAAGCAAGCCGAAAGAACTACTAAGTACTAATGAATGGTGCACAATATTGCTGCATTTAACTTTGTATTATTGTCATCCAATACATAATAATGAAATTCAATTAATAAAAATAAGATTCGATCAATATAGTTTAAAAGCAATATCTAGTAGGTTTCTTAAAAATCCCTTTCGAAAGAAACATCCTTTAAAAAAGCAGATGGCAAGCAATGGAATCGATCGGCCTAAGAAGGCAATAAAAACCAACTAGGAGAGATAAGTGACAACGGGAAATCTAAAAAAAACCAGCATGATTAAACAATGATCAAATGCTAAATCACTCATTATTTTGTATGAAACGAACCTTAATAACAGAGTTTAACCGGAAAATTACCCGTAACAATCAGTCGAATAGTCAAAAATCACCAGCAAATATTTAAGTACAAAACCCGCGTAGCTGATTCAGTTAAAACAAAAATAAACAGGCAACAACAACTACTGAACCTAACTAAATGGATGATGCAAAAACTAGCAGCTAGTACGAAAAAACTTTAAAAAATCTTACGCAGTAAGCGGTAAATTTCTAAAGCGGAAAGCGTACGATTCTATATTCCCCCGCTTGGCAACCGATAATCTGCTCTAAAGATATTATACAAGCGATTTCATAGGCATTTTAGCTAAGATTTTTTAGGGATTTTAGCCAAGATTTCATAGGATTTCAGCGTTGATTTCATAGAGATGTTAGGTAAGATTTTATAGGGATTTTAGCGATTATTTTATAGGGATTTTAACGATTAATTAATAGGGATTTTAGCAATTATTTTTTAGGGATTTTAGCGAGCATTTCATAGGTACTTTAGCGAAGATTTCATAGGCACTTTAGCCAAGATTTCATGGGGATTTTAGCCAAGATTTTTTAGGGATTTTAGCGAGCATTTCATAGGTACTTTAGCGAAGATTTCATAGGCACTTTAGCCAAGATTTCATGGGGATTTCAGTCAAGATTTTATAGGATTTTAGCGAGCATTTCATAGGTACTTTAGCGAAGATTTCATAGGCACTTTAGCCAAGATTTCATGGGATTTCAGCCAAGATTTCATGGGGATTTAAGCCAAGATTTCATGGGGATTTCAGCCAAGATTTTATAGGATTTTAGCGAGCATTTCATAAAGACTTTAGCGAAGATTTCATAGGGATTTAAGCAAGGATTTCAAGGGGGATTTTATCCAAGATTCATAGGGATTTTAGCGATGATTTCATAGGGATTTAAGCCAAGATTTCATAGGCATTTTAGCGAGGATTTTATAGGGATTTTAGCGAGGATTTTTTAGAGATTTTAGCGAGGATTTTTTAGGGATTTTAGCGAGGATTTTATAGGGATTTTAGCGAGGATTTCATAGGGATTTTAGCGTTGAATTCATAGGGGTTTTAGCCAAGATTTCATAGGGATTTTAGCGAGGAATTTTAAAGGGATTTTAGCGATGATTTTTAAAGGATTTTAGCGAGGATTTCATAGGGATTAAAACGAGCATTTCATAGGGATTTTAGCGAGCATTTCATAGGGATTTAAGCCAAGATTTCATGGGGATTTCAGCCAGGATTTTATGGAAATTTTAGGGATGATTTCATAGGGATTTAGGGATTTTTTAAGAGCGATTCTACCATCGATTTAGAGGCGATCTCTAAAGAGATTATAGATTCGTACTTAAAGTGTTTAGTTAAACCGGTAGATAAAAAAATCTTATTAAGTCCGTACGTCAGTTAGGCGGAGTGACTGTGCCCATCGAACAGGGCCTTGACATCTCTCAGGGCCTGGTAGATGTGCTCCATGAACCTAGTTGAGTCCGTGTCGGGCGCCGACCGCTTGCTGGACACGTGAAAGAAGATTCTGAAATCGCCAGCCAGCATGTAGGAGACGCCGTAGCCTTGATCGGCGACTGGCCCGAAGCCGCCGCCGGGGCTGACGCAGTCGCGAAATTCGGGCAAATCGCAGCTTAGCGTGTCGGCCAGCTGCTGCTGCGGCTGCTGGCTGGTGCTGAGAATCCAGGGCAGGGTCAGTGTGGACTTCAGGAACTCCGAGTTGTAGCCGAGGCCACGGCCAATCACGTACAGGGCGAACAGATGCCGGTCGCAGCTGCAGTGGGGGGGGTGGAACAGACTAATAAAATGCGTTTTGTCAGCTGGTTAGGCCATTTGCGGGTTGCCATGGAGATGGGATTTGGAAAATGTATAGATTTAGGAGATACAGAAGCAAAAGATGGGGAATGAAAGATTGTGGAGCAGGTAAAACAGAGGGGAATAGAGATGTTGGAGACGGGAATAGAGATGGGGGAGAGGGGAATAGAGATGTTGGAGACGGGAATAGAGATGGGGGAGAGGGGAATAGAGATGTTGGAGACGGGAATAGAGATAGGGGAGAGGGGAATAGAGATGGGGGAGAGGGGAAAAGAGATGTGAGAGAGGGGAATAGAGATGGGGGAGAGGGGAATAGAGATGTGAGAGAGGGGAATAGAGATGGGGAGAGGGGAAAAGAGATGTGGGAGAGGGGAATGAAGATGTGGGAAAGGGAAATAGAGACTTGAGATAGGGAAATAGAGATGTGGGAGAGGGGAATAGAGATGTGGGAGAGGGGAATAGAGACGTGGGACAGAGGGGAATAGAGATGTGGGACAGAGGGAAATGGAGATGTGGGACAGAGGGAAATGGAGATGTGGGAGAGGGGAATAGAGATGTGAAAGAGGGGAATAGAGATGTGAAAGAGGGGATAGGGATGTGGGAAAGGGGAATACAGATGGGAAAGAGGGAAATAGAGATGGGATCGAGGGGAATACAGATGGGAGAGGAGAATCAAGATAAGGAGTAAGAGGGAATAAAAATGGGGATAAAAAAGAAAAGGAATTGAAACATAAATAAATAGAGTTCTCTTGGAAAGAGGAACAAAAGATAAGGCTGATGGCGATGGCAGCACACTGACCCGAGGCCGGCCATGGCGTTCCGGTAGCTGGTCTGATGCTCGTCAGCGGCCCGCCTGAGCAGCCGAATCCTCAGCCCCGGGTCGCACTCCTTGGCGCACATGGCCAGCACAAAGTCGCAGGCGCTCTGCGTCAGCGAGCGAACAGTTTCAGTTCGGCCGCAAAGAAACAGTCGGGTCATAGACGACTCGTAGGTCAAAGCGAATTTGCCGTGCATTCGATAATAGGCCAGGTGCAATACCATCTGGACGTAGGCGTCCGGGCTGACTTTGAAGCACTTGATGACGCCTTTGCCGTATTCGTTGAAGTCGCGCACTACCAGGTCCAAGTCGGCGTTGTTCTGCCATTTTTCCAAATGAAAATGATATAAGAGAATAAAAACGCTTATCATACTACTTGTTACGTAACCAATAAGTAGTTGAGTTCCGGAAAGCACATTTATATGATTGAGTTACCAGATCAGTATAATTCTAAAATTTCGCAAATTCATAATCGAAACATAAAAAAGCAATCTAAAAGAGATTAAATAAGCTTATTGCACTACTTTTTGCATAACCATTCAGTAGTTTGATCGAACGAAAAATAGTTTTCGACATTTTAAGTGAACACATCATTATAACAAATCGCACCTTTAAACTAAAATCGTACGCCTCGTCAATTTCTTTAGCCAATTCATCGCTGCAACGCCAAACAAGACGTTCGGGTGCACGAACTGGCGGCTTCGAGTCCTGATCTGGCAGGCAGCGACCGCTGGAGTCGTAGATTTTAGCCGGATTCATGGCCTCGGCTGTGTAAACGTACTCAATTAGGTGAGCGAACACGGGCGCGTCGGCCCACGAATGCTCGCAGTGGACTGCGAACCGACCGCTGGGGAAGAATATCAGATTGGCATTCTTGTCGAACCAGATGTTCCGCCCGTTGCCATGGAGACCCATTTTACCGCGTTCGCTGAAATCGTCAGAGACCGGATCGTCGCAGAAAGATATTACATTGATGGCGGATTCCAGCTTCGCTAGGAAATCTTTGTTGACAGCAGCTGTCTCGTCTTCGATAAAGTGGCAACGTCGAATTCCGGACCATTTTGTTCGGTCGAGTGCCGTCAGGGCAGCGAGGCGCGATTCTGATTCGCTGACTGAGGGTGAGAGATCGGAGTTGACGCAGGTTTGGCAGTAGTAATTAGCTGCTAAAGGAGGGACGAGAAATCAAAAAGATAGCTTTAATTTGGCTATACAGCCACTCTGTACAAAGAGCGACGAGAAATTGGACAGCGGGGTGGCTGGTCCGCACTTTTAATTGGCTGTACAACCACCCTGTACAAAGAGGGACGAGAAATTAGACAGTGGGGTGGCTGGTCCGCACTTTTAATTGGCTGTACAACTAACCTGTACAAAGAGGGACGAGAAATTAGACAGTGGGGTGGCTGGTCCGCACTTTTAATTGGCTGTACAACCACCCTGTACAAAGAGGGACGAGAAATTAGACAGTGGGGTGGCTGGTCCGCACTTTTAATTGGCTGTACAACTAACCTGTACAAAGAGGGACGAGAAATTAGACAGTGGGGTGGCTGGTCCGCACTTTTAATTGGCTGTACAACCACCCTGTACAAAGAGGGACGAGAAATTAGACAGTGGGGTGGCTGGTCCGCACTTTTAATTGGCTGTACAACTAACCTGTACAAAGAGGGACGAGAAATAAGACAGTGGGGTGGCTGGTGCGCACTTTTAATTGGCTGTACAACTAACCTGTACAAAGAGGGACGAGAAATTAGACAGTGGGGTGGCTGGTGCGCACTTTTAATTGGCTATACAACCACCCTGTACAAAGAGGGACGAGAAATTAGACAGTGGGGTGGCTGGTGCGCACTTTTAATTGGCTGTACAACTAACCTGTACAAAGAGGGACGAGAAATTAGACAGTGGGGTGGCTGGCACAGTTTTAGAACCGCTTACTAGAGTGCTGCTTAGAATCTTCAACAATCCATTCAAACAATTCTTCCAATGATTTGGCGGACAAAACCGCCCCGTCAGAGTCGTACACGTCAACTTTGTAGTAGTGCCCAGATGAAAAAACAATGATGTGCTGAAAGGCATAAAAATTTTTGGCATAAGTAAAAATTTCGAGAAAATACAAACTAATATGAAATAGATAATCAAACAAACCTTGCTTTTAGAAGAAGGATAGTGAACCAGCTCGTCAAATTCGTCACCGGGAACTCTGCATACAGGAATCAAAGTTTTCTGTAAATACCTATTTTGTTGTAAAAATCAAAAAACAACTTTTAAACCTACCTAGTAGTTGAGAAGGCCCTCTCGTACTGACTCATACAAACGGGAATTGTGCCGCGAATCAACAGGGGCTCAATCTGTTCCCTGTCCAGCATTCGTTTAACTCGCAACAGGTGATGGACAATGTAGCCGGCACTGCGGGTGCGCACGGACTGGGTTGCAACGAAGCATTTATTACTAATAAGTAGCTAATTAATACTCACCGAGCTGTCCTAATAGATGTAGGCTTGAAATAGCTGTGATCCAGGATGTAATAATTGCTGTTGATTGGCAGGGGCGAGCGGCTCATCAGGTACACGTACTTCTCCCTAGGGGAAGAGGGTGGGTAGGCAAGAAAATTACCAGGTTAATTAAAAATTGCCATCAATTCTCCGAATTCCCACCCATTTCATTCTTCCTAATATACCATTCCTCCGATTTCACTCTCTTAACTCCCCAATTACTCCTATTTCCCTTTCCGAAATCCCAATTACTCCCATTTCCTTTCCCAAATCCCCAATTTCTCCCATTTCCCTTTCCCAAATCCTCAATTGCTCCCATTTCCCTTTCCCAAATCCCCAATTGCTCCCATTTCCCTTTCCCAAATCCCCAATTGCTCCCATTTCCCTTTCCCAAATCCCCAATTGCTCCCATTTCCCTTTCCCAAATCCCCAATTGCTCCCATTTCCCTTTCCCAAATCCCCAATTGCTCCCATTTCCCTTTTTAAAATCTCAATTACTCCTATTTCCCTTTCCCAAATCCCAATTTCTTTCATTTCCCTTTCCCAAATCCCAAATTACACCCATTTCCCTTTCCCAAATCCCCAATTGCTCCCATTTCCCTTTCCCAAATCCCCAATTGCTCCCATTTCCCTTTCCCAAATCCCCAATTGCTCCCATTTCCCTTTTCAAAATCTCAATTACTCCTATTTCCCTTTCCCAAATCCCAATTTCTTTCATTTCCCTTTCCCAAATCCCCAATTACACCCATTTCCCTTTTCTTAAATCCCCAATTGCTCCCATTTCCCTTTCCCAAGCCACAATTACTCCCATTTCCCTTTTCCAAATCCCCAATTACACCCATTTCCCTTTCTCAAATCCCCAATTACTCCGATTTCCCTTTCCCAAGCCACAATTACTCCCATTTCCCTTTTCCAAATCCCCAATTACACCCATTTCCCTTTCTCAAATCCCCAATTACTCCCATTTCCCTTTCCCAAGCCACAATTACTCCCATTTCCCTTTCCCAAATCCCCAGTTACTCCCATTTCCCTTTCCCAAATCCCCAGTTACTCCAGTTTTCCACTCCCAAATCACTAACTACTCCCATTTTTACCCTTTAATCCCGAGCAGGAGCCCCCCACTCACCACCAGTCAGTCACATAGTTCTGCGCCCACCAGGACTTCAACTGCAGCACGCGCTGCAATTTGTAGCCAATAGTTTTTTCAAACTCGTCAGCCTGACGCTTGAACTCGCGAACCTGCGCGCTGTCCTGGCCGTACAGGGGGGTCAGGCTGTCAATCAGCTGGTCCAGAGTCCGTCTCAACGGTGGCACCGGCATGCGGGGCAGGGCGGCCTGGCAGGAGTAGGTGCTGGGCTTGTAGCCAGACACGATGCGTACAAGGACACCCCAGGCCAGGGTGGTCAGGCTCTGCGTCCTTGGCGGCTGGAACATCCAGCCTTTGTAGGACAGCAGAGCTCTGAGCGCGTAGCGGCGCAGGTAAAGCAGCAGGATGAAGAAGATCAGGCCGAACGACACGGCAACTAGCGGCACCCGGATGGTGTAGGGAATCGAATCCCCAATGTTCAACAAATCGGCCAACTCCCATAGCCGGCTGGTGAAGCCTTCAGCCCAGGCTGGGTGCCAGAACAACAGCAGCGTTACCAGCCCAGTGGTCACCATTAGGTTGTAGATGTGGGTCGGCCACAGACCGTTGTAGATTGAGTTTCTGCAATGGGAGCGATTTGATTGTCTCGCTGACCTGTCTGTGTCCCTCTCTGACCTGTCTGTGCCCCTCTCTGACCTGTCTGTGCCCCTCTCTGACCTGTCTGTGTCCCTGTCTGACCTGTCTGTGTCCCTCTCTGACCTGTCTGTGTCCCTGTCTGACCTGTCTGGGTCCCTCTCTGACCTGTCTGTGTCCCTCTCTGACCTGTCTGGGTCCCTCTCTGACCTGTCTGTGTCCCTCTCTGACCTGTCTGTGTCCCTCTCTGATCTGTCTGTGTCCCTCTCTGATCTGTCTGTGTCCCTCTCTGACCTGTCTGTGTCCCTCTCTGACCTGTCTGTGTCCCTCTCTGACCTGTCTGTCCCCTGTCTGACCTGTCTGTGTCCCCTCTCTGACCTGTCTGTGTCCCTCTCTGACCTGTCTGTGTCCCTCTCTGACCTGTCTGTGTCCCTCTCTGACCTGTCTGTGTCCCTCTCTGACCTGTCTGTCCCCCTGTCTGACCTGTCTGGGTCCCTCTCTGACCTGTCTGGGTCCCTCTCTGACCTGTCTGTGTCCCTCTCTGACCTGTCTGTGTCCCCTGTCTGACCTGTCTGGGTCCCTCTCTGACCTGTCTGTGCCCCCTGTCTGACCTGTCTGGGTCCCTCTCTGACCTGTCTGTGCCCCTCTCTGACCTGTCTGTGTCCCTCTCTGACCTGTCTGTGTCCCTCTCTGATCTGTCTGTGTCCCTCTCTGACCTGTCTGTGTCCCCCTCTGACCTGTCTGTGTCCCTCTCTGACCTGTCTGTGTCCCCCTCTGACCTTAATCCAACCAGTCACAATCTTAATTAAGCTTTGAAACCTGGTAGCGAAGAAGCGTCGAACCAAGGACTTTCGCCAGGCCTTGGCCACATCGTGCAGCGTGTCGCGGCCTTCCTCCATTTGACCCGAAGCCATTTTCGGCTCTGACACGGCAACGCGAGCTTCCGCCATCTTTCAGCTGCTTGCAATAGAAGCTGGAGATTGATGAAAAAATTGCAAACAAAAAAATGTATGCATTAGAATAACTAGTTTAATTATAAATTAGTAATGAAACAAAGAAAAAAAACAATTTTAAGAGATTCATATTTATTAACACACTTGTTTTATTGCATTACAAGTTAAAAAATCTGATTACACATCAATTAAAAAAAATATTATGTACAAAATACACTGAATGTAGATGAATTAGTACCTGATTGATTGATAACATTTTCTTGAAATTTAAATAGAAGAGCTGCTATTTAAGCACAAGAAAGCTACATTAAAAGACAGTCAAATATGCGTCATAAAAGTTGCGAAGTCAGACAGAATTGAGCAACTCAAAAATCCTTTTAGTTGATCAAACAGAACGCCTTACAATTATGGGACCAAAAACAATTCAGCAACTAGACTGATTGAACAATAGAAACTGGATATAGATATGCCATCTCTTTGTATTTAATAAAAACATCAATGAGATTTGGTCAAGCTCAAGAAGAAAACAAACAAACAAAGATATATTTTTGGTTTTCATTTACAAAAAACACAGAAAAATCCGCATATTTCTACTGACAGTAGAGTAAGTAGGCAAACAAAAACTCATTCAACATTGAAACCGCAAGTTTCCTCCACAGCTTGCAACAATTTAGCCCGCAACTGGGCGGCACTTTCATAGGGTGGCAAATCCAATCGGTTAAAGCAGGTGTGAGCCACTGGCAGACTGCGACTGTCCAAGTCGCGCACCAACTGCAGAGTGAACAGTCGGGCCTCGGAGCCGCCTACTGAACCGCGTAGAGCCGCGAATCCCTGGTTGTAGAAGTAGGCGAAAATAGTAAATAATAGCTAATTTTTTGTGCTTTTCTACTTTCATATTATTACGAAGTACTTTGCTTTGAAATTTTAACAATTATTCGACAAAAGTGGTTTTGGTTAGACAAATAATACCCTAGGTAGGGTATTGGGTAGACACAAAGGCACCCTGTTGGGTAGACACAAAGGTAGCCTAGGTAGAGCATTGGGTAGACACAAAGATAGCCTAGGTAGGGCATTGGGTAGACACAAAGGTAGCCTAGGTAGGGCATTGGGTAGACACAAAGGTAGCCTAGGTAGGGCATTGGGTAGTCACAAAGGTAGCCTAGGTAGGGCATTGGGTAGACACAAAGGTAGCCTAGGTAGGGTATTGGGTAGACACAAAGGTAGCCTAGGTAGGGTATTGGGTAGACACAAAGGTAGCCTAGGTAGAGCATTGGGTAGACACAAAGATAGCCTAGGTAGGGCATTGGGTAGACACAAAGGTAGCCTAGGTAGGGCATTGGGTAGACACAAAGGTAGCCTAGGTAGGGCATTGGGTAGTCACAAAGGTAGCCTAGGTAGGGCATTGGGTAGACACAAAGGTAGCCTAGGTAGGGCATTGGGTAGTCACAAAGGTAGCCTAGGTAGGGCATTGGGTAGACACAAAGGTAGCCTAGGTAGGGTATTGGGTAGTCACAAAGGTAGCCTAGGTAGGGTATTGGGTAGACACAAAGGTAGCCTAGGTAGGGTATTGGGTAGTCACAAAGGTAGCCTAGGTAGGGTATTGGGTAGACACAAAGGTAGCCTAGGTAGGGTATTGGGTAGACACAAAGGTAGCATAGGTAGGGTATTGGGTAGACACAAAGGTAGCCTAGGTAGGGCTCTGGGTTAGGGGTAGCATTGGGTAGCAACAGCGCCCTGCTCCCCTCACCTGCAGCGGCAGGCGACTTGACCCGGTGACAAATTGCAGCAGGCGTGCCCGCTGCTCCGGGCTGAAGGACTCAACGGCCTCCCAGAACCAGCGGACGATGGCGTCGTCATGGCGGCACCGTTTCAGCCGGGTGTTGCGCCGCCAATCGTCCAGGTCGATTCTGCCGAGGCCGTTCAGCATCAGCTCCAGTTCGCGCTCGTCAAATTCACGCAGGGATGGCAGACGGTCGGGCGGGAGAAGCTCGTGAAAGCCGCGTTGGAGAGCCAGCAGCTGCGCCTCGATGCCCTGCGGTGAGGGGAAAGGCAGCGGCTGTTATGTCTGTTGTATAGAGTCTGTCACTCCGTCCGTTCTATGCAGAGTCTGTCACTCCGTCTGTTCTATACAGTGTCTGTCACTCCGTCTGTTCTATGCAGAGTCTGTCACTCCGTCTGTTCTATACAGAGTCTGTCACTCCGTCTGTTCCATACAGAGTCTGTCACTCCGTCTGTTCTATAGTGTCTGTCACTCCGTCTGTTCCATACAGAGTCTGTCACTCCGTCTGTTCTATAGTGTCTGTCACTCCGTCTGTTCTATACAGTGTCTGTCACTCCGTCTGTTCTATACAGTGTCTGTCACTCCGTCTGTTCTATACAGTGTCTGTCACTCCGTCTGTTCTATACAGTGTCTGTCACTCCGTCTGTTCTATACAGTGTCTGTCACTCCGTCTGTTCTATACAGTGTCTGTCACTCTGTCTGTTCTATACAGTGTCTGTCAATCTGTCTGTTCTATACAGAGTCTGTCACTCCGTCTGTTTTACTCAGTGTCACTCATCCTCTCTGTAGTTTCTGTAATTCTGCCCGCTCTGAATAGTGTCTGTCACTCCGTCAGCTTTAGTTTCCTACACTCTGACACAGAACCTAAAGTCTGTCAGTAAAACAAGGATCCCAGCCTTACCTGTAGACACCGCCAACGCACGTACAGCTGCACATATTCCCTCTTGTTTTCCTCAGTTACTGGCAGGGATTTTCCGCCAGGAATGAGCTCGTGCACCTCCATGGCGCCGAATGACCGGTGCTCAACAGAGAACGTGTGTTCCAACACGCCGCTAATATCGTTGTTAAGAATCCAGCACAAGCTGTTGTACAGCACAGGGTCTACCGATTCCAGATCTGGCAGGCTGACTGCCCGGCCCAGAAGGTGTTTGTACAACGGCAAAGTGAACCCGCCGTCTAGGTAGTGATGATGGAACAGGGCCAGGCCCATTATGCGACCTTGGTGTTGGTTTGTAGGTCGAGGCGTGGGTTTGTGGTGTTCGCAACGATGAAAAAAATATGTGATAACTTTTCAACGCTTCTGGATTCTTGTAAAATGAGGAGAAAAGAGAAGCGGCGAAGAAGATAAGAAGAGAGAAGATGAGAGATAGATATGAGAAGATATAGAGATAAGACAAGAAAAGGGTGAGATAAGAAACGGGTAAGACAAGATGGGGAAGAGAGGAGACAGGTGTGAGAAGAGATGGGAATGAGAGGAGACAGGTGTGAGAAGAGATGGGGATGAGAGGAGACAGGTGTGAGAAGAGGTGGGGATGAGAAGAGACAGGTGAGAGAAGAGATGGGGATGAGAGGAGACAGGTGTGAGACGAGATGGGGATGAGAGGAGACAGGTTTGAGAAGAGATAAGGATGAGAGGAGACAGGTGTGAGACGAGATGGGAATGAGAGGAGACAGGTGTGAGACGAGATGGGAATGAGAGGAGACAGGTGTGAGAAGAAATGGGGATGAGAGAAGACAGGTGTGAGAAGAAATGGGGATGAGAGGAGACAGGCGTGAGACGAGATGGGGATGAGAGGAGACAGGTGTGAGAAAAAATGGGAATGGGACGGAGAAGCTGATTCAGCCCCCGCGCCGCTCACCAACAAAGTGAAAGTAGGTGAGGTGGTCGCTGTTGACCCCGGAGTCGGGGTTGATCTGCAGCAGGTAGACATCGTCGCGCGCGTACTGGAAGAGGCCGTAGGCGGGGTTCAGCATCTGCTGCGACAGCAGGTAAAACCATTCCCTAGCAACGCCGCCGTAGTCAAGGCCTTCTTCACCGCGGAATTTTACCAGCAGGCGTCGGCGAAGATCTTTGGGACGGAGGCGCATCACCTGGATTGGGGAGGATCAGCATTCGCCTGATCAGGACTTTAAAGTGCATGTAGATGAAATCCTATTGAGGAAAAAGGCATGCCATCCATCTAATAATCCCCACACCCTGAAATCCACCTGTCTGAAAGAATCCCGCACCCTGAAACCAACCTGTCTGTAAGAATCCCAACACCCTGAAACCCACCTGTCTGCAAGAATCCCCACACACTGAAACCCACCTGTCTGTAAGAATCCCCGCACCCTGAAACCCACCTGTCTGTAAGAATCCCCGCACCCTGAAACCCACCTGTCTGTAAGAATCCCCGCACCCTGAAACCTTAGAATCCCCACACCCTGGAACCCACTTGTCTGCAAGAATCCCCACACCCTGAAACCTTAAAATCCCCACACCCTGAAACCTTAGAATCCCCACACCCTGAAACCAACCTGTCTGTAAGAATCCCCACACCCTGAAACCCACCTGTCTGCAAGAATTCCCACACCCTGAAACCCACCTGTCTGCAAGAATTCCCACACCCTGAAACCCACCTGTCTGCAAGAATTCCGACACCCTGAAACCCACCTGTCTGCAAGAATCCCCACACCCTGAAACCCACCTGTCTGCAAGAATTCCCACACCCTGAAACCCACCTGTCTGCAAGAATTCCCACACCCTGAAACCCACCTGTCTAAAAGAATCCCCACACCCTGAAACCCACCTGTCTGCAAGAATCCCCACACCCCGAAACCAACCTGTCTGTAAGAATCCCAACACCCTGAAACCCACCTGTCTGCAAGAATCCCCACACCCTGAAACCCACCTGTCTGTAAGAATCCCCGCACCCTGAAATCAACCTGTCTGTAAGAATCCCCGCACCCTGAAACCCACCTGTCTGTAAGAATCCCCGCACCCGGAAACCCACCTGTCTGCAAGAATTCCGACACCCTGAAACCCACCTGTCTGCAAGAATCCCCACACCCTGAAACCCACCTGTCTGTAAGAATTCCCACACCCTGAAACCCACCTGTCTGTAAGAATCCCCGCACCCTGAAACCCACCTGTCTGTAAGAATCCCCGCACCCTGAAACCTTAGAATCCCCACACCCTGAAACCCACTTGTCTGCAAGAATCCCCACACCCTGAAACCTTAGAATTCCCACACCCTGAAACCAACCTGTCTGTAAGAATCCCCACACCCTGAAACCCACCTGTCTGCAAGAATTCCCAAACCCTGAAACCCTACCTGTCTGCAAGAATTCCCACACCCTGAAACCCACCTGTCTGCAAGAATTCCCACACCCTGAAACCCACCTGTCTGCAAGAAACCCCACACCCTGAAACCCACCTGTCTGCAAGAATTCCCACACCCTGAAACCCACCTGTCTGCAAGAAACCCCACACCCTGAAACCCACCTGTCTGCAAGAATTCCCACACCCTGAAACCCACCTGTCTGCAAGAATTCCCACACCCTGAAACCCACCTGTCTGTAAGAATCCCCGCACCCTGAAACCCACCTGTCTGTAAGAATCCCCGCACCCTGAAACTCATCTGTCTGTAAGAATTCCCACACCCTGAAACCCACCTGTCTGTAAGAATCCCCGCACCCTGAAACCCACCTGTCTGTAAGAATCCCCGCACCCTGAAACCCACCTGTCTGTAAGAATTCCCACACCCTGAAACCCACCTGTCTGTAAGAATTCCCACACCCTGAAACCCACCTGTCTGCAAGAATTCCCACACCCTGAAACCCACCTGTCTGTAAGAATCCTGCAGAATGTCGGCCCTGGAAATCTCCAGTCGGCAGTGCCCTTGTTCCGGCTGCAATGCTTTGATTGCTTCGCGTAGAGCTCGCATTTTCTGCACCAAATCTCTCTGCTGCTGCTGCTGTTGTTCAGGTTGCTTTTGCCTTGGCGATTGCTGCTTCTGCTGTTGCAGCCTCGGATCAGCGAACTGAGACGTTCTGGCCGTGTGATTGACAAAGTACGGCTTGCCGGCGGCCGTCCGCCTCTCCTCCCAGCCGTCGGGCAGGGGACCCAGCGAGGCCGAGTCAACAGCGGGCGACGAGACGCGCGGATCCCGCCAGGTAGTCAGGCCGGTGGCCCTGTTGAGAAAGTACACCTGACCCTGAGGAGTCTGGCACTGCTGCCACTGGTCTGGGGAGTCTGATTGGACTGACAGGTGCAATTGGCAGCGGGCCAAGTAGCTCTGATGGCGCCGCTGCTGCTGCTGCTGTTGGGTGTCCGGACTGCCGTTGGACGACTGTTCGTTCGAGCCTGTGGCAGCCGCAGCCGCTGACGCCGCTGACGCCGCCGATAAAGCCTCGTGCCTGTGCGACCGGTGGTGTCGATTCGACGAGCGGCGACTCTGCTGCCTGCCGTGGCTGAAGGCGTCGCTCTGGCTTGCCTGATGCTGCGGCTGCTGCTGCTGACTAGCCGACGGTCGCGGACAGTCGCGAGTCTCGATGCTCAACAGCAGGCTGCCCCGAACGCCGTCCGCATCCGGGTTGTCGGCGCCTTTGATCAGGTCGAATTTCTGGCAGCCGCGATTTTCAACTTCGGCTATGCGGCGAGGATCGAGGTGGACGCAGCCGAGAAATGCGGAGCGAAGGGACTCGGCTGCGGGACGAGGGGGCGGATTTTGATGAGTAGAGGGCGGATTTTTACAGGGAGGGGCGGATTTTGATGGGCAGAGGGCGGATTTTTACAGGGAAGGGGTGGATTTTGATGGGTAGAGGGCGGATTTTTACAGGGAAGGGGTGGATTTTGATGGGTAGAGGGTGGATTTTTACAGGGAAGGGGTGGATTTTGATGGGTAGAGGGTGGATTTTTACAGGGAGGGGCGGATTTTGATGGGTAGAGGGCGGATTTTTACAGGGAAGGGGTGGATTTTGATGGGTAGAGGGTGGATTTTTACAGGGAGGGGCGGATTTTGATGGGTAGAGGGCGGATTTTTACAGGGAGGGGACGGATTTCGATGGGTAGAGGGCGGATTTTTACAAATAGCGGGTGGACTACGATGATAGAAGGGCAGATTCTCAACAGTAGAGGGGCGGATTTTACGAGTAGAGGGCGGATTTAACGAGCAGAGGGGCGAATTTGACGATTAGACAAGCAGATTTTGGAGGGAACGGTGTACAAATAAGGAAACTACTTAATAAAAAGCAAACAATAAAGTGAATGGGTATTTTATAAAAAAGCGAATTAAACGTACCAGCATCGCATCTCTCTTTCTTATGCAGTTTCCTCTGATTGTAGACAGTGAGGGTGATTGTGTCGCCAGAGCGAATGTAAAAATCGAAGTATTCGTTCCATTCAGGGTCCAGGGTGCCCTTGACGCAGGCTGTGCTGCTCTCCTGGCCAGAACCGTCGACAGACACGCGAACAAGAGGGTCTGGGTACTCTAAAGTGCAGTGCATAATTAAAGTTTTAATTAAGAAAAATTATGATCCAATTTAAATAGGAAATATTGTTTTTTTTAATACTTACTGAAGAAGTCCTTCTTCCATAGGTTTTTGGCACTCAATACTAAAAAGAAAATATAGTTAACAATTTATCCAAAACAAAGTAAGTAAATATACAATAAAAATTAACTATTTAATTGTATGTAGCTCTAGCTATTTAAAATTACAACTAAAATAAGAATATGCAACTTTTAAATATTATTTACAATTTACAATTGATACAAAATATATTAAAATATAATAGATCACTTTAGTATTAATTAGATATTAACTTGTTTTTTATACATGTCTAGTTCTAATATTGCCACTAAAAAACTAATTGATATCCAATTCTATGAAGACTAAAAGGCCATGATTTATAAGCAGTAGATAATTTAATTTAGATTAGATGGTAAAAATTTATTGACAATTTTATATCAGAAAAATATTTTTAGTTATTGCTAATTTTGTTTTCATAGGCACATTGCAAGAAAATTTGGCAAATTTCAATAAAGAAAATATATATTCTTGCATATTTACCTTAAAAATCTACAGAACTATAGAAGTAAAAAACATCTTATTATTTAAAAAATTATTTTGTCTTAAACAATTTTTTTCATAAGCTTTGCTCGATCTACTTTACATTTCAAACCAAAAATTTTTAATACTTAATGACCATTTAGACAAAGAATATTAAACTTGTTAGGCCAAAAAGTCTAAAAAATCAAAGCAAGTTGTCATCAAAATGACTGTCACTGAAACATCTTGTCACCAACTTGACCTGTAACCCTTGGATTACTTGGAGCTTGAAATACAATTACCAAGTTAGTCCTTATTAGTATATATTCTATATAGGTGAATATACAAACAGCTTAGTTAAAGAAAAATGAAAACTGCAATTTTTACCTATTTACTGCATATGTAAAAAGCATATTTTTACTAGCATGTATACTAACAAGCATATATATTAAAAAATTGTCTTTTTAGATAACTAGAAAAATATCCAGATTGCTATTGTTTTATTAATTGGACAAATAACCAAATGGCTATTTTCCTAGTAATTGGAAAAATAACAACTGCATGTTAATATACTTGTAGAATTTTCAAAATGCAAAGATATAGAAAAAAATTAAAATGTCTATTATAATATTAAAGGAAATATTATTTCTGGATATTCTTGCCCACATTAGTCCTTTTCCATAGAATTTTAGAAATACAAACAACAAATTTAATTTGCTTACTTGTAAGACGAATCTTAACCGCCATGCACTTTAGGCAAGTAGTTATTTTGCAGGTTTATTTTTTAAATAATTTATATTTTGCTGTTGCTGTTAATTTTCTTTTCGTTGGAAAGATGGCGCTAATTTTGACGAACATGTTTTAGTAGCATACATAAGGATTGTCAATGAATTGCAACCAAACAATCAGGTTTCACAATCACATCATGGCTTCAAATATCGCCACATTACCAAAGTTAATAATATTTACTAAATTCGATACTAAAAAGTTAATCAATTAGGTACATTCGATTGTTTCGTTTCGTTAAAAATCACTTCTCTGGAAATTATCTATAAAGTCAAATTATAGGCCTTATTAAATAAATTTTCTACGATAACATTGAATTAGTACACTAACACAATAAGTTAATTTTAGGAAAACTATATGTGCGGCGCTAAAGGATTAAAAAGGTAGACCTAGCTCAACAAATATTTTTCTGCAAGGCAAAGTTAAATATGTTTGTTAAAAATACATATATTTTTGTTTTTATTACTAAAAAATTGAAACGACCACATTTTACGACAACGAACACCTTATGTGCTTAGTTAAGGGGATTTCAGACTGCTAGGGAATATTTTCTGTCAGCTTGGCTGTCTTATAACTGCCCAAAGGGGACTTTTTAACTGCTTAGGGAGATTTTCTAACTGCTCGGGAAACTTTTACATCTGGTGGGGGATTTCAGACTGCTCGGGGAAAGTTTCATTTTGATTGGCGGACTTCAGACTTCTCAAAGGGGATTTTCTAACTGCTTGGGGGAGTTCAGACTGCTGGAGGAAATTTGCTGTCAGCTTGGGGGATTTTAGACTGCTCGGGGAGATTTTCTGTCTGCTTGGGGGCTTCTTGTCTGCTTGAGGAATTCTGTCTGCGGGGGTGGTTTACCTGCTCGCAGAGAGTTTTTAACCCGAAGATTTTTCTTAGAATTTAGTATTACTAAATATTATTAGATTAGTATTTTCTATCTTCTTATGGAGATTTTCTGCCTCCCCGGGGAGCTTTTCTGTATGCTTGGGTGATTTCAAACTGTTTTGGTAAATTTTCTATCTGATTCGGAATTTCTAACGAACCGAAGGGGAATTTCTAACTGCTCGAAAGAGATTTTCTGTCTGCTTAGGGTATTTCAGATTGCTCGGGAGAATTTTCTATCTGATTAGAGATTTTTAAATGCCCAAAGGGGAATTTCCAACTGCTTGGAGGATTTCTAACTGCTCGAATGGGATTTTTTAAACGCTCCGGCCGGGAGACTTTTTAACTGCTCGGGAAGATTTTCTGTCTGCTTGGGGGATTTCTAACTGCTCGAAGGGGATTTTCTAACTGCTCGTGGATATTTTCTGTCAGCTTGGAAGATTTCAGACTGCTCGGGGATATTTTCTGTTTTATTGGGGGATTCCAGACTGCTCGGGGATATTTCTGTCTGCTTGGGGGACTTCAGTCTGCTCGGGGATATTTTATGTCAGCTTGGGGATTTCTAACTGCTTGAAGCGAAGTTTCTAAATGCTCCTTAGATTTTTTGTCTATTTGCGGAATACTCTGTCTGCGAGGGGAACACTTTGTCTGCGTGGGAAACACTCTGTCTGCGTGGGGAACACTCTGTCTGTGTGGGGAACACTCTGTCTGCGAGGGGAACACTCTGTCTGCGTGGGGAACACTCTGTCTGTGTGGGGAACACTCTGTCTGCGTGGGGAACACTCTGTCTGCGTGGGGAACACTCTGTCTGCGAGGGGGTTCATCTGCTCGCAGAGAGTTTTTAACCTGGAGATTTTTCTTTTTCGGGAACTTTTCGGTATGTTTGGGGGTTTTCGGACTGCTTGGGGAAATTTTCTATTTGGTTGGAATTTCCGACTTCTCCAAAGGGATTTTCTAACTGCTAGGGGGGTTTTGTCTGTTCGGGGGTTTTCTAACTTATCATGGGGGAGGGTTTTCGACTGCTCTCAAAAATCTTCTAGCTGCTCGAAAAAATTTTTAGCTGCTTGGGTGATTTTGGACTGCTTGAAGGAGATTTTCTAACTGCTCAGGGAGATTTTTTGTCTGCTTGATGGGGATTTTCTAACTGCTCGTGGAAATTTCTGTCTGCTTAAAGGATAGGGGGTTTTCTGCCTGTTAGGAAAAATTTTGTATCTTATCGGGGGATTTCTAACTGCTTGGGTGATTTCGGACTGCTCGAGGGGGATTTTCTGAATGCTCCAGGAGTTTTGTAACTGCATTGAGGAGTTTTTCTAACTGCCTCAGGTAGATTTTCTAACTGCTCCGGATGATTTTTCAACTGCCTAAAGTAGAATTTCCAACTGCTCAGGAGATATTCTTTTTGCTTGGGGGATTCTTTGTCTGCTTGGGGAATTCTCTGTCTGCGGGGGGATTTTTTAAATGCTCGGGGAGATTTTTAACCTGAAGATTTTTCTTCTTTAGGTACTTTTCGGTCTGTTTAGAGGATTTTTAACTACCCGGGGAACTTTTCTATTTGATTGGGGATTTCCGACTGCTCGAAAGGGAATTTCTAACTGCTGCGGGGTTTTCTACTTTACTGCTGGGGGGAGATTTTTCGACTGCTCTCAAAAAATTTTCTAGCTGCTCGGAAAGATTTTCTAGCTGCTTGGGACAAGTGTTCGGGGTAATCGTCTAACTGCTCAGGGAGACTTTCAGTAGATTTTCTAAATACACGGAAAGATATTATGCTTTTCGGGAGACTCTAATTTTGCTGCAGAGATTTTCTAGCTGCTTAGGGAGATTTCCGTTGAGTACATGTGTGATTTAAAATGCCTGTCTGCGCCCCCCTGGGTGGCACCGAAGAGCTAGTCAGTTTACTTAATTTGTTAACGTAAAAAAATCAATCAGTCATTGTTTCTAAGAATTCTAAAGTCTAAAAAGGCAATGAAAATTAGCTTCAAGAAGCCGATATTTAGCACAATAAGGCTGGGTTAACGAATAAAAAACACTTTGCAAAAATGAAAATACTTATTTCGCGAGTGCATTAGAGATCAAAATTACTGAGACAGTCGATGAATTAGTTTAACAGATCAGCTATAGTGAGGAAAAAGCCGCAATAAGTGAGTTCGCTCAGGACACCTGTCAAGGCTGTCAAACAGATCAGGCTGACTATCGCCTAATTCCAGTCTCCCTGGACAGCACTGGCTGGCGCTCCGAGTCCTGGCCGCCCACAGCCTCGTATCCGGACAATGTGGGTACGCAGCAATAAACGATAGTCAGTGTGAGGCACTGCGCCGCCTGGGGGGAGCAGATTCAAGGTTGCAGGCAGGTAATTCATTTTGCACGAATTACCACCCTCCGTAGAAACCAACTAGAATCATTTCAGCTCATAAGGAGGCGAGATTTACTCAGCTGTGATCAAATCTTTTGAAATTACCTGGCCACCCGCAAAACATAGCGTAATCCATGAGAAATAGCAATAGCCTAGGGATATTCCTGTTGTCTGCACAGAGCTCAGAATGGCGCAGGCGATGCAGATTCCGATGGCCGGCAGGTCTAGCAGCAGGCAGACCGCGTAGTAACACTGCCGACTGGGGAGCGCAGCGGCCTTCCTAGTGGCGAAAAGCCCGATGCTGGCGGTCACAACGATGACCGGGCTGCTCCAGAAGACGCCAGGAGGGGGAGAATTGGTGGCTGCACCAATGATGCTCAAGATGAACATGACGGTCGCGCAGACGAGTTGCACCGTGAAAAACATGGCCTGGCTCACCAGAAATTTAATTCTTCCTCTGCTGTTGCCGCTATCCATTGCTGAAAGGCATCGAGGAGCTCCTTTTAGTACTTGGGCATTTGATACTGCGATATCGCATTATCCGTATTCCTATGATCCATATTGAACTCTGCCGAAGACAAAGCAAGGTCTGAAAAAGCGGCTCTCAAAACTAAAATCAATTGAAGTCCCAAGGCAAGCCCTAATATTCCTAAAATTCACGAAAAAAAGATTCTCCTATAGCTCGAGTTACATAATTTAGCAAATTTATTTTCTATAACCTTCTTGCAAGAACTTGCAATAACGCAGGGTCGAACAAAGTGCACGCATTTTACTAAGGAAATGAGAAGCGTAAAGTAAAAAATGACAAAAATGATATTTTTTAACGTAGATGCTCTGAATAAGGCCGTATGGCGAGTGCAGCTTCCCGGCTTCATGTAGAGATTGATGCCTAAAAAACCAACAGATGACAGATGCAAGCCCTAGCTATGCCGGCAATATCTTTCACGCTTAGGCTTTCGCTCACCATTCTAGGCTTCACGCCTGCTTAGCTTAAATATTGCAGCCTGATGGACAAAGCGTAAACAAATTGAAGAGCTTGGCGGTGTACGCGGATGCCAGAGAAAATTAGCGGCGCAAAATTGGCAATTCTTTGCGCAACTTGTTGGCAGCTTTCAAGCAGAACTCGAAGTCAGCCAAACGCCCAGGTGTAAAGTTTAACGATTCTGTCACACTGTAGTTCATTTCCAAATAAAGTGAAAGCCAACAGGAGACACTAAAATGTGGATTTTCGGCACAGACAGCGTCCGTGGCTGTTCAAATGTCTACTATAATATTAAAGGAAATTTTATTTCTGGTTATTCTTGACCACATTAGTCATTTTCCATAGAAGCTTAGGAAACATCCTTAAATACAAATTTAATTTGTTTACTTGTGAGACGACGCCATGCACTTTAGGCAAGTAGTTATTTTGCAGGTTTATTTTTTAATAAATTTATATTTTTCTGTTGCGTTAATTTCTTTTAGTTGGAAAGATGACGCTAATATTGACTAACATATTTTAGTAGCAAACATAAGAATTGTCAATGAATTGTAAAGAATCAGGTTTCACAATCACACCATGGCTTCAAATATCGCAGCATTACCAAAGTTAATAATATTCTCTAAATTAGATACTAAAAATTTAATCAATCAGGTAGATTCGATTGTTTCGTTTGTTTAAAAAATCACTTCTCGAGAAATTATCTATAAAGTTATATTAAAAATAAAGTCAAAAGATTAAAAAAATAAATCTAGCTCAACAAACATTTTTCTTAAACGAAAAGTTAAATATGTTTTTTTAAAAAATACGTCTTTTTGTTTTGATTACTTAAAAATTAAAACGAGGTCCACATTTTACGACAAAGGACACCTTATGTGCTTAGTTAAGGTGTCACATTCAAGTGAATCAATTTCCCACTGCTCTACTGTTTATGGCAGCTCTAAAAGCTGGTTCAGTATTATTTAGACATTGTCAAATATGTGGCAATGCATGTCTATTTATAGTCGACTTTTGTCTATTTAATATACCTTTTTGCGGCCTAGTTGGTACTGCAAGCTTTCAATTTAATCATAGATATGAAAATAAAACTTGCGAGACAGATAATAAATTGTCTATGGTCGAAAGTCTGTGGCATAGCAGAATCCAATTTAATCCTGGGTGCATCAATTTGATCATTTTTAAGCGATTGATCAAGGACACCTTAAGTAGAAGGACGGGACACTTCGTTTCTTGGAAAGTTTTTGGAGTCCAATATTCGCGAAAAAATACACTACGGAGATAGGAAATTTGCAGTTTTTCTACATAAAATTAAAGATTGCGCGCGATTGGAAGCAGATGCAGATCTCATATTTTGATATGTGGTTCCTGCCTTCTTACTCTATCGAACTATGTCCGACACAGTACGGACTTTCACTTGTAGCCACTGAGAAATTTTCATCGGACTATCGCCGCGCTCCAGAGCGGAGACAATCAGACCGTACTTTTCATCGCTAATCTTGTTGTACTGACCACGGTGTACTTGAGCAGGCTGGTTGATGTCGTCATTTGCAGTTTCAAAACTTAACTCACTGGCATCCTCTTCAAGGAGCTCGTCCGGATTACTCATTTAAAACAAGGCAGTTAGAAGAAAGCAAGTTGCTATGGAAGTAAAAATGTGCACTGGATTCACAAAATGATCAAATTGATGCACCCAGGATTAAATTGGATTCTGCTATGCCACAGACTTTCGACCATAGACAATTTATTATCTGTCTCGCAAGTTTGATTTTCATATCTATGATTAAATTGAAAGCTTGCAGTACCAACTAGGCCGCAAAAAGGTATAGTCGTGAGACAATATTGTTGTCTATATGGTTTTGTCATAGACAATGATTAATTTCGTCACGTCACAAATTTAATCATTGTCAAACTCCAAAACCATATAGACAACTTACCATTGTTTATGATTTGCGCATAAAATACAATTACTTTATCTATGTTATAATATAGCGTTTTTCAAGCCAATTTAGCCTAGGAGCAAGCAATTTAATCCTTAATGGCAAAATCGAGCTATTGAAGACCTGCTTTTCATTGTCTATGGCCCGAAGGGGGGTCTATGGGGCAACCAATTTGAGAATTTGGGCGCGCAATTAATCCTTTCCACAGTGCTCGTATATCCTTCAAGAATAACTTCACTGAAATAACGTCTGCACAATAAATGGCATAACAAAAAACCATTGACATCAGCACTTTGATTTCAGAGAAACCAATTAAAAAGGCAAAGGCAAAACCATGGCATACAGTATAAGCCGAGAACAATCGTGTCTCTCAAAACAGTGTTGGACAGAGTGAAATCAAACTCGATCAATGTTCAGAGAATTTCTTCCTCGTTTAAGCAGCGCGGGATGAAGCGAAGCATCTATGTTTGTCGAATGAAATCTGTTATTTTCTATGGTCTAAGGCTTGCACAACTGTGGAAAGGATTAATTGCGCGCCCAAATTCTCAAATTGGTTGCCCCATAGACCCCCCTTTCGGGCCATAGACAATGAAAAGCAGGTCTTCAATAGCTCGATTTTTCCAAAAAGAATTAAATTGCTTGCTCCTAGGCTCAATTGGCTTGAAAAATGCTATATAAATGCCTTTTAATTCACCCTCTATGGTTTTAAAGCCGATTTAATAACCATAGAATTTTAATTAAATGGTGTTTACCAGACACAACATGCATAGGCACTTATCTATGGTAAAAAATAATGCTCCCCAAACGGAGCAGTTTTAGCCATAGACATTTCCAGATTGGATAAAGCCAGACGATTCGCAGTTTTGTCTATGTTAAAAAGCCTGACCTGTACATCTTTTTAGAAACGATTTCAGTTTCATTCGTCTAGATATAATTTTAGGCTATCGGTGTCGACCTTAAATTTGCCAAGAAATTATATTTTAAATACAAACGGCATGTCTGTCAGAATTGAGTTTCTTCAAGCGCTTCTAGTTGGTTTCGCATGTCTGGCACTTCTGTGTCCAGTTTCTTCTGAGGCAAAGCAACTGCACTGCTTGACGCACTATGCCGGCTCGAGTTACACAAGTATCGTACGATGCGGCGACACTCGACACGGGCGTCGCTGCTTCAAAGGCGTTGTTACCAAGGCAACCGCCAGCCTATTGCAGCAACACTCGGAGCTAACAATCTCGGAAGGAGATTTTGTACAGCACTGCATTAGCTTGCCAGTATCGCAGGAGTACTTGGCCAGGTATTCCGAGACGAAACTATGCGATCAGTCCGTGTGCAACAAATGAACTAGAAAATTTTTCAAACGTTATTCGTTATTTTAATTTCGACGTTTTTCTGTTAACTCAATTACAACAGTTTGGTTTAAATAAAATTGTTTGATAGCTGAAGAGTTGCTACTTTGGATAGTTGATAAAAATGATGTTGATTTCATTATTTTTAGATTTATTAAACTTGTGATTGTGATTCATTAAAATCGAAAGTCAAATACCAGAATACCTTTCCCTCAGTTATGAAGTGAGAAGAAGTTTAAAGGTTTCTTCCAAAGAGGTTATAAATTTTTCTCTTGATATAATAAAAAAGCAACCAGAGGCTTCATTAAAGCTAAAATGGAATATTGTATTTCTTGAACATACAACATCTGTTGCATCTAGGTAAATTTCAGCGAATGTATTTTGAGGAAGACCAGTGAAATCGTATGGACAAAATATGCTTTTCAAACTCCAGCACTCAGTAGATGCTGCTCCAAACGAAGGAAGAAGAATCTCCTGCATCAACCGAGGACATCGTCTGGGGGTGCTGCTGCTGCTGCTTCTGCTTCTGTTCAGCTGCTGAGCGCTGCATTCCTGCTAGAAGGAAATTCCTTGTGGCTAACAGAGCGTCCGTAGCAACCTGGGGGGTTATTTGGTTGGGGATTTATTCTTGCTGGGATCTGAAAATGTCCTAATACTGTCAAAATATTCGTAACCTGACTGTCTTTAAGAACTTTTAGAGTCTTCAAGCACTGAGACAGTCTTCAATGACTGACACAGTCTTCATGGACTGACACAGTCTTCATGGACTAAAACAGTCTTCATGGACTGACACAGTCTTCAAGGACTGACACAGTCTTCATGGACTGACACAGTCTTCATGGACTGACACAGTCTTCAAGGACTGATACAGTCTTCAAGGACTGACACAGTCTTCAAGGACTGACACAGTCTTCATGGACTGACACAGTCTTCATGGACTGACACAGTCTTCATGGACTGACACAGTCTTCATGGACTGACACAGTCTTCATGGACTGACACAGTCTTCAAGGACTGATACAGTCTTCAAGGACTGACACAGTCTTCAAGGACTGACACAGTCTTCATGGACTAAAACAGTCTTCATGGACTGACACAGTCTTCATGGACTGACACAGTCTTCATGGACTGACACAGTCTTCAAGGACTGACACAGTCTTCATGGACTAAAACAGTCTTTATGGACTGACACAGTCTTCAAGGACTGACACAGTCTTCAAGGACTGACACAGTCTTCAAGGACTGACACAGTCTTCATGGACTGACAGTCTTCATGGACTGACACAGTCTTCAAGGACTGACACAGTCTTCAAGGACTGATACAGTCTTCAAGGACTGACACAGTCTTCATGGACTGACACAGTCTTCATGGACTAAAACAGTCTTTATGGACTGACACAGTCTTCAAGGACTGACACAGTCTTCATGGACTGACACAGTCTTCATGGACTGACACAGTCTTCAAGGACTGATACAGTCTTCAAGGACTGACACAGTCTTCAAGGACTGACACAGTCTTCATGGACTGACACAGTCTTCATGGACTGACACAGTCTTCATAGACTGACACAGTCTTCATGGACTGACACAGTCTTCATGGACTGACACAGTCTTCAAGGACTGATACAGTCTTCAAGGACTGACACAGTCTTCAAGGACTGACACAGTCTTCATGGACTAAAACAGTCTTCATGGACTGACACAGTCTTCATGGACTGACACAGTCTTCATGGACTGACACAGTCTTCAAGGACTGACACAGTCTTCATGGACTAAAACAGACTTTATGGACTGACACAGTCTTCAAGGACTGACACAGTCTTCAAGGACTGACACAGTCTTCATGGACTGACACAGTCTTCATGGAATGACACAGTCTTCATGGACTGACACAGTCTTCATGGACTGACACAGTCTTCAAGGACTGATACAGTCTTCAAGGACTGACACAGTCTTCAAGGACTGACACAGTCTTCATGGACTGACACAGTCTTCATGGACTAAAACAGTCTTCATGGACTGACACAGTCTTCATGGACTGACACAGTCTTCAAGGACTGACACAGTCTTCAAGGACTGATACAGTCTTCAAGGACTGACACAGTCTTCAAGGACTGACACAGTCTTCATGGACTAAAACAGTCTTTATGGACTGACACAGTCTTCATGGACTGACACAGTCTTCATGGACTGACACAGTCTTCATGGACTGACACAGTCTTCATGGACTGACACAGTCTTCAAGGACTGACACAGTCTTCAAGGACTGACACAGTCTTCATGGACTAAAACAGTCTTTATGGACTGACACAGTCTTCATGGACTGACACAGTCTTCATGGACTGACACAGTCTTCATGGACTGACACAGTCTTCATGGAATGACACAGTCTTCATGGACTGACACAGTCTTCAAGGACTGACACAGTCTTCATGGACTGACACAGTCTTCATAGACTGACACAGTCTTCAAGGACTGACACAGTCTTCAAGGACTGACACAGTCTTCATGGACTAAAACAGTTTTCATGGACTGACACAGTCTTCATGGAATGACACAGTCTTCATGGACTGACACAGTCTTCATGGACTGACACAGTCTTCAAGGACTGATACAGTCTTCAAGGACTGACACAGTCTTCATGGACTGACACAGTCTTCATGGACTGACACAGTCTTCATGGACTAAAACAGTCTTCATGGACTGACACAGTCTTCATGGACTGACACAGTCTTCATGGACTGACACAGTCTTCAAGGACTGATACAGTCTTCAAGGACTGACACAGTCTTCAAGGACTGACACAGTCTTCATGGACTAAAACAGTCTTTATGGACTGACACAGTCTTCATGGACTGACACAGTCTTCATGGACTGACACAGTCTTCATGGACTGACACAGTCTTCATGGACTGACACAGTCTTCAAGGACTGACACAGTCTTCAAGGACTGACACAGTCTTCATGGACTAAAACAGTCTTCATGGACTGACACAGTCTTCATGGACTGACACAGTCTTCATGGACTGACACAGTCTTCATGGACTGACACAGTCTTCAAGGACTGACACAGTCTTCAAGGACTGATACAGTCTTCAAGGACTGACACAGTCTTCAAGGACTGACAGTCTTCATGGACTGACACAGTCTTCATGGACTGACACAGTCTTCATGGACTGACACAGTCTTCAAGGACTGACACAGTCTTCATGGACTGACACAGTCTTCATGGACTGACACAGTCTTCATGGACTGACAGTCTTCATGGACTGACACAGTCTTCATGGACTGACAGTCTTCATGGACTGACAGTCTTCATGGACTGACACAGTCTTCAAGGACTGACACAGTCTTCATGGACTGACACAGTCACACAGTCTTCATGGACTGACAGTCTTCATGGACTGACACAGTCTTCATGGACTGACACAGTCTTCAAGGACTGACACAGTCTTCAAGGACTGACACAGTCTTCATGGACTGACACAGTCTTCAATGACTGAGACTCTGTCAAGGACTAAAACTGGCTTCGAGGACGAAGTTTTTTATTCTAAAAGCTTAACTGGAAAACTGGGAACTGAAAGTTCCTTTGGAATTCATGCACTGCTGAGTTCTGTAAGTTCCAAGACAGTGCAAAATAACACCATTCACTCTTGTAACCTACTGAATTGGCAGACTGAGACTGTAAACAATAGTCGAAGACCTCGACAATCTCACCCTTAGCTTCCTTCTGGCGTTGAACTCGCGCAAGTTGCTCTGCGCCTCTGCCAGGCTCTCCTCGCGGGCCGCCCGACCTCCGACCCACGGATGGCGCAGGGCCTGGCCAGCGGTCAGACGCGCCCCAGCGTCCAGCATCAGCAGTCGTTCGATGAGATCGCGCGCGTTCTTTGAAATGCCCGACCACCAGCGCTGGTCGAATGTGTACTGAGCGCGGAGGATTCTGCGGTACATGTCGCTGTCGTTGTCGGCGTAAAACGGCTCGTAGCCGCCGAGTCTACGGGATTGAAGTTGAACGGGGCCTTAGCCTTCTGAGAGCGAAAGTTGAGATGAGCGGTGTGGAGAAGTGAGGCGGGTGAAAGTAAAGGTGGGTGGAAGGACTGAGGTGGGTGGAAGGACTGAGGTGGGTGGAAGGAGTGAGATGGGTGGAAGGACTGAGATGGGTGGAAGGACTGAGATGGGTGGAAGGAATGAGATGGGTGGAAGGGCTGAGATGGGTGGAAGGAGTGAGGTGGGTGGAAGGAGTGAGATGGGTGGAAGGAGTGAGATGGGTGGAAGGAACTGAGAAGGGTGGAAGGAGTGAGATGGGGTCGAAGGACTGAGGTGGGTGGAAGTAGTGACATGGTTTTAAATAGTTTAAAGGAGTGAGATAAATAAAATAGTTATTAAAACAAACTTTTTTGCAATTAAAATATTATTTTTACCTCATTCCCTGTTTTTTATTGTTTCGACAGATTTTTATCCTCTAAAAAGCAACAACGGGACCCTTTTGAATGCTTAATTTATTTTCAAAAACCCCAGTAAACTGAACTGAAAAGGAGCTGATTACCCTTCTATTTTTTGCGGGAGTCAATATTTATCAATACTTAGAGTGGACACTTAAGGGCAGGAAGTTAATGCAAAATTTGGAATACAATAAGAAATTTTAAAGTACTCGTGAATGCTCACGGCTAATGCCTTAGCAGTGTATAATGGGAATTTCTATTCCAGGGGCTTTTGAGCTTGGCTTGAGCCTGGTAGTAAACTTTGCCTGCAGCCAAGAGTAGCTGCAGAAAGTCTACAAGCCTGTGAAAATATTTTCCATCTTTCTCTATTATTCTCACCGGCCCCCAATTACCTCTGGACTTTGTTTGGCTAACTGGGGCAGGCAAATACATCGTTGAATAAACAAACTCTGGGCCATTCACAATCACGTTGACACTGCCTAACAAACTCTGCGCGCTTCTGCGTTGGCTGAAAATGCATTGAAATAAAAAAATAATAAATATTAGTTCATAGCTCGGGGCATTTTAATGCAGACTAAAAGCCATACTGTGATATATACTTTACTACAAGCGTATTATAACGAAAATTTACAGACTCCACACTGTTAGGCATTGAACCCAACTCACTCCTGTGAGACTCACGTGCCTTGCATTGATACACACCAATTGGTGTTTGCACCAAAGCAAGAATTAGGTGTTATTAAGCCGTTGTGTCCTTCTCTATCTGGTCCGCAAAGGCCGGGTGCTTTCACAAGGTCGAAATTTCACAACGTAGAAAGCACCTTTACTCACAAGGTCGAAATTTCACAACGTAGAAAGCACCTTTACTCACAAGGTCGAAATTTCACAACATCGAAAACTTTAGCAAGAGACTTCACAAGGTCGAAACTTCACAACGAAATTTCACAACATCGAAAACTCTAATAGCTACTAATCTCATAAGGTCGAAAATTCACAAGGTCGAAACTTCACGAGCGGAGCAAAATGCAAGAAAAAAAACCGAGCGAAGCAAGGTTTTTTTTCTTGCATTTTGCGACAGGCGAGTTCATACCGATATAAGATTGGGTACAATGCATCAAACGAAAAAGCACGTTTTTGAACTTTGAACTGTTGTAGAAAAAAATCTGTGCTACTTAGAAGGTTGCGGTTTTCGACAAAATGTGTAAAACACCTAGCTCTATCAATCCCAGTAAACATTGGTGCCATCCAGACATTTGGCGGTTGCCATAGCAACCAAAAACTGCAATTTTTACGACCCCTTGAAAACTTTGATCCCAGAAAATAAGGATTCGTTACTCTGAGGCGCCTAATGACCTACCCCAGTCGATTGGGGCACTAATATTCTACAAAATTATGATTGGTCTTTTTCCCTCATTTTGTTGTCTTTGTACTAAAAGTGCGAAAAAACGTATTTCTGAGTACCGAAAAATGTGCATTTTTTCAAACTTTGGATGCACGCAACGAAAAGGCCGCGCGTTAGCGCGGCCTTTGAGTTGCCACCTTACGACAAGGGCTCCTAGGGCTATTCAACGAGTGGAGAATTCGAGACCTGCGTGTACTTTTAATACAAAAGTACACGTGTACTTTAACTTTGCAGTTTTCTAAGTTACCTCTTTGAACGATTTTATTCGATAGAAGACCTGCCCAGAGGTGAGATTTTTTTACTTTGATTTACTCACCTAGGTGTCCTCTACAAGTTTGTAGTGTATTTCGAGTCGCCACAGTCTATTGGCTCTGAGCCACAGGGCCCAAAAGTAAAAAATCGTGATTTTGGCCATTTTTCGTCATTTCCCTCGCCGGAGAAGGCCTCAAACATTTACATTTTTTGTGTTACGCCTTAGCAAATGCATCCAACACGTCGACAACACCTAGGCGCACAATACTGCTATCTCGAAATTTCGTGCGAACCCTCCGTAGCTGTACAGGGTGCACTTTTGTGATTTTTAGACACCCCAGGGGGTCGTGTATTTGACATACTTAATAGGCTGTAACTACTGAACAGTATAACATACAGAGATTTGCTTGGTATCATCGAACTACATCTTTCATGGCCTTTCAATTGAAATAGGACTTGGGTTCTTAGAATTACTTTTAGTTCAAAAGTACACGTGTACTTTAGTCGGGTAGATACATTAGTTGCAATTTGATGATTATTTTAGCCCAGAATGTAAGCCAGAAATGGCACAAAATGCGCTTCATTTTCTAGAACTAAGTGTTTGCTACAATTTTGTACTGCATTACAAGACTGCCTAACGAAGTGGTTCGTCACCAGACGGTCCGAAAGTTAAAAAACGTGATTTTGGCCGAAAATGGCCCGTCCCGGCCTAGTCAGGTGCGAAAATTTATCTCGCATCACTATGAGGTTTTATGCGCTTAACAGGCTCAAATGACCAACAGATACGCGCAGACGGCTATAGTCCTCGATAGTGAGCGAAAGCTCATAATTTTTATACGATGGCATTTTCCCATTTTAGGGGGTTAAAATAAGGCGAAAAAATGGATACATTTTGTTTCACCACCCTCGAACAGAACAACGCCTGGACTTGAGTGAGGTGTCAATAAACTACATTTTTGCTGGCCTTTTTACCAACTCCACATTTGCAGCAAAGCTCTGCACTGATGGGCGTCCATGACCCCAAATGTACTTTTATCTGGAAAAAATTGCTCAAAAGTAGGAATACAGTCTGACCAGTGTGACCAAAAACTATTGAAAATGGTCTAGAACAACGTAGCAAAGTGTTATCTAAAGTTTGCAGTGTACCACTTTTCGTTAGATAACGATGGTTACAGTCTGTGAGCCGAAAAAGTTAAAAGACGTGATTTTTGCTATTTTCGGACCTTTTTTAGACAGTTAAATGGGTCAAACATTTACGAAATGCTATGATATGCTACGCGATCAACGTTGAAGTGTAGCCATGAATGTTGTGAATCGAATGAGCATAGTGGTTATGGTGGGAAGATTCGGGAAAGCTGTTAAAATCGAGGAAAAAGAGACCGTCCTTCAGTTAGCACAACGAAGCAAAAATATTTTTTTAGAAAAATTTTTATGAAGTGTGCCAGAGCTGATTTTTTTGTAGGAGGTTGTGCCACTGCTGAATTGAATGTGCCAGGTGCTTTTGAAGTAAATGTGATTGATTACAGTGATTTATATAGGTTTTAATTGCTCGATTTTTGTGCTAGATTTTGTGCTAGTAGATTGTGGCCTCATTATTAGTGTGCCACGTTTCTTGTGCGTGTTTTCCTGAATATAAGATAATTGTCTCGAGCTTTAATTCTATTAACACAAAATTAATACAACACCTTTACCGCAGGTCAGTTTTCTTTGTTATACTTTTTATATTTTTTTCCGCGCGCCAAATTAAATATCACGTGGCATACCGTGTCATAAAGTAATTATAATATCATTGCATTAGAAAAAGTCTGTCTTGAGCTAAACAGTGACGAATCAAATTCAATTCGTGCTATACAGGCATCTAATCTACATGAGTTAATGTAACGAAGCAAAATAATTATGAAATGAAATTTAGATATAAAACATTAGCATTAGCATTAACATTAGCATGAAATTTAGATATAAAACATTAGCATAACTACACATAATTTAGCTTTGGCCTTTTGTTCACCAATACAATGTTTAAATGCATTAACATTTCCCTGTCATGTTAGCTTGCCTTTGATTGATATCCTATGTACAATAATTTATCTATGCATTGTAAAAATTATTCAATGAATAAAAGCATGAAAGTGGCATTTCATTATTTAGAAACATATACTACAAAAGAAAACAACACATGTTAGTCAATACAAATAGAGAGGGAATCTGAATATATTGCTGCAGTCTGTTCTCAGAGGTAGTAAAATGAAGCTGAGATTGAATAGAAAGCATGGCTAAACTGTCGATAATCTTTTAGAAATACTGAATTACATAATAAAGCAGGGTGTGCATGAATATACATTTTTTGTATATTTTTGTATTTTGTATATTTGTATATTTTGTATTTTGTATTTTGTAAATAGAACAAAGCATATGCTTCTGCAATGCTAATGTTTTATATCTAAATTTCATTTCATAATTATTTTGCTTCGTTACATTAACTCATGTAGAGTAGATGCACGAATTGAATTTGATTCGTCACTGTTTAGCTCAAGACAGACTTTTTCTAATGCAATGATATTATAATTACTTTATGACACGGTATGCCACGTGATGTTTAATTTGGCGCGCGGAAAAAAATATAAAAAGTATAACAAAGAAAACTGACCTGCGGTAAAGGTGTTGTATTAATTTTGTGTTAATAGAATTAAAGCTCGAGACAATTATCTTATATTCAGGAAAACACGCACAAGAAACGTGGCACACTAATAATGAGGCCACAATTTACTAGCACAAAATCTAGCACAAAAATCGAGCAATTAAAACCTATATAAATCACTGTAATCAATCACATTTACTTCAAAAGCACCTGGCACATTCAATTCAGCAGTGGCACAACCTCCTACAAAAAAATCAGCTCTGGCACACTTCATAAAAATTTTTCTAAAAAAATATTTTTGCTTCGTTGTGCTAACTGAAGGACGGTGAAAAACCGGAAAAAAATGCGAAATTTTTGGTAAAATTTTCGCGCGCAAAATTTTGAATTTTGACAATAACAAATTTACAGTAGAGAATTTTTATTGCTGTATTTTAAGCGGTGATTGTTGGAATATACTTGAGAATAGAGTTTTAGTGCTTTTTATTTAGACAATTTGTAGGTTTTAATTTTTTACGAAAAAATATTAAGTGATAATTTAACGAATTGTACTAAATTGCTTTATTAAATCTATCGTTAGCTTTTATAGTGCAAGTAAAGGATGTTTCTGGCTCTGGATTTAGACGGGTAATAAAACTTTCAACCTAATATTAATATTATTTTAATTTGTCTAAAACTGAGAAGTCTGTAAGTGTAAAAAAATTTTTTTTGCCTTTATTGCATACTAGCTTCTTAAAGCTGTTAAATATGTTTATGTAGCATACATTTTCGCAGTCATCAGACAGCACCACGCATAGCGACCTGGCTGATCTGTAAATATCAAGTAAAAGGCAGTTAAATTCTTTGATATAATGCGTACCATTTGAGTCATCTAGATATTTTAAGCAACTGTGAGCTTTTTAGGTAACTGAGAAATTTTTAGCACAATGTAAACATTGGAGCTCAATAATGCTGCTATCTATATATAAATTAAAATTATATTTTAACAATAAAATTGTTAATTATTTTTCAATACTCAATTTTAGAAATAGAGTAGATGGAATTTCACTTTTTTATTTTGTTGCAAAATATGCATATTAGGATTTTATATTTTATTAAAATTGAAATGCTTTTATAGCAAAGAGGGGAGGAAATGGGGTATGGCATATTAGCAAGGGGTTAAGTAGAGAATAGTGTTTATCTCTTTGAGAGGTCAAAAGCTTTTTTAAATGGTAAATTATTCTGTATTTTGTTTGAGAAATTTACCTAGTGGACAATCTTTTGGACGCCAGCATTGGTTATTTCCAATCTACATCAATTGATTAAATTAATTTGTGTAAAAATTGACCATCTTGGCTTTACAGTGAATATAAATTCATTCTGGCTTATTCATACCTATATGTAAGACGCAGTCTTCATTAACTAGTAGTCTATGGTCTGGAAAGACAATAACACGCCGTCTCGGCAGAAGTTATCGGGGGTGGAGAGTTTATGGCCATAGACAATTTTAACTGAAAAGAGAGGGGTGGATTAAGCCATAAATGAATTTAACTGACAAGCCAGGAATTCATGGAAAACCTGAGTGCGAAGGCTCGACTAAGCAAGGTGTATACTAATCACTGTATCCGGTAAGTAAACTTTATTATACGATACTGTGCATAACTAGTTCCAAATACCTCGTAGATGTTGACATGAAAATACTTTTGCTGAATTCTCAACAGAGTCACCAGGGTGTGCGACTTAGAAGCCGCTGGTCATACATTGCAAGACATAATGCTAATTACCGGTCAGAAATGCGAGAAGACGGTCAAGCGGTATTTAACAAGGCGACGCGACCGCAGTCTGTTCAAGAGCTCCGAGGCAGTGAACTGTGTGCTTAGCCGGCATCTTCCCAGCACCAGTGGAATGCCGTCCAATGAGGCGCCTCTCTCTGCTAATGCAAGCGAGTCTAACGAAACAACAAAAATCTGCACGCAAGTGATGACGATCACCAGTCGCGATGCCGCTCTAACATCAATTGACGGGCCTGTTCCTCGGCCAGTTCTCATCGAGGCCTGTCCGACCAAGAAGATGCGTGTTAGCATTGTCGGTAGCAACAATTTGATCAACATAGTATTCAATCAAGGTCTTCTATTTATGACAGACTATACCTATACGAGACAAACTTTGGAGTTTCCCCATGCGTTCATACTCGTTGTAATGTTTTAATATCCTTATTATTTATCGTTACGAAATGAGCTTCTTAATAAAGTTGATAAAACATTGTCTATGGACAATAACACGCGTTCTTGGACAATAGCACGCATCTCACATGCGCGTTATTGGGTAGCGGAATGCTTGTCAAAGGTCTTACCAGTTAGCAGTAAGCCACGGGTAATCTAGACGCGGTTTTTAACAGTGGCTAAAATATCGATTTTAAAAACGTCTGCTAAGAAGCTGTTGCTTTCTAGCCGTGTCTAGAAGCCGTGGTCGGACAGTTTTGGCCATAGACTAACGGGTTTGCCCATCTGCTTCAACCCATATACATAAGACTCGTCTTTCTTCCTAGCTCCTTTGCCCTATCTAAATATTCAAACATCGAACAATTCAAAGCCAACAGTCAGGTTTTTCAAGCATGGTTTCTACCGAAGCAAAGAAAGTTTCGTCGCACGGGTCAAATGTCCACCAACTCGCTCAAACAACGCCTCAGCAGTTGCAGGATTTAGGCGAAAGCGTTGCTTGAAGTCCGCGTTGACGAGAAAGTTTCTTCTTTCTAGAAACACACGTGGAGATCGGCGTTGTTCCGCTTGCAGCAATCCATGGAGATGCAGAAAATCCATGTTGGACTTGGCTAGCGGTTTGTGACTGAACTAGCCGTGCTAACTAGCAGTCTGTTAGCTTTATAAAATCGATTCTTGGTTTGCGTGCACTCAGTTTCTCATCTAAACCATAGACATTAAACCACGGCTTGTTAGCTGGGTGTTTTTAAAATCCAATCCTATCTTTTAGCAGTCAACAGCGGGTAAAAAACCGTTAGCAGTGCTTTATAAAATCGGCCCCAGAAGAATATACCATTAGCTGTAGTCGAAAGCGAGGGCCCAACCAGCCTTCTCGACCATAGATAAGTCCAATTGATTTCCCTCAATTCAATATGTTTTAAGCATATTATGGACTTCTATATTTAGCATCTAAATATAGAAGCTATAGATGCTAAATATAGAAGTCCATGAAGCATATACTCTCCGGGGAAATCGATTAGAGTTGTTTCATTCTGTTGTCTGTGGTCGAAATCAAGGATTCATAGTTAGTCTTTGCATACAGCGCAAATCTGGCATCGAGTTCCCCGGAGAGTATATGAATATTATCACACTGAAACGAGGAGAATATACCAATACCATAGACCTTCTGAGGGCAGAAAGGGGGAGAATCCGAGGGACGCGAAGCGTCCCTCTTTCTGCACGAAGAAGGTCTATGGTATAGCTATTCCCACCCGATTTGCAAGGGCGGGCAGAAACGTCATTTCTCTGCCCGGGAGCCCAAATTACATTGGATCCAATGTGAAAGTGACGCGAGACGCGTTTCTCGGCCCGCTGCATGAAAGATTGTCTATGGCTGAAAAGGCTGACTAGACTGTCTAGACTAGACTAGATTGACGATTTCTATGACATTTCTGCCCGGCAAATCGGGTGGGAATATCTATGCAGAATCTCCGAGGCGAAGCCGAGGAGATTCTGCCATAGATATTCTCTGAGTCTCAGTGTGATAATAAAATGTATCTCACGCAAACAGGGAGCGGAGAATATTTAGGCGCGCGGAGAATAAATTCTCTCATATTCTCCGCACCCTGAAAGTTATAAGGTTTATGTCTATGGCTTCTTCAGCCAGAGTTTAGAAGTCAACTCTGAAGCCAGAGTATTTAAACTTTAAGTCTTCAAAGTTATACAATTATAAAGTGCGATAAAATTTCTTAAATTGTAAGTAATGGAAGAGCTTACTGTGGAGGATGTCGACGCGATCTGCGGAGGTGAGGTTACGCTGGAAGAATACGGAATTACTAAATTACCGAAGGTACTGAACTACTTGCTTGTTGCTTATTTCTGTGGTTCATAAAATGTTGTTTCACTGTTTGTCCTTTCAACGTTAAAATAAATAAATTTTTTCCTAAAATCTGAAAAAAATGTGTTGTCTATGGCCGCGGAGATTACTTACTGAGAATCTCCGCTTGCAAGGCATTAGCAAGATAGACAAGGGGTACGGGGTAAGTGAGATACATGCTTAAAACACATTGAATTGAGGGAAATCAATTGGATTTGAGAGAATTCATTTGGACTTATCAATGGTCGAGAAGGCTGGTTGGGCCCTCGTTGTCTACTACAACTAATGGGGAAATCAATTGGCTTTTTTTGCGTAATCAATTGACCAAAGGTATATTTACGCTAGTAAGTTCAGATTTTTTCAGTTTTTTTCTTCGCTGATTAAGCATCATTTGAGTATGCGCTACGCATTATTTTAAGCTGATTAAAATTTTTTCAGCAACCAGAAAATAATTAGGCGCTTTTATGAAAGCAATTTCATGTCAAAAATCAATAAATTGACGCATATATTTCTTATAGTATTACAATGTAAAGCTACGCTCACAAAGGTAGAATTATTTCTTCGAAGACGCATTACTATACTAAAAGTGCATACTTTATAAGGAAATCTAAATTTTTCGATCAGTAATAAAAAAATACAAAAAGATGAACTTGTCACGCTAAAATATAGATTTGGTATTCAATGAAAAAAAATTATTTAAGAAGCAAAAGCAAGCATCCAGTTGTATCGAGAGTTTGTTCTATCTGACGAAAATACGGAGTATATGGCGGTCTGGCGCTAATAAAGCTGCATCTGTGTTTTGGCTTTGCCGTCAGTCAAAAAAAAACAAAAATTATAACTCGCTACTCAACTTTAGGCTAATGAGAACTTGAAAATTTATTAAATTTATAAAAAATTGATCAATCAGAGGGCAGATTGACATAATTACGAGCTAGTTCACACCTCAGATACCAAACTGACCGGAATTTCTCGAATTCTTAAATCTGTCTAAACAAACTCAATTCGACGCAATACTAGCAGCAACAGTCGCCATGGCAACCGTAGGCCTAACAACGGTAACCATGGTGACAGTCTGGTTGCCGCTGGCCTCCTGGGCGTCAAGATAGGCGTCCGTGTACAGCATGAGCAGTACAGAGCCCGCCAGGCAGCACAGCAGGAAGGCCAGCAGGCAGAGCTGCCTGACAAGCAGACTGCGGACACTCAGCCGCGAATCGGCCTCGCCGTCAGCCTCCTCCTCCTCCTCATCCTCCTCGCCCTCGTCGTCGCCGTCATTCAGCCGGACAGCGTTCAACAGCCGGGAGGAGCCGTAGAACCGGCCGGTGTACAGCAGGCTGCCGCTGCTGGCGCCGAGGCCCCAGAAGCCGCCGGCTCCGCTGACGAGGCGCCTACGCCGGCGACCCAGCTGGAGGCCGGAGCGGCGACCCGGCTGAACGCCCCGACGCCGGCGAGGATCGATGCCGACGGGAGGCGCGGCGACGGCGGCGGCGTCCGGTTCGATCTCCGGCTTCGGCGAAGCGTCCAGTTCGGCCGTCGGGATCGGCGCGCAAATCAGTGTCGGCGGAGGCGCGGGTAGCGGAGGCTCTTCATAGAAAATCTCCGGGTCGCTGTAGAAGGCCAAGTCCTCCGGGTCCGGCCTAGGGATGTCGTCCGCCGCTAGTGTCGCCTCGACATCCGGGTTCGGGTCGGCGGTCTCCGACTTGCCCGTCGACGGCGCCGCCGCCGCTGCTAGGGTGTCCCCCGCGGCGCCGTAATTGTCGACGAAGCTGGCACCGATTAGGGGCGCAAATTCGCTCTCAGTCTCGGAGATCAAAGGCGACTCGCCGGCCTCAGCGTCGTAGTTTAGCAGGCCGCTGCGTTCGCCGTTTTTACCACCGTCGGCGACGCCGCCCTCCGCATGGATCGAGTCTTCATCGCTGTCGTCACTTTTTAAGCCCAACAATTGGCGCCGGCGCCGCTCCTGCCAAAGGCGTCGACGCCAATGCCTACCGTAGGCTCGCTCCTGCGCCTGGGGGGGGGGCGATTTGATTTGAATACTGAATCTCACCTGTTAGAGACTGAATCTCACCTGTTAGAGACTGAATCTCACCTGTTAGAGACTGAATCTCACCTGTTAGAGACTGAATCTCACCTGTTAGAGACTGAATCTCACCTGTTAGAGACTGAATCTCTCCTATTAGAGACTGAACCTCACCTGTTAGAGACTGAATCTCACCTGTTAGAGACTGAATCTCACCGATTAGAGTCTGAATCTCACCGATTAGAGTCTGAATCTCACCTACTAGAGAACGAATCTCATATTTGAGTCTGAATCTCACCTATTTAAGTATGAATTTCACCTATTTGAGTATGATCTCACCTATTTGAGTATGATCTCACCTATTTGAGTATGATCTCACCTTTTTGAGTATGATCTCACCTATTTGAGTATGATCTCACCTATTTGAGTATGATCTCACCTATTTGAGTATGATCTCACCTATTTGAGTATGATCTCACCTATTTGAGTATGATCTCACCTATTTGAGTATGATCTCACCTATTTGAGTATGATCTCACCTATTTGAGTATGATCTCACCTATTTGAGTATGATCTCACCTATTTGAGTATGATCTCACCTATTTGAGTATGATCTCACCTATTTGAGTATGGATCTCACTTATTTGAGTATGATCTTACCTATTAGGGACTGAATCTGACATATTTGAGTCTGAATCTCACCTACTTGGGTCTTAATCTCACCCATTAGAGACTGCATCTCTTTTCCTCAAGTCAATCTTATCTATTGAAAATGAAAACTGAAAATCTAAATACTGAATCTAGCCTTGAGTGAGCTACCCTACTATAAGTAGAACCAAAGACAATAATAACCTTATCTGCTTCCTGGCGCCAGTTGAATCGCAGCACCAGGCAGCAGAAGGCGACAGCCTCAGCCGCGATGCCAACCAGAAGACCCAGCCAGGTGCCCGTCACCTGCAGGTCGGTCAGCAGGGCCAGCGGAATGCCGATTGGCAGGCCGATTACGTAATAGCCGATGAAAAGCAACACCGCGCCTTCCACTTGACGGCCGGTGCCGCGGATAGCGCCGCAGGATACCGCCTGCATTGCGCGTTGAGTGAGTCACGTGCTTAGCAACCTGGGGATCTGGTAGGTTTTTAGCCCAGCAACCTGGGGATATGGGAGGTTTTTAGCACAGCAACCTGAGGATCTGGGAGGTTTTTAGCCAAGCAACGTGAGGATCTGGGAGGTTTTTAGCCAAGCAACGTGAGGATCTGGGAGGCTGGCAGCCCAGCGGCAAGCTAATAATCAATCAGAAGCAATGTTTAACTCACCGAAATGCCATCGAACAGCTGGAACAGGCCCAGCAGAGGAATTATACCAGCAGCCGTGGCCACAATATCGCTGCGGGAAATTCCGATAAGCCATAATTTGCAATGTACTTTAGTGAAGTTCTAATTAATTCAAATAGACGGGAATTTCCACTTAACCTCTCTGAAAGTAAAGTATTTCTGGGGGGGGGGGTTGGCCGCCGTTTTAGTCCACTTTGGTACAGAAAACAAGTACAGCTGATAACCGGTTTTAACTAGTTAAGTACGCAGGGTCAGAATTAAGTCCAGATAAGTATTTGGAACGGAAAACTCTATAATATTTTTACCCGCTAACTGGAAAACTAAAGCTAATTAACCAGATCTAGTGAAGGCCAGCCAACTAAAATAGTTTTTTTAATCTCAAACACTAAGTGACCGAAAACTTGATTTAACTACAACTCTACAAAGTGCAGAAATCTAATATTTTCTCACCTTTGAGTAGTAAATATTCTTGGAAGATAGTCGCGTAGAAAGACGAAAATGTTGCACATGAGCAGTGCCGTGACAACTAAAGTGCATTGCGAATGATAAGACTAATCATCCTTTGGTAGGTTGACACTCAATTATCCCAGACTGTTCAGTAGGTGCCCCCTCATTAACCCCCCCCCCCCAGACTGTCCAGTAGGTGCCCGCTCATTAACCCCCCAGACTGGTCCCTCATTAACCCCCAGACTGCCCAGTAGGTGCCCCCTCATTAACCCCCCCAGACTGCCCCCTCATTAACCCCCCCCCCAGACTGCCCCTCATTAACCCCCCCAGACTGGTCCCTCATTAACCCCCAGACTGCCCAGTAGGTGCCCCCTCATTAACCCCCAGACTGCCCAGTAGGTGCCCCCTCATTAACCCCCCCCCCAGACTGCCCCCTCACTAACCCCCCCCCAGACTGCCCAGTAGGTGCCCCCTCATTAAGCCCCCAGACTGCCCCCTCATTAACCCCCCCAGACTGCCCCCTCATTAACCCCCCCCCAGACTGCCCCCCTCACTAACCCCCCCCCCAGACTGCCCAGTAGGTGCCCCCTCATTAAGCCCCCAGACTGCCCCCTCATTAACCCCCCCAGACTGCCCCCTCATTAACCCCCCAGACTGGTCCCTCATTAACCCCCCAGACTGTCCAGTAGGTGCCCCCCTCATTAACCCCCCAGACTGTCCAGTAGGTGCCCCCTCATTAACCCGCAGACTGCCCAGTAGGTGCCCCCTCATTAACCCCCCCCCCCCAGACTGCCCCCTCATTAACCCCCCCCCAGACTGCCCAGTAGGTGCCCCCTCATTAAGCCCCCAGACTGCCCCCTCATTAACCCCCCAGACTGGTCCCTCATTAACCCCCCAGTCTGTCCAGTAGGTGCCCCCCTCATTAACCCCCCAGACTGTCCAGTAGGTGCCCCTCTCATTAACCCCCCAGACTGTCCAGTAGGTGCCCCCTCATTAAGCCCCCAGACTGCCCCCTCATTAACCCCCCCAGACTGCCCCCTCATTAACCCCCCAGACTGGTCCCTCATTAACCCCCCAGACTGTCCAGTAGGTGCCCCCCTCATTAACCCCCCAGACTGTCCAGTAGGTGCCCCTCTCATTAACCCCCCAGACTGTCCAGTAGGTGCCCCCTCATTAACACCCAGACTGCCCAGTAGGTGCCCCCTCATTAACCCCCAGACTGCCCAGTAGGTGCCCCCCTCATTAAACCCCCAGACTGCCCAGTAGGTGCCCCCTCATTAACCCCCAGACTGCCCAGTAGGTGCCCCCTCATTAACCCCCAGACTGCCCAGTAGGTGCCCCCTCATTAACCCCCAGACTGCCCAGTAGGTGCCCCCTCATTAACCCCCAGACTGCCCAGTAGGTGCCCCCTCATTAACCCCCAGACTGCCCAGTAGGTGCCCCCTCATTAACCCCCCAGACTGCCCAGTAGGTGCCCCCTCATTAACCCCCCAGACTGCCCAGTAGGCTGCCCCCTCATTAAAAACAAATCAGTCATCAAAAGACGTCACTGACCAGTCATGACCAGGCCAACCCGGAACGATCTTGCCGCTCCAATCGGTTGAAGGCCTCCCAACTTTTGGCCAACTCGAATGTTGACGGCCACAGACATGCCAAATGGAATCTTAGAAGGGTTGCCAAGGAAGGTACAAATTAATATCGCAGTAGATTTATGGTAAATTGAGCAAGCTTATAAACAGTACCATATAGGAAATGCTCTCCAGTTGAAAGACAATTGACTGCGCGCCAAGTTGTACGGCTCCCAGCATGCCTGCAATTTTATGCCAATTAAAAAATGCGATTTCGAGGACAAATTTTTGCAGAACTATCGACGACTTCTCAATGAGATCGGCGAGTCTTCAATGGGATATTGACGAATCTTTATGAAGAAATCGACAAATCATTATTTAAAGATCGACTAATCTTTATTGACAGATCGACGAATGTTTGTTTAGAGATCGACGAATATTTTTTAGAGATCGACGAATTTTTATTAAGAGATCGACGAATCATTATTTAAAGATCGACGAATCTTTGTTTAGAGATCGACGAATATTTTTTAGAGATCGACAAATTTTTATTAAGAGATCGACGTATCTATATTTAAAGATCGACGAATCATTATTTAGAGATCGACGAATCTTTCTTAGAGATCGACGAGTCTTTATTTAGAGATCGACGAATCTTTATTTAGAGATCGACGAATCTTTATTTAGAGATCGACGAGTCTTTATTTAGAGATCGACGAATCTTTATTTAGAGATCGACGAATCATTATTAAGAGATCGACGAATGTTTGGTTAGAGATCGACGAATTTTTATTAAGAGATCGACGAATCTGTACTTAAAGATCGACAAACTGTATTTAAAGATCGACGAATCTGTATTTAAAGATCGACAAATCTGTATTTAAAGATCGACGAATATTTTTCAGAGATCGACGAATCTTTATTTAGAGATCGACGAATCTTTATTTAGAGATCGACGAGTCTTTATTTAGAGATCGACGAATCTTTATTTAGAGATCGACGAGTCTTTATTAGAGATCGACGAATCTATAAACAAGCAACACGAGATCCACGCACCAGAAATGATGGTGGCCACTTCGAAGCTCCACTCCTCCAGAGCTATGAGGAAAATTCCCGGCACGGACAGTTTCACAAAGTCGCCCCAGTCGCGTAGAGACTCCAAACTCCAGCCGTCCCAGGTCTCGTGGTACATCCGGGTACAGAGGATGTAGGCCAGGGTGATGAAGAACATTAGACCGAGGGAGGCTGCCTGAATTACTGCCGATGCGCTGTTAAGTGTGGAGCAACAGGCAAATGGGAGAAACTGTACAAATTTAGCTATTCAGAAGAACTACAGAACTGCAACACTCACAGAAAGCTGAACTCCAGCACGTGGATGGCCACGTACTGAGCGCTGGCATTGAACACGTTGGCAATGAAAGCCGCTACCATTGGCGGATTCATGCGGCTCTGGTTCTGCAGGTAACGGCTCAGCACCAGGTAGTTGAATTGGAACTGCGGTAAAGCGGGCGGGGAGTGGGTTGACAAATAAGATGGACAGAATAAAAGGCTGACAGATAGGCAAACAGATTAGCGAAAACAATTAAACCAGACAAACACACAAATAGACAGAAGGAGACAGACAGACAGACACAGACACACAGACAGACACACAGGCACACAGACAAACAGACAGACAGACAGACACAGACAGACACACAGGCACACAGACAGACAGGCAGACAGGCAGACAGACAGGCAGACAGACAGACAGACAGGCACACAGACAGGCAGACAGACAGACAGGCAGACAGGCAGACAGACAGAAAGACAGACAGGCACACAGACAGGCAGAAAGACAGACAGACAGGCACACAGGCAGACAGACAGACAGACAGACAACGCCAGGCCAGGCGGCAGACGCACCAGCAGGCCGGGCAGGAACAGCCGGATGTACAGAGCCGCCCGATGCGCAATCTCCGGCACCTGGCCCATCAGCAGCAGCAGAGGCCGGATGTTGAGATGCAGGCAGGCCAAAGGCAGCAGCGCCAAGTTGAGCAGCAGAAAGCTGCGCTGTAAGTACAGGCCCATCCGTTTGCGATTGCGGCTGCCGTAGGTCTGGGAGAACAAAGTGTCGCAGGCGGTGCTCATGCCAACCCCAATGCTCAAGCCGGCCACATTGATCAGCTGTGCGGGCACAGAAAGGGTGAGGCTGATTTTACACATGCAAGCTGTTATGATTGGCTGAAAAAAAACACATTGACTCACGCTATTTCCCAAAGCTACACCGTCCAGATCCTCTTTGGAAAGGTGGCCGCAAATTATAAAGCTGGTTGTTTGCAGCATAAATTGCAGCAGGGTTGTCAAAATCTGAAATGTCAAAACTTTTAGTGTACATTGGTGAACAATAATACTTGAGAACATTAATGGCAATGCAAGTGGCACTCACAGAGGGCCAGGCCAGTCCAAGCATTTCAACAAATTCGACCCGAAAGCCCGGCAGAGGGAAAGCCCGACGCCATAGCCGCTTAAACAGGCTTGGATTTGAGCTGCTGGACACAGTTGCCACATCTGGTGGCAATTCGTCTGCTGGATTGGCTCCTAAATATTTAGTCTATTGGTTAAAATGATTGCAAGACAACAAGTCTATGATTATAGTACAAATTCATATTTAATTACCTCTTTCATTTGACATTGGACTCTAATGAATTGGTTCAAATGATTAATATAGCTTAGCAATTGTAAATGCTTTGATTGTTAAAGAGCAACTTTGTGCTTCCATCTACAATATAAGCAGATTTGCAACACTCTGGAATGGAATATAATAATGCAATGAAACTTTAAAAGCATAACAAACATTAAAAAATTTTCATTTCAAACTGCAATAAAGAGTCACTCAATTCAGCTATTAGCAATGATTTTATAATTAGCAATGCAAATATAAACTAGATATCATAGGTAAATTCCAATAGGTTTTCTATATGCATGAGCAATGTAGGTCTATTAGCTTTTACCTAATTCTTTGCCATACTATGAGCTCAGAGCAAGATAGCTTTTTGAAAAGCTATATAGTTAGAAAAAATATTTCCAATCTCTATAGGAATATAACATTATTTTAGTAGGACCTAAAACAAGTTTTAACCTCTTTTCTATTTAAATAACTTTTATTAAAATTTTCTAACCAGTTTTAAGATACATTTACTTTCTAGATTGTGTATATAAATAATTAATTTGTGAATTAAACATTTTTGAACAACTAATTGCTTAAAGTATTTTAGGATTAGTTGAAAAATCATAATTTGTATTTTAGTGTTATACATTGACATAAATCATAAACAAATAAAATAAACCAAGCTAGATAGGTCTTTAAGATTAAAATAATTGCTTGGGACTAAGAACTAAATAATAAATGGCTTTTAGAACAAAATATAAATAACTAGTCCTAGTAAATAAAAAATAATTCAAGGGCTAAAGATATTTAATATAAATGCCTTGTCATTTACCTATGAATTCTAAAAAATACCACAAAAAGGAGCAAAACAAGAATATAAATATTCCAAAGACTCTGAATTTTTTAAGCTAAATTTTCTCCAACTAGCTATTTTGTCATCCACTCATTTCCTACTCACTAGCTACTCTTAGAATAAAACTCTCTCAATCTGAACCTCAACTAGTTTATCAAGTCCAATAGGACAATATGTGCAACCTACTTCAGAAAACGAAATTTAGCGAATCGTTTTGGTGAAACATGAAAGTCATTAGAAATTTATAATATCAATTAATTGCGATAGGAGATCTTAGGAGACACAAGAATAATACTAATAGTATGATTAATCAGAAATTTTGTGGCTAGAAGTATTTTATTCTTTAAAATATCAAGAAATTACGAGTGTGGTTTGCTGGACTGCACAAGATCTGTGAAGCGTAATATAAACATGTGTTGCCTCTGTAAGGGCAGTGCTTCTAAACAGCATGCACAAAATGAGCCACATTTAATTAACAATGCGATGCTACGGATGTTTCTAACAAAAAGTCTTTTTTTAATTTGTAATAGATAAAATCTAAAAACAAGAAACTTATAAGCAGTGAAATTTAATAAATTGAACTTAATGATTATTTTCTTACTAGGCTCTAATTTGTCTTAACTAATTAGTGCAATTATAGTTGTTTTAATATTTACAGAATTGCTCCGGAGTATACGACCGACCTGTTTTTACCGTTTTCTCAAATAGCTTTAAAAGGCTTTACAATACAGGCAACTGGCTGCACCTTCTAAATAGCGACAGCATTTTAGCTAAGGTATTAGAATCGAACCCTAATAAGCAAAGTATATTAGACATAATTTTTCACTCAGTCGATTAGATTCGGGCATAAGTAGAATAGCTTTTCTACAGAGCTTTTCACGTAAATAAATCTAAACTTGAGTTCTAGCCCCACATCATGTAGCTCAAATTATTTGTATACTAATGCTTCGTACTCTGGCGAATAGATTTAATGAAACAGTTAATCACAATTCCTAATTAATATTAAATTAAAAACCCTCAACCCAGTTTGTCAAATACAATTCTGTGATTTTGTTTTATATGTGAATTTTAAGTTTCAAAATTGTACTTTCCAACTTTAACCAACCACAAAAGGCTCAGGAGGCATGCCGTGTGAGAAAACCAGACTGTCAATACAAAAAAACAAATTTCGGGTCGATAAAAAATACCACTGCGCTAATAAGTTTTCGTTTAGTTAAGTTGACGCGTATACTTGGATACAAACGCGCGCCATCGATGTGCATGAAGGCTTTAGTAAGTAATAATTATTAGAGAAACTGTACAATTATCAACGCATGCTAAAGAGCTAATTAATTATTACCTGAAAAGGTATTTTAGTATTTTAATACAAAAATAATATCGCACCAAATGCCCAACTGATTTTGACGATAAAAATGCTAATTAAAAAATGCCTACAATTAAAAAATGCACATTAAAATATACAGCAATTGGCCACTTATATTGCTAGTAGTAGTACAAGTTGGATGAGAATTCACTGGAATAAAAACTAGATAATATGGATACAGAGCTACAAGAGGGGTTGGGATAGCAAAACGATAAAAAATACAGATACCCTATAATTCGAACTTAAACGAACCCCGTAAAAATTAAAGAAAAAATAAGGTAGCAATCAAACTATCAATCAATCAAATGGATAATTAAGCCTGATTAGGCCCCAACGGATTAGGAACCACGCGTCTAGCGTAGCAACCAGAATTGAGCCAGTGGGCCGCCCTGGCCACATTCTCCGGATCGATAGTGACGCTCTTCGTGCAGTTGTCAGTCTTGTAGATGCCAACCAGCCGGTCGGACAGCTCGAACATGTTGTTACGCAGGCTGATGACAATGAACTGGGCGTTTCTGGCGCACCGTTTGATGTAATTAGCCACGATCGATACGTTTTTAAAGTCCAGAGCGGCGTCAATTTCGTCCATGAAGTAGAGCGGCGTGGGCTTGTAGTGATGCAGGGCGAACACCAGCGCCAGCGAGCTCAGCGTCTTCTCGCCGCCGCTCAAATTGCCAATGGATTTCCAGCTTTTTTTCGGCGGCCGAACCGAGAACACCACGCCTTCGGTGAACGGATCTAGGGAGTCCACCAGCTCCAGCTCAGCGTCACCGCCGATGGTGATCATCTGTGGGAGGGAGCGAAGGGAGAATTCTTGAGAATCGTTCCTGAATACTTGAGAATCGGCCCTTAATGGCCTTGAGAATCGTCCTGAAATACTTGAGAATCGTCCCGAAATACTTGAGAATCGTCCTGAAATATATGAGAATCGTCTCTAAATACTTGAGAATCGTCCCTAAATGATTGAGAATCGACCCAAAATACTTGAGAATCGTCCCGAAATATGAGAATCGTCTCTAAATACTTGAGAATCGTCTCTAAATACTTGAGAATCCTCTCTAAATACTTGAGAATCGTCCCGAAATACTTAAGAATCGTCCCGAAATACTTGAGAATCGTCCCGAAATATATGAGAATCGTCTCTAAATATGAGAATCGTCTCTAAATACTTGAGAATCGTCTCTAAATACTTGAGAATCCTCTCTAAATACTTGAGAATCGTCCCGAAATACTTAAGAATCGTCCCGAAATACTTGAGAATCGTCCCTAAATGATTGAGAATCGTCCCAAAATACTAGAGAATCGTCCCGAAATATGAGAATCTTCTCTAAATATTTGAGAATCGTCTCTAAATACTTGAGAATCGTCCCGAAGTACTTGAGAATCGTACCGAAATACTTGAGAATCGTCCCGAAATACTTGAGAATCGTCCCGAAATACTTGAGAATCGTCCCGATATACTTGAGAATCGTCCCGAAATATATGATAACCGCTCCTAAATACTTGAGAATCGTCCCGATATACTCGTATTTGAGAATCGTCCCGAAATATATGATAACCGCTCCTAAATACTTGAGAATCGTCCTAAAATACTTGAGAACCGCCCCTAAATACTTGAGAATCATCCCGAAATACTTGAGAATCGTCCGAAATACTTGAGAACCGCCCCTAAATACTTGAGAATCGTCCCGAAATATATGATAACCGCTCCTAAATACTTGAGAATCGTCCTGAAATACTTGAGAACCGCCCCTAAATACTTGAGAATCATCCCGAAATACTTGAGAATCGTCCGAAATACTTGAGAACCGCCCCTAAATACTTGAGAATCGTCCCGAAATACTTGAGAATCGTCCCTAAATACTTGAGAATCGTCCCGAAATACTTGAGAATCGTCCCGAAATATATGAGAATCGTCCCTAAATATATGAGAATCGTCCCGAAATACTTGAGAATCGACCCTAAATACTTGAGAAGCGTCCCTTAATGGCTTTTAAAATGGCCGCTTTAAAATTTTTGCTATGCACATGAAGGCTTGAATTCAAGCAAACAACCACGCGGGCCCACCTGGTACATCTCCTTGAGCTTGCCGGTGATGGTGCGGAAGCCGCTCATGAACTCAGTTAGTCGGGCGGTTCGCCACTCCTCGTGCAGGCGTCGCTGCTCATCCCGGACGGAGGTGACTCGTTCCAACTCGCCAACCTTGGCCAGGTAGGCCGCCTCCTTCTGCCTGTATTCGTCCAGAGCGCTCATGTCCGGCTGCATTTTGGCCACCTCTTCTTCCAACTGTTGGATCTGCGTGCGGAGTCCGCTATTGCGTAATTCGTCCAGTTCCTCATCGGTCAGGGTCGGCAGTTTCCACATGTCCGCCGCGACAAAGCTGCTCCGCTGATTCTCGGCCGCCGGCGCAGCTTTCGCCGCTGCCGCATCCGAAATCTTCTTTTTCTGCCGTCTCTCCTTCTTCTGCTTGGTTTTAAGCTTCTCTTTACGTTGCTCAGAATTTCGAACGCCTTCGTCCGTGCGTCTTCGCTTACTTTTTGGCGGCTCGGCTGAGGACGAGTCCACCGGCTCAGCCTTGATGCCGTCATCCACGTTGTCGGGCGCTTCCGCTTCCGCTTCCGGTTCCTCTTGAGAATTTTCTTCTTGCATAGCTTCGTCCTCTGAGTCGGACGGAGAATTTGTAGCGGGCACCAGCTGCATCTCCCGTTGCGATTCAGTTTGCTCCGGTGACTCAATCGCTTCACTTGCAGCTTCATCGTCGTCTTCAGCATCATCAGCCGATCCAGCTTTTTCTTCGTCCTTCTCTTCTTTCTCTCCTTCATCTTTGTCAACCTCCATTGCGGACGGGTCAGCGACTTCCTCCTCCTCTTCCTCCTCATCTTCGCTATCGTCCTCATCTGCAGACTCCTCATCCTCTGCGTCATCATCGCTCTCTTCATCATCATCTGCATCTTGAGCAGCAGCCGCAGCTGCAGCAGCAGCAGCCGCCGCCTCGGCCTCTGCCTTGCGAAGCCGCTCCCGCTCGGCCTCCTCAGCCTCCTCTTCATCGTCTTGAATCCGGTGCAGCTGCAGCTGCTGCAGCTCGCGCTCCCAGCCGCGCCGTTTCCTATCGTGCTCCTCGATGACGCCCACAACCGACTGCAGCTTGTGGCGCAGGTCGACCTCCAGTTTGCGCAACGACTGCTCCTCCTTCTCCAGCTCTTCGAGTTCGGCCTTCATGCTGTCAACTTTCTCTTGCCATTTTTTCACCTCCTCCTGGGCCTCTTTGTGCCGGTTCATTAGGTCGCGGCACTCGCCCTCCAGTTGCGTCATCCGTTCGCCAATAGTTGCTAGGCGATTTTTGCACTCTTCTTTCTCGGTTTCTAGGCGGCTAAGTCGCTCTTCGGATTCGCGAACCTGAAAAAAACATATGGCAGTTTTTTAGTCAAAATAACGAAACTTTAAAAGGCAGTCTGGCCAGATAAACAACAAACCTTTCGTTCAGCAGTGCTGGCGGCCACTTTAACCTTTGTTGACAGGGCTTTCTGCTTCTTTATCTCGGCCATTATGGCGTCCAATCGGCTTTGAATGACCTGAGTGGGACAAATGGGAATGTTATGCTGATCAACATAAAGATCTGGAAGGCTGGCGGTTCAAACTTCAACATCAACTTGAGGATCTGGGTGGCTGCAGGTCCAACATCAGCCTGAGGATCTGGGAGGCTGGAGGTCCAACATCAGCCTGAGGATCTGGGAGGCTGGAGGTCCAACATCAATCTGAGGATCTGGGAGGCTGGCGGGCCTACATCAATCTGAGGATCTGAGAGGCTGGTGGGCCAACATCAATCTGAGGATCTGGGAGGCTGGCGGGCCTACATCAATCTGAGGATCTGGGAGGCTGGCGGGCCTACATCAATCTGAGGATCTGGGAGGCTGGCGGGCCTACATCAATCTGAGGATCTGGGAGGTTGGCTGTCCAACATCAACCCGAGGATCCGGAAATGGACAGAAGAAACTCACCTGCAGCCGAGCGCCGCCAACCTCCATGATGCGGCTGTCCAGCTGCGCCACCTCGGACTCGGCCTTGCTGGCCGCCTCGCTGCTAGTTTTCTGCTCGGCCTCGGCTGTCTCCAGCCGCTTTTTGAGCTTCTCCAGCGCCTTGGCGTCCGGCTCGGCCTCAGCGGCGCGACGTTCAGCGTCGGCCAGAACCTCCCTGGCCGCCCGGCGCCGCTCGCCAAGGCGCGCCAATTCGCGCTCAACCGCGTCGGAATTGCGCGCCAATTGGCGCAGGTCGCGCTCCAAACCGCTGATTGTTTCGCCGAGTCGTACGCGCTCCTCTCTGAGGGCGTTCAGCTGGCCGGTGATGTCCGCCAGGCGGCGCTCCGCCTCCTCAGCCGACTCATCGCCGCCGGCTCCGGCCGCCAAGGCGGAGCCGCCAACCGTGGAGGCGTCCAGGTTTACCCGGGTGCCGATGCGGCCCCTGAGGCGATTCGAAACAAGCAGAAATCAAAATAGGCGATTAGACATTGTGAATGACTGATAACCGGTTGTGTGAATGGCTGACGATTGGCTGTGTGAATGGCTGATAACAAGGTGTGTGAATGGCTGATAACCGGCTGTGTGAATGACTGATAACCGGTTGTGTGAATGGCTGACGATTGGCTGTGTGAATGGCTGATAACAAGGTGTGTGAATGGCTGATAACCGGCTGTGTGAATGGCTGATAGTTGGCTGTGTGAATGGCTGACGATTGGCTGTGTGAATGGCTGATAACCGGCTGTGTGAATGGCTGATAACCAGCTGTGTGAATGGCTGATAATCGGCTGTGTGAATGGCTGATAGTCGGCTATGTGAATGGCTGATAACCGGCTGTGTGAATGGCTGATAATAAGGTGTGTGAATGGCTGATAATAAGGTGTGTGAATGGCTGATAATAAGGTGTGTGAATGGCTGATAACAAGGTGTGTGAATGGCTGATAACAAGGTGTGTGAATGGCTGATAATCGGCTGTGTGAATGGCTGATAATCGGCTGTGTGAATGGCTGATAATCGGCTGTGTGAATGGCTGATAGTCGGCTGTGTGAATGGCTAATAATAAGGTGTGTGAATGGCTGATAATAAGGTGTGTGAATGGCTGATAATAAGGTGTGTGAATGGCTGATAATAAGGTGTGTGAATTGCTGATAACAAGGTGTGTGAATGGCTGATAATAAGGTGTGTGAATGGCTGATAACAAGGTGTGTGAATGGCTGATAATGTGTGTGAATGGCTAATAATAGGGTGTGTGAATGGCTGTGTGTGAATATCAGATCACCAATAACGATTCCAACGTATTTCACTGCCCGGCTCACCTAGTGGGCCGCCCTCCGCCGCTCATAGTGCCGGACAGCTCGATGAGGCCGCCCTGCTCTGACACAACTCGATACCTCGGCGTCCCGTAGGCAACCCGAGTGGCCTCGTCCAGATCCTTGGCAACCAGGGTGTCCCGAATAGCGTAATAAAATGCATTTCGCACTTTGGGATCTGGGACTTGGAGCAGATCAAACAGCCGCGGTATGGGGGTGTTGCAGCGCTTGGATGATTCGTTAGCCCACTGTTCCATTTTGTCCAGGGCGATGAAAGTGGCTGTGCCGATGCGCTGCTCCTTGAGAAATCTCACGCAGGCCTCTCCGGTGGCGATCGTGTCAACAACGATGTCGTCAAGGGGACCGCAGGCGGTGCTCATTGCCACGTCGTAGCTGCGGAGTGATAGTCAGCGTTCTTTACTGCATGATAGGAGTTCTTGAGATTGTGAAACAGAGCCTAGGGATCTGGGAGGCTGGCGGTCCAATATCAAAAGAACTTGGGAGGCTGGCGGTCCAACATCAACTTGAGGATCTGGGAGGCTGGCGGTCCAACATCAACTTGAGGATCTGGGAGGCTGGCGGTCCAACATCAACCTAAGGATCTGGGAGGCTGGCAGTCCAACATCAAAATGAGGACCTTGGAGGCTGGCGGGCCTACATCAATCTGAGGATCTGGGAGGCTGGCGGTTCTACATCAATCTGAGGATCTGGGAGGCTGGCGGGCCTACATCAACCTGACGATCTGGGAGGCTGGCGGTCCAACATCAACTTGAGGATCTGGGAGGCTGGCGGTCCAACATCAACATGAGGATCTGGGAGGCTGGCGGCCCAACATCAACATGAGGATCTGGGAGGCTGGCGGCCCTACATCAATCTGAGGATCTGGGAGGCTGGCGGTCCAACATCAACATGAGGATCTGGGAAGCTGGCGGTCAAACATCAATTTGAGGATCTGGGAGGCTGGCGATCCAACATCAACTAGGGAATCTGGGACAAAAGAAACATCATCAAACAGCCATCAATCAACTCACCGCTCATCGATGGCGCCCAAGTCTCCCAGACGGCCGCGCACCCCAGTAAACTTGCCCCGCTTCTTCTGCTCCAGCAGGGCCTGCAGCACCCGGCTCTGGCTGCGCTGCTCCAGCTGTCGTCGAGCTTCGTCAACCCGAGCCCGAAGAGCGCGCGCCTCCTCTGCTAGGCCGGCCTCGCGCTGCTCCAATGCGGCCGCATCGCGTTTAGCCCGTTCCAGACTCTTCTCCATCTCGGGCATCTCTTTGCCTGCCCGCTCCTTCATGGCGGCCTTGTCGGCTAGAGCGCGTTCAACTCCGTCGGCGTCTTGCTTAGCGGCGTCGAGGCGTTGCAGCGCCCGGGTCTGGCCACTGAGCAGGATGTCCAGCTCTGTGCGCGCCAGATCCCTGGCCGAGCGCTTCTCGTTGGCGTCCTTTTGTAGGTCGGCCAGCCGGCGCTCGGCTGCGGTCTTCTCGACTCGGAGATCCTTGGTCTCGGCCTCGATGGCGTTCAGAGCTGTTTGCCTGAGGGAGATGGCGGGATGGGGAATTCAACCCGGCTTAGCTTAGCAACGGGTTGTGTGGGGATGAAGAGGATTTGGGAACGGATTATATGAGGATTTAGGAATGGGTTTAGGGGGGATTTAGGATTGGGTTTCATGAGGATTAAGGATTGGGTTTCATGAGGATTTAGGAATGGGTTTAGGGGGGATTTAGGATTGGGTTTCATGAGGATTAAGGAATGGGTTTCATGAGGATTAAGGAACGGGTTTCATGAGGATTAAGGAACGGGTTTTATGGGGATTTAGGAATGGGTTTCATGAGGATTTAGGAATGGGTTTCTTGGGGATTTAGGAATGGGTTTTTGAGGGATTTAGTAATGGGTTTTATGGGGATTTGGGAATGGTTTTCATGGGGATTTAGAAATGGGTTTCATGAGGATTTAGGAATGGTTTTTATGGGGATTTAGGAATGGGTTTCATGAGGATTTAGGAATGGGTTTTATGGGGATTTAGGAATGGGTTTCATGGGGATTTAGGAATGGGTTCTATGGGGATTTAGGAAAGGGTTTTATGGGGATTTGGGAATGGTTTTCATGGGGATTTAGAAATGGGTTTTATGGGGATTTGGGAATGGGTCTTAGGGGGATTTAGGAATGGGTTTTAGGATGATTTAGGAATTGGTTTTATGATTAAGGAATGGGTTTTAGGGTGGGTTAGAAGCCTCCTCACCTTTTAGCCTCCTCTTCCACCCGCTGCTTCTCCAGCTCAGCCAGCTTCTCGGCCAGCTCCTCCAGCCGCTTCTCCGCGTCCTCAGGCGCCCGACGGAGCTCCTCAATCTTGGCAGCCTCCTCCTCGGCCATTCGAGCAGTCTTCTTGCCCAACGCTTTCATTCGCGAGTACTCATCGCGCAGACTGGCATCCTCAACCTCCAGGGCGGTGAATTTCTCCTTGGTGACCGTGTAGATAGCCTGCTGCTCCTGGTAGGCTTTCACAATCTCTTTATTTTCTTCAACTTTCCGTTTTGACTGCCGTTTGGCCTCCTGTAACTGGGCGAGGGCGGCGTCCAGCTCCTTCTGGCGCTGCTCCTGCTCGCCGCGCATGCTTTCAATAGTTGCTATGCACTCGCGTCTGTAGATTTGGAATAAGGCGTTCTTCTTTCGCACAATCTGATTGCACAGTCGGAGGTACTGCAGAGCTTTGTCCCGTTCGCCTTGCAGGTCCGCTTTCTGCTTTTCAACGGCTTTCACCTGGTGAAAATTTAACGAAATAAAGAAAGTAACGGGGAAAAAGTAACGATTTTTCATTTTAGCGGGAGTAACAGAAGCATCAGAAGTATTAACAAGGTTATCTAAAATTGGACGGACACATTTTTAACAAAGCATTAACGGACAATAAAAATTAGCTAAGCCTACCTGATTCACTTTCTCCAATCTGAGATCGTTAAGCGCGTCAATCCGACGGACAATTCGAGCCAGAGGGCCTTTGAAGCGCGAGCTGCCAATGATGTCCTCCAGGTATTCAAGCAGACCGTCCTCGTGCTCGTTGGGGGCGATCGGCTTCATCAGGGAGATCTGCTCGACTTCGCCCTGAAGAAAGGGCGAAAGTTTGCTTTTAAGGATAATTGATAGAATAATAGCCGCTCGGTCAGCGTTTGTAGGCTCAAAAAGACTTCCCCATCCTGCATGTTTTTTCTGAACATCTATCACACTTTTATATGTCTATCTATCTTTCTATCAATTTTTCTATCTATCTATCTATCTATCTATGTATCTATCTATGTATCTATCTATGTATCTATCTATCTATGTATCTATCTATCTATCTATCTATCTATGTATCTATCTATGTATCTATGTATCTATCTATGTATCTATCTATGTATCTATCTATGTATCTATGTATCTATCTATGTATCTATCTATGTATCTATCTATCTATCTATCTATATATCTATCTATCTATCTATCTATCTATCTATCTATCTATCTATCTATCTATGTATCTATCTATCTATCTATCTATCTATCTATCTATCTATCTACAAGGCGAAACCATCCATCCAACAAAAAGTGCTGCATAGCAACCGCCCAATTATCAACGAACCTGCAGGATGAGAAACCGATTGTGAGTGAGATCGATGCCCACACGCATAAGCAATTCGGCCACCCGCTTGTACTCTAGCCGGCGCCCGTTGACAGTATAGTACGAAGCGTTGTCTTTGAAAGCGGTTCTGGCCACGCTGAATTTGGAGCCTTCAACCACGTCGTAGCCGCCGTCCTCGCGGTCGACAATCCGCTGAAAATGAATTTCCACCGTGCAGCTGTCGATGGCGGCAAAATTCTCGCTAGAATGAATCAGCGAGGACAGCTTCTTGGAGCGAATTTTCGAGGCGCGATAGCCGAATACGAACAGCATGGAATCGATCACGTTTGACTTGCCGCTGCCGTTCGGCCCAACTATGGCGGTGAAGTTCTGGTGGAACGGGCCGAGGATTCGTTCGCCGGCGTAGGATTTGAAATTTCGGTTCACAATTTGGCTGATCATTAGGCGGGCTCGGCCCTGCGGGATTCCGCGATTTAGTAATTAGCGAGTGTTAGTTGCCACGTCAAGGGTGTACTTTTATTTCTAGATAAGGGAAGTTCAATAGTCATTGTAAGACTTCAGAATGTTCTATATAACTCACTTGCTCCTCGCCAGTCATGGGCAAATCAACTGGCTTAGGCGGGATCACTAGCGGTTGCAGGTTCATGAGATCCTGCTCGGTCTCAAGGCGTTCATCTTCGCTGGCACCGCCATCGCCAGCGCGATTGTCTGGATCATCAGCCACTTGGTCAGTCATTGGTTGGATTTAGCTGGTACTGTAAATTCCAAGTGGTTTGCTTCACAATGAATGAGCAATTGATAGATTTATGACTAAGGGTAGGTGACCAGGCAGATGCAAGATGACCTGGGTATAAAACTTTGTCTTGACTAGCCAGAGCACCTGACATGAGCCAAATCGAGCATATGTGGGACACCCTTGGGCAATGGGTCCTAGGGCACTGTCCACTATCAACTTTGGATGAGACAGTTCAGCATTCCTATTGGAGCCAATTTCAGAAAGTCGTGGACACCTTGATTTCGAATACACAAGCGCACCATAGTTTTATAAGCTTCTGCGCAGCTGTGCAGGCAAGTCTGGTTAGCAACTAGAACTAGAAACTCATCCTTTTTCTAGTTTCTAGCAGATGCTCATCCTTTGGTGCACTGGCGGCATTAATTTTTTTCCTTCTGCGCTGGACCCCATCTGCAAAACCCCCCATTGGCTCCAATAGGGTTCAGCATCCTTCAAGAGGAATAATATACAATTGCATAGGAGTAGTTTAATTACTTGGTAGATAGCATGACTTGGTAAATCAAGAGTGCATTATATATTTGCATATGCTAATGGTGATTAACATAACATACAAGACAATATATATTTATACTAATTTAAAGTGGGCTAAGATTGCTATTCAAAATTTACTAAAACACAATGTACAAACAAGTCTAAGTAGAATTTTGGTATAGAAAATATAATTATATAAAATATCTACTATCTATAAATAGCAGAAGTAATATAGGTAAAAAACCTTATAAGGCCCTCAACTAATTAAGCAATATTATAATATTTTAAAATATGAAACCTTAGGCTTATATATGTTTTACAATCAAGAGAATTATCTAAAGAATACTTTTTACAAGCATACCTTTACTGCAAATAATAGTGTGAAACATTTTGGCAACTGGTTAATAATGTTTAGGATACACAGAAAACTCAAAGAGTTGATTAATAATAGTTACTACTAATAGGCATAGCATATATATCTAATAACAAGTTGAACAATCTGGCTGACTAAGGGTAAGTTGCATAATTGGCTATGTAAGTCACAAAATTTGGCCATGTAAGTTGTGAAATTTTTATTATAAGTTGCTTAGGGAGGTAAGTTGTGAAATTGGTTAAAATTAATAATCTATTATAAAATTGGTCATAATTAGGGAAATAGCTATATTGCAAAATTATAGAAAATAATATAAACTTGTATAAAATATATTGCAAAAAAAGGTAAAGCTAAGAGGTGGCTAGTAAGAAGTGGGAAGTTTTTGTTACTTCAAAATTTTTTTAATGCAATTCATAACCTTTGTTAAAGTTGCACCAAAGTTGAATTTTTTGAATTGTGCATATATGACTAATAATATTATAAATATGCTAAGGAATATTTAAAGAAAAGTGGCTAAAGCTCTTGAGTAGTTTTTACCATAAGCTTAGCTTGAATATTCTTTACCCTGCAAAGCAAACATGTAAGTGACAATATAATTAGCGGCTAATTATAACTATGGCGCCCAAGTTAATTATAAGTACAAATTTTGTACCGTCCTTCAGTTAGCACAACGAAGCAAAAATATTTTTTTAGAAAAATTTTTATGAAGTGTGCCAGAGCTGATTTTTTTGTAGGAGGTTGTGCCACTGCTGAATTGAATGTGCCAGGTGCTTTTGAAGTAAATGTGATTGATTACAGTGATTTATATAGGTTTTAATTGCTCGATTTTTGTGCTAGATTTTGTGCTAGTAGATTGTGGCCTCATTATTAGTGTGCCACGTTTCTTGTGCGTGTTTTCCTGAATATAAGATAATTGTCTCGAGCTTTAATTCTATTAACACAAAATTAATACAACACCTTTACCGCAGGTCAGTTTTCTTTGTTATACTTTTTATATTTTTTTCCGCGCGCCAAATTAAATATTGACACGTGGCATACCGTGTCATAAAGTAATTATAATATCATTGCATTAGAAAAAGTCTGTCTTGAGCTAAACAGTGACGAATCAAATTCAATTCGTGCTATACAGGCATCTACTCTACATGAGTTAATGTAACGAAGCAAAATAATTATGAAATGAAATTTAGATATAAAACATTAGCATTGCAGAAGCATATGCTTTGTTCTATTTACAAAATACAAAATACAAAATATACAAATATACAAAATACAAAAATATACAAAAAATGTATATTCATGCACACCCTGCTTTATTATGTAATTCAGTATTTCTAAAAGATTATCGACAGTTTAGCCATGCTTTCTATTCAATCTCAGTTTCATTTTACTACCTCTGAGAACAGACTGCAGCAATATATTCAGATTCCCTCTCTATTTGTATTGACTAACATGTGTTGTTTTCTTTTGTAGTATATGTTTCTAAATAATGAAATGCCACTTTCATGTTTTTATTCATTGAATAATTTTTACAATGCATAGATAAATTATTGTACATAGGATATCAATCAAAGGCAAGCTAACATGACAGGGAAATGTTAATGCATTTAAACATTGTATTAAGGGATTGTATATAATGTTATTAAGGGACGACAAAATTTCCATTAATTGCAGGTATGACCTAGTGGGTGTTACCTACCACAACCAAGATCATTATACGATGAGAATACGTGTACGAGGTGTCTGGTACTTCTACGACGATCTTTGGCCCAAAAGCTTGCGACGCAATCGAAAGCCAATCGGAAAGCCGAGCTTGCTCATCTTCGCACGTTCTGACTGCAATTTTTGACTCTTCCCCTCTTCATGATGGCAGCCGTACCATACTGAATGTTCTATAGCTCTCTCTCCCTCTCCCGTTCTCACTGTCTCTTCCTCTCTCTCCTTCTCTCCCTTCTCCCTGCATTACTCTTCCACTCTCCATCTCTCTCTTACTTTGTCTCTCCCTCTGTGTCCCCCATTTGTTATTTCGCAATTTAACAGCTTCCTACGGGGCAATACTCACGCACCGTAGATTGAAGAGTATTTTCTTTACCTGCGTAAACCCACTGACCATATATTTTAATGAAAACTTACTCCCTCATTCCCCAAGAGGGGAAATGGAGAAGAAAGTTAACGAGAATGTACGCTCGCGAATTTTTTCCTTTTTTTCTGATTTTACTATTTACTTTTCATAGGAATGTCGATGAGAAAGTCTTTCTCAACTGACACAACTTTAACTTGGACAGATGTTTTACCCTCGTGGACCAATAGGAAGGTGCCATTGTGTGTCCTTTTTGGACATCGTCCTGTATAGCTCCCCGTTTTCATTTATTTTCAGATTTTTGTCTGGTCAAAATACTGAATTACATAATAAAGCAGGGTGTGCATGAATATACATTTTTTGTATATTTTTGTATTTTGTATATTTGTATATTTTGTATTTTGTATTTTGTAAATAGAACAAAGCATATGCTTCTGCAATGCTAATGTTTTATATCTAAATTTCATTTCATAATTATTTTGCTTCGTTACATTAACTCATGTAGAGTAGATGCCTGTATAGCACGAATTGAATTTGATTCGTCACTGTTTAGCTCAAGACAGACTTTTTCTAATGCAATGATATTATAATTACTTTATGACACGGTATGCCACGTGATATTTAATTTGGCGCGCGGAAAAAAATATAAAAAGTATAACAAAGAAAACTGACCTGCGGTAAAGGTGTTGTATTAATTTTGTGTTAATAGAATTAAAGCTCGAGACAATTATCTTATATTCAGGAAAACACGCACAAGAAACGTGGCACACTAATAATGAGGCCACAATCTACTAGCACAAAATCTAGCACAAAAATCGAGCAATTAAAACCTATATAAATCACTGTAATCAATCACATTTACTTCAAAAGCACCTGGCACATTCAATTCAGCAGTGGCACAACCTCCTACAAAAAAATCAGCTCTGGCACACTTCATAAAAATTTTTCTAAAAAAATATTTTTGCTTCGTTGTGCTAACTGAAGGACGGTGTAATACCGTCACTTATAGGCACGGCGGCTTCCATTTATTAACACATGTAGAAACCAAATTTAAAACAATTTTTAGCTTAAAATTATACTCTTTATTAACTTACTTTGAGAATCAGACCATGTCATGCCCGCAGAGGATCTTCTTTGTTTTACTTTACATTTTCATAAGCATTTGAAACGATTACAGTGATCTTGTGATGATGTAATTTTTTAAATCGAAAGAAAGACGTACAGATTTTACAGAACAGTATCCATATCGAATATTAAAGTAGGCGTTTGTTGTTGCAGTATTTCATATCAGTAGATGCATGGAGCTCATATTTTTTAATTAGATTTCTTTTATTGCCATTAACATTAGCTATAAAGATTGCCTGCACTTTCAGTAGGGCCTAAACAATGAAAATAGGTGATCAGTTTTCTTCGTTCAAGGACCTAATGATTGCTGTGCAAAGATATGAACAGGAACAGCTTAACTCTGTAAATTTAATAAAACGTGACTCCACTACGATTGAGCATGCTCAGAGAAAGAGCAAGAAGAGAGTGTTTAGGTAAGTTGAGTAGTAACAAGGCCCTAATATAACTAGCCTAATCAATAATAGCTTCATAGCTAATTTTTATGGCTCTCTAGTGATAACAAGATAAGACAATATGCATTGCCAATTCTCAACATTTAAATTGCTTGACTTAGCCATTTACCATTTTTTAAATTAAGCAATTGGGTATTGTACTTGCATTGGTCTTGGCCTTATAGTATCTCCTAATTTTATAACTTAATGAGACTAGAGCAAAATATTATATTTTGGTAGTATCTTATATAGTGCCAAATAACAAGCATTGCTTTCTAGTGTGTAAGTTGTATTAGCTATGGACCAAAGGATCATGGCTTGTTATTCTATTGTCACTTATTCTCATTTTGCTATTATCTATTTTATGTATCTAATGTACAAGATATAAGTATTAATCTAGTATTAGTCTGAGTATCAATTTGCAATTGCTTCTAATAATCCCAATGCTCAAGCCATTGCTTAAATAATTAAGACTTAGCTTGTTGAAAAAAACAAGATCTAGAAAAACAAAAACCTTATGCCTTTTTGGCCTCTAAAGCACTTGTATTTATGATTTTCACTTACAATTTATTATTAATATATACAATATTGTACCATTTTGGTACCAACACTGAGGTATTATTAGCAAGTATTAAAAAACATATCACTAAAATAATAATTTAAGAACTAGCATATATTATTTCAAAATTTTAGCAAAGATTAAAATTTTTTAAGTTTACTAGTAATGGGCATTTATTACAATATTGTTGGAGGAAGAATAGCCATTTTGTAATTTGTTATGCATAGTACATATGACAATATATTGTAGGGTTGAAATGCTTAAAGCAAAATACTTTAATACTTAACTCAAAGTTGGGATATAATTATATACTATTTTAGCTTTTCAATTAAGTACATTAAATTTAATGAAATATTATAAGGAAGGCCCTAGTAAATCATTAAAACTTGCGCAATTTTTGTTTTACTTTCTTTTATAAAAAATATAAAAATCCTATAAAATGTTTGTTTTAAATGTGCTGTATAAAATTTATAATATTTTTATAAAATTTAAATATGTTGCAATTTAAACAAAATTTAACATCTTCTAATATATGAGAAAGTGATTTTGAAGGAGGAAAAATAAATGCTGTTCACTTGCAATTAATAATAAGAACTTTGTGACTGAGTAAAAATCCTAGAGTTCAGTCTTATTACAAGTCTTATTGAATTTATGGCCATAGAGCCAGGAAGGGCCATTGTGCCAGTTGAGCCAAGTGCTATTTGGGCCAAGTGCCAGTTGAGCCAAGTGCTATTTGGGCCAAGTGCCAGTTGAGCCAAGTGCTATTTGGGCCAAGTGCCAGTTGAGCCAAGTGCTATTTGGGCCAAGTGCCAGTTGAGCCAAGTGCTATTGAGCCAAGTGCCAGTTGAGCCAAGTGCTATTGAGCCAAGTGCTATTGAGCCAAGTGCCAGTTGAGCCAAGTGCTATTTGGGCCAAGTGCCAGTTGAGCCAAGTGCTATTTGGGCCAAGTGCCAGTTGAGCCAAGTGCTATTGAGCCAAGTGCCAGTTGAGCCAAGTGCTATTTGGGCCAAGTGCCAGTTGAGCCAAGTGCTATTTGGGCCAAGTGCTATTGAGCCAAGTGCTATTGAGCCAAGTGCCAGTTGAGCCAAGTGCTATTTGGGCCAAGTGCCAGTTGAGCCAAGTGCTATTTGGGCCAAGTGCCAGTTGAGCCAAGTGCTATTGAGCCAAGTGCCAGTTGAGCCAAGTGCTATTTGGGCCAAGTGCCAGTTGAGCCAAGTGCTATTTGGGCCAAGTGCTATTGAGCCAAGTGCTATTGAGCCAAGTGCCAGTTGAGCCAAGTGCTATTTGGGCCAAGTGCCAGTTGAGCCAAGTGCTATTTGGGCCAAGTGCCAGTTGAGCCAAGTGCTATTGAGCCAAGTGCCAGTTGAGCCAAGTGCTATTTGGGCCAAGTGCCAGTTGAGCCAAGTGCTATTGAGCCAAGTGCCAGTTGAGCCAAGTGCTAGTTGGGTCAAGTGCCAAGTACATGCAGAATAGGGATTAAGTCTAGAGACTGAAGTTATGTAATTAGGGTCTGAAGTTTAGGGTTTTAGGGATCGAAAGCCGTGACCCTCTGTTTGACAAAAAACGCCTTTTGGACAAAATCAGTCCTTGCTGCTTGGCACTGTAGAATGCTACTAGGGAAATTATATAGACTAGTAGAGAGGAAAACCACTGGTACAATTATATTTGTTTTAAAGATATCACAATATTAAATTGCCAATCAAAGCCAATTCACTATGTTTTTACCTATTTTATTATTTTTAATCCAAAATTAAGCCTTCTTGTAATTGATCTTAAGCAATTACTTCCAGAAGTCCTTGATATAAACAGTTTTTGCTAATGATAATTATGTGGAAATGTACACATATATCTACTTAGACATGAGTACTAAAATTCATAACAATTCCAATTACAGTGCTGCTTTGGAGTACAGCTACATCCGTTTTGTGTGTGAGCAGCATGGTGTCTTTAAACCACGTGGACATGGAGATAGGCCAAATCAGAAGTAAGGAAAAAGTAATTTGCATGGACAGGATGCTAAATGCTATATACTTAGGTACTCTATTTGGATTATCCTAAAATGCTCCTCATTTGTAGGTCCCGGAAGCAAAACTGCTCATTTGAGATTGTAGTTGGCGCCAATGACAATGGCCAGAAGTTTTTTCTCCGAGAAATTCGAGGTGTTCACAACCATGACATACTTCCTGAGGCTTTTCAGCACACTGCTAAGCAAAGGCGGCTTTCTGATGATGCAAAGGACGAGGCCAAGACCCTATTAGACCTTGGAGCCAATCCAACAAAAATCAAGTGTCATTTGATGAAGCGAACGGACAAAGTTGTTACTTCCCAGGATGTCCAGAACCTTCGATTAGACCTAAGGAATTCAAGGCAGAATTCTCTGGGTGTCGTGACAGCAGTCATTGACATGTTGAGAAACATCCCATGTTCAACCATCGAGGTTCATGAAGTAAACAATACGATAACATCACTTGTGTTTCAGTCGGCCCAGATGAAGCAGACATTCGCTGCATATCCTGAGGTTCTTTTGTTCGACTGCGACTTACAAAGTTAACAACTGTGGCATGCCACTGTACCTTCCAATGGTGATCGACGGCAATGGTGTCAGCCAGGTTGTCGCAGTGATACTCACGGCTAACGAGGAAATGGAGACAGTTCGGAGTGCGATTCATTTTTTTAAGCAGCACTTTGACTCCTGCGACAAAGTCAACACGCTGATTGTCGGCAAGGATCTAACTGCGATTGCTGTGGTGCAAGAGTGCTTTACAAGGGCAAGAGTAAATCTTTGCGCTTTTCACTGCCTTCGGACCTTTCGCCGTGAAGTCACCGAGGCAAAGATGAACATTTCCATGGCTCAGAAGACTATAATCCTTGAGATTCTACAAAAGATGGTACTCGCAAAGCATCCTGTTCATACATGCGCAACACCCGGCCGATTCGGCCGGGTGACAGGCCTGCCAAGCAAGGGACGTCGCAAAATCGCCGATGTATGTCGCAAAATCGCCGATGTATGTCGCAAAATTGGTGAAAAACGAGGGGGTAAGTCGCAAAATGGAGAAGAATTGGGAAGATTCAGACAAAAATGGTTCGCGGGACCTTTTTTTTTGGTCCTTCCAAATTTTTGCCCAACTAAGTCGCAAATTTTTCCACTGACGAGCTATGTCGCACTTACACTGAACAACGTCGCACTTTTTGTCACAAACAATGTCGCACTTACATTAAACAACGTCGCACTGGCCGGGTAAGATTCAGGAGGTTGCGCATGTATGATCCTGTTGAGTATAATGAGCAGCTAGACGTTCTGCGGCAGCTTAATGTGACGCCCGTCATGGATTATTTTCTTGCGAATTGGCATGCGTGTAAAGAGCAGTGGGTGAAGTGCTACCGAGACACTTCTACACACTTCGGAACCACTGGAACTCAGAGACTGGAGAGTCTCCATCAGAAGGTAAAGGCTGTTGCCGGGCGGAATTCTGAAATGACGAAGTTTTTTGCCGACTTGCTGTTACTATTGGAATCAATATCCAAGAAGAGCAGGCACGCTGTGTTTGACAGCTTCAATCGCCGCGTCGTTAACCCACCGGAGGCCCTATTGCCTTTCACTAGCGTGTTTACACCCTATGCGTTCGCTTACCTTCAGAAGCAGTACCTGCAGGTTCCATCGGTTCAGCTGCATGGTGATATTGCCGATTCTCACTAAGGTATTTTGCGAGTGACCGAGACTTCATGTCAGTGCATGACGTTCCGGTGTCTCCATTTTCCTTGCCGGCACATCTTCAAATTCCGCGAGCAGAATGGCCTGCCACTGTATGACGAGGCAATGGTTAATCGCCGATGGACTCGGGCCTACTGGCTGACTAGCAATGAACAGGAGACTGATCTGCCGTTAAGAGCCATTCAAGTGACAACCAGCAGACCAATGGAGCCTGCCATTTTAACAGAAACAAGGAAGTATAGAAAGCTCCAGACGATATGTGCATCGTTGGCCGAAGTCGGCGCACAAAGTGGCATGGTTGTCTTCAGATCCAGAATGAGCCTCTTAACAAATTTGCTGCAAGCATGGAATAAGAATAAGGACGCTCGTCTCATTGTTTCCTACGCCCGAAGCGATCGGGCCGAGCGCCTGGAGGCCGAGCGACTCGAGGCCGAGAGACTTGAGGCTGCACGTCGCCTGGAGGCCGAGCGCCTGGAGGCCGACCGCCTAGAGGCCGAGCGCCTGGAGGCCGACCGCCTAAAGGCCGAGCGCCTGGAGGCCGACCGCCTGGAGGCCGACCGCCTAGAGGCCGACCGCCTAGAGGCCGAGCGCCTGGAGGCCGAGCGCCTGGAGGCTGCACGTCGCACCGAGGCCGAGCGCCTGGAGGCCGAGCGACTCGAGGCCGAGCGCCTGGAGGCCGAGCGACTCGAGACCGAGCGCCTGGAGGCCGAGCGACTCGAGGCCGAGCGCCTGGAGGCCGAGCGACTCGAGGCCGAGCGCCTGGAGGCTGCACGTCGCACCGAGGCCGAGAGACTTGAGGCTGCACGTCGCACCGAGGCCGAGCGCCCGGAGGCCGACCGCCTAGAGGCCGAGCGCCTGGAGGCTGCACGTTGCACCGAGGCCGAGCGACTCGAGGCCGAGCGCCTGGAGGCTGCACGTCGCACCGAGGCCGAGAGACTTGAGGCTGCACGTCGCACCGAGGCCGAGCGCCCGGAGGCCGACCGCCTAGAGGCCGAGCGCCTGGAGGCCGAGCGCCTGGAGGCTGCACGTTGCACCGAGGCCGAGCGACTCGAGGCCGAGCGCCTGGAGGCTGCACGTCGCACCGAGGCCGAGCGCCTGGAGGCTGCACGTCGCACCGAGGCCAAGAGACTTGAGGCTGCACGTCGCACCGAGGCCGAGCGCCTGGAGGCCGAGCGACTCGAGGCCGAGCGACTCCAGGCCGAGCGACTCCAGGCCGAGCGCCTGGAGGCCGAGCGACTCGAGGCCGAGCGCCTGGAGGCTGCACGTTGCACCGAGGCCGAGAGACTTGAGGCTGCACGTCGCACCGAGGCCGAGCGCCTGGAGGCCGACCGCCTAGAGGCCGAGCGCCTGGAGGCCGAGCGCCTGGAGGCTGCACGTCCCACCGAGGCCGAGCGACTCGAGGCCGAGCGCCTGGAGGCCGAGCGCCTGGAGGCTGCACGTCCCACCGAGGCCGAGCGACTCGAGGCCGAGCGCCTGGAGGCTGCACGTCGCACCGAGGCCGAGAAACTTGAGGCTGCACGTCGCACGTAGTGCGGAAATTTTCGTCCCGTTGAAGTAGTACGCTCGTATAATTGCGCGTTTTCATTTTTTTGCGCCTTATATCAAGCTCCATTATTTGTTGTTACTAGTGATGTATTTCGTATGTTGCCTTAAAAATTAAGGTGTGAAGGCATTTTTAGTACAATACATAAGGATCTCTTCGCTTTTCCATCTTTCTGAAATTTATCTTTAGCTGTTTACGTATTTCTTGTGCGCCTCAATGCGCACTGCTTCATTTGTCTTCATTTTTTGACATTCAGTCACGCTGGCAGCTATACAGTTAAAGTGCTTATTAAGCTTTGTACAAGCACGGTAAAAATGGTTAAAAAATTTTATTTCTCGCCATATGCTTACCAGAAAACAACCGAGACAGGATAATTTACACGAATACATTGCATACAGTTTGTACATAAAAGACGGCTCAAAGAGGATGTCAACTTAAGAGCTAGAATGGAGCTCGAAAGAGCCAGCCTTACCAAACTAACTGCGATCGACCAAGGATGATATATACATAATCCTTGCGATCGACAAGTTATCGGCCTATCGTTGTCTAGAAACGCTGAGATATCGCAGTTAGTTTGGTCTGGCTGACTCTTTTGAGCTCCATTCTAGCTCTTAAGCTGACAAACCTTTTATTAAGTTAAAAACAATACTTTTAGGACTTAGGAGTCACAATTTGGTAAATAAGCTGTTGTTAAAATACAATAATTAATTAATTAAACCTTTTTGAACCAAATTTAACGAAAACTTGTATAAGCCGATACTGACAAAATATCTTGTACACTTTCCCACAAAAAGACTTACGATACCATGCACGTGACTTGGTATTAAGAATATATTACATTAGCAGCAAGAAGCCCTGCATGTAACTAAAGTGTAAAATGACATTTCAGGATGTATTGCGTTGTGAATACGGCCGCCGTGCCCCTGGCCCTAAGTGAGGAATTACATATACGGCCGCTGTGCCCCTAAGTACAGCGTAATTCGTATTAGCATTTGGCATTAGCTAGTATGGTTGGCTGGGCCAAAATCACGTTAAGCAAGCAGCAAATATATTTTTAAATTGAAAAATTACAGATCTAATTGAGGTTTAAAATATCAAAAAGAAAAACATTACAATCAGAGCTCTGGATTACCTTTACCTTTACATTACCTATTAACATTAATTTTATTTAAATTTAAAAGCTTTTAAATTTACGACGCAGTAAAATAAAAAATTTGACATTAGCGCATAATTAGTGGGATTATTTTGGATTTCAATTTTTTCCGTTTTTATTATACTAGAATTCCCGATTTAATTAGCTAAAATAAATAATATAGTAAATAAATCCACATTTACTTACACCTTGCACTGTTCAGTATATGGGTGGGTTTTTAGTAAATCAGTATGCAAATTGGACATCGTTCTAATCTGAATGCAATTTAAGGAGCCCAGACCAGATGCTATTACCCGTGGATTGGCATCTTAGAAATTGCAAGTTCACTCTTCAAATGAGTCAACTTGGAACACTTCAAATGACTTGGAGTTTTGGATTTCATGTCTTTGTCATGCTTCAAATTAAACACTGGCGAATCCAGGGGGCTTGTCCTATTGTTCGTATCAACCAAATTACAAGTTAGTAGATGGATCTGAATCCTTATTCAAAACTAAACTGCCTTTATATCCTTTTATTGTTTGTGTCATTTTATTTTCACAGGTCGAGTAAAAATATAGGAAAAAGGTAAAAGCAATAAAAAGGAAAGTAATTGAAAAAACACAAAATAGTAAAACGAATTTACATGTAGCTCAACATTTGTAATCACCAAGTGCACAACCTTATCATCATTGATCTGCTGTGCAAAATCGCTTGGAATCGGATGAAACTTGAAAGAAATTATTTTAATTACGGTTAGTTATGCATACACGTGCAGAGGTACTCCATATAGCTTTCTGTATAGCTAATAAATATTATATAACGTTAGGGCACCCAGAATTGCGCTCGCTTTCTCCTCCCCGTGCGCTGTAGCTGTATATTAATAATAATAATAATAATAATAATTGATTACACCTGTCCCAATCGGGCCAGATGTGCAGCCAACAGCACAGCCGCAGCTATTGCGCGGCGCTTCTGAAGACTGCGTACAGCTGTTCAGTCCATGGACTGGGGGGACGCCACACCCACCTTCAATTACCCCAGCTGATGCTGGTACCCATTTAACAGCTGGGTGAACTGAAGCAATGCAGAGTTAAGTGTCTTGCTAAAGGACACAAATTGTACCAGTGGAGTCGGGAATCGAACCCCCGACCTTCAAGTTGTGAGTCCGACGCTCTAACCACTAGGCTACAACCCCCTCTGTATATTGTAAGGTGGGAGCAGGTAAAACAGACTGTTACGAATTAATATTTTTGTCCAATCAGAAGATCAGGTGTCACGAATTAGTTGACTACACATTCACTACAACGTCAGGTGTTAAATCAGTTGAGTTGGCATCTTGTCTGTCATCTTTGCCAAGCGGGGATGCGAGTCCTAGGCAGACTTGGTCATGGAACTTCGCCTCCTCCTCCAATTGGTCGGAAGCAACCAAATTGATGGCATTGAGTCTCAGCTCCAACATGGACAAGGAAGCGTACACATCTGCAACAATTAGACAGCAGGAGGTAGTGCCAGGTGAGAGTACATAAAAATTATCGAACTGAGAGCAGCAGGGGTCTCACCGTGATAGTTCCTATGGCTCAGGTCTCGTTTTTTCGTAAAGAGAGTCTCTCTCATTCTGTCAATAACGAACTTGACTATTTGGAAGTCTCTGCCTCCGCCAAAGGCAGCCTCCCTGGCTACTTCGTAGCTATCATTGAGGATGCTAACAAATATGTTAACAATGATAAACATAAGGAAGGCGATGTAGAATGAAAATGCCAGCCTTGCCAACAAGCCATTGCTAGAAACCGTCTGCATATTGAACTTGCCCAGCATAGCCGTGAACAGAGTGGACATGGAGTGCGCCATTGATTTAAAATCTTGCTGAACGGTGCCGAGAAGCAAATACATTAGGAAGCTGAATGCAAAGAAGATGACGCAGAAGACAACGCTGTAGGACTTCAGTCGGCCCAGAGAGAGACGAATAGTGCCGAGCAGGTGGCTCAGGCTGGGGTTGAATCTAAACAGACCCAATAGGGCCAATTGCAGCAGGAACGTGCCGGCACCCAGACAGTAGTAGAAGTAAAGATTGAACAACAGCAGCTGGCGAAGCTGCGGTCGGCCACCGTTGATGGCAGCCTCGAGTGCCGGCCCGGTGCCCGCCGTTTGCAATGCGTACAGAATCACCGCAGGGAGAGAGGCTGCCACCACTCCTAAGTCAATCCAGTTTTCAAACCGGCTCCAGAACCGCTGCCACTTGCGCATCCGTTTCACAAGCAAGACAAGCATCAACAGGATGACTAGACCGGCTAGAATCTCTGAGACCAAGGCGAAAACTCCCAGAGCGCCCACGTAGCGATACAGACGCGTACTAAGCAACTGTTCGCTGATCCAAGCTCCTCCGAACGACTGCAGCTCAATTGCTATGACAACTGATGTGAACAGATTGATTTCCGAATAGTAAAGATCCAACTCGATACCAACAAACCGAGTGTCGTTGTCTAACCATTTCAGCCTGCGCAATTCGTTGAGCATCGAACGGCTTTGGCTGAGGCTATTCGGCATGAGAGCGACATAGCCACCTCCCCGATATTCGCCAAATAGTCCCGAGTACCCCGCTCCATGGGGCCAGTTCATGAATGCCTGAGCCAGAGCCTCGGTGCCTGTGAAGTTGCAAGCCGCATGGCTTGACCAGTCGAAAGCGAAGCAGCCCGCTTCCTCGTATTCGGCTCGTCCCTTGGTCGAGCCTGATTGGCTGGATTGTTGACGGCGACATCGAAGCTGGCGCACGGAGAGGCGACTTAGCCGATAGCCCAATCCGTCAGAAATTAAATTAGGCGATTGGTCAGAAGCGAAAACTTCAGGCAGCAGGCTGTCATTGAGCACGCGATAAATTTGGTCGGCGGTTCCCTGAACCGACAAAAACTCTGAGTATTTTAAGTGATTTTTGATGCTCCTATGAAGCTCGTAAGTCATGGAGTCCACGTTGGCGTAGCAGATGCAGTAGAATAGCAACAGCAGCAGGACTGTCAGGCAGGCGTTCAAGCTGCTTGCGATGGCTGCCCGACGCAGTGGGTCCCGCCTCGCTTTCCTCTCCAGTTCGTGAAGATACGCAACTCCATCTGACCAATAGAAAATTGACATCAAGATGCATTAAAAATATATGAAATTGAACATACAGCGTACGACCTTACCCTGGTCAAGTGTCTCATTGTGGTAGCGGACGCGAACTAGCGGACGGTGCTCGATGTCATAGTCTTTTCGGAAAATCACTACCAAAGCAAATCCGACAATGGCAACCTGAATGTGTGCAATCGAATATTCATTCAAGCTACAATTTGGAGAATCAGAGAACCTGTTTTCAATAAGATCTCTCCTTACCTTAAGTGGCTGCACAAACAGCGCCGTCTGAACGAAAGATAAAATAAAGGATAGAAGCCACTGCTGCGACTTTTCCTTTCCCCATTGCATAGCGTAGAATACTAGGAATAGGCCGGCGGCAAGCATACTGCCCAGTACTAGAAACCAGCCGATGTATTGGCACCAATGGGGCAGCAGGTAGCGCTTTGGCTGCAAGTCGCTGTGGCTGTGCAGCACGGGTGTGCTCGCCGGATTCTTTCCTTTCGGATTTTGCATCGAGCTGCGCTTCCTCAGAACTGACTTTTCGGACTACAATAACGAGTGGCAAAACTTAGGAATGGCGCCGGCAGAATACGGGTACATGAAAGGCTACACGAGCAGCTGAGGGTCTAAGCTAAATAAGCTAAATCTGCAGGAGGGCTGTAGGCACCTTGACGCTTGAAGCGACATTGTCCCACAACCAGCGACGGGGCATGACTGTCCATTGCGCTGACTCCTGAAGCGCGTTCAGTCACTCTAAATACGGTATGCAGGCATAGACACAAACACACGGTGCGCAACGGAATTCCAGTATAGCACCCAATCACGCACTCACATAGGGTGCACAAGCGGTAGTTCCAGGAATGTACACTCTCTATGCCTTGGGGGGTTGCCCTCATGGGCGTAAATTGCACAACTGGCTCAAAGCCCAACCAATTCGTGCACAAGGCCCCAAATTAATGTGACCCTGCACACGAAACCGCGCTAGGCAAATAAACGACCTACAACGCGGGGTCGAACCTGGACCAGTGGCACACAAGGCAGACGCGCTAGACCGCCGAGCCACGCGCCCCCCCTGCAGCTGAGGGTCACTCACCAATTCATTGCCAGTTGAATCGTTTGAGTCCTCTTTTACGCCAATTGCTTCTTGATTATCGGCACTATTTTTGCATCTCGACTTCAAAAAGAATATAGTGACTGCCGCCGACACTGGAATCACAACTAGAGCTCCCAGAATCGATGTGATGATGGTATTGACGGTTAGAGTGACCGGGCCAATTGTGATGCTGCCAGATGCCGTCTGACCGCCCTCGCCAACGCCGTAAAACATTGCATTCGAAATCATTGTCATGAACAGCAGGCAGAAACAGACGCCGAATCGTTGCAGTCGAGTGAAATTCGTGTCAGACTTGCGCTTCACAACTGACATCCACAAGTGATCATCTTGAAACTTTCGCTTCAGATTGCTGGTCACGAATCTTGGGTGGAATGCTAGCTGCTCCTTGGTTGCTAACCGGATGCTAACGGGAGGCTCGTACGCTGTGACTGGCTTCTCATTGATGAACACGTAGCTAAATGGTGAAAACACAATTTGAGAAGCGGCTGGAGGTACGGAATGTAAACTATCTAAAAGTGGAATCGAACCTCTGCTAGGACTGTCGCAACCGGTTTCTGCTCTCTTAAGCGTCTTCAGGCGACCTCACCTAACCACTTGGCTGTCTTCCACCTCTAGCTAGCTTAACAGCACTCCTATTTATGCTCAACGCTTTGGTGTAGCACAATTTCTGAGTCTCTACTGCAAGTTTGTAGCGCTTTTTACTAACTTTCCACTTGCAGTAGACTATCTCTTATACTGAACATGTAAAATTTACCTTTACAAAGGCTTCAAAACTCACGTGGCATTGTATAGCTGGTCGGTAATGGCTATCTTTTTCAGATGCCACGGTACTACTGGACGCTCACCGTCCAAACCGACCGCGATTCCAACAATGTCACCCAAGTGATTTGCAGTGGTCATGCTGAAGTGGTCAATGCTACCGCTGAGCTGGTTCTAAAATTAATGCAACAGTGGCTAAGATTAGAATACGGTTTTATTGACAAGTTGGGGTAGGTCCTAGCATTGTTCACCTGCCGAACTCCATCTGAAAGGATTCTGTAAGGCTCGCAACCTGTAGCCCCTGTGATGCCGATCACAGGGCGTCCAGTCGTGCCGCAGCCGCTAACACTGTCAGTAAACACATCGATCAAATAGCTGAATGAGCATTTTCGATCATCCACTAGGGGTCGGTATTCAAACTGAAAGCGATTGTATCGTTTTTACGTTATAACTGTGCGCTTTTCAGGAATAATTATCAATCAAATTAAATATAAAAGCGCTTGGTCCCACCCGTTCTTGGTCCTTTCGGTCAACGCGTCGCAAGATCACGGAAATTGGTATGAAGATGATCCACAGGGCAGCTACCGTGGCCACCACGGCGGCACTATCAGCCAGCGCGCCCTGCCAGTTTTCAAACAGAGTGCCAAAGTCGATCAGATTCGGCATTACATTTAACCCAACACCGAAGCTTCCAAACAGATTGCTAGTAAACCGAGGCCTAGAGGTCTGGTCGGGTGTCTCCGCGCGGCACACGCTCTCTGCTGGTGCTACCCAAGCCTCCACAGAGGAATCCCAGATGCGGCAATCGAACAAAGAGAAGCCAATGTCGTATGATAGAATCGGATCAGGACAGTAGGCGAGATTCACAGCTCCGCTTGCGTCCCTATGGCATTCGGCTCGACCAACACCAATAAAATAGGTCTCGTTGGGTGCAGCCGGCAGGTAGAACGAGCCTTGGGTAAGGTTCATCAGGTTATCGTGCGGAGTCGGTAGACGCCCCAGTTGCACTTTTATTCGAAGCTTCTGACTGCTGTTAAGTGGGACGACGGTTACTTGAAGGATGCCCCGCGTCGCATTGATACTGTGATAAAAGTTCAGCCACCGGTCGCTTGGGGTTGCATTAACTGTTGTCAAGGCACCGGGAGTAGCCGGAAGTGAAAACTGGAATGAGTCAGAACTAACGGCTCTTCGGGACCGACATCCTTGTCTGCCAATCATCAGCACGGACGAGGCCACCCGGCTCTGGTTCTGCCAAATGTAGGGGCTCCTGCTGGAGAATGCAACTTTCACGGCCGTGCAGCCACTGCTCGTCTCTGGCAAGCTGACGTCACCAAAGTTGGACTGAAAAAAGCTAACATTTGCTACGGCGCTGTCGTTGAGTTTGAGTCCCTGAACTGACAAGGCTTGGTCCGAGATGGAATACACACCGGTGTCGTTTAGAAGTATATCAGTCGCCAAGTCGACCGCATTCAGGACTGTCTCAATAACCCGCCGGATTCGGGAGTTTACAAGCACGGTTGCTGCTGAACAAGTCGTATTCGAATCCTCAACGCATTCTTCCGACTGGCTTGGCGACTTTACCGTGATATCGGACGCAAACCAGATGTTCGATCCGGTGAAAACAATATCTGCAGGGTGCCATTAAAGGACCCCTAGTAATAATGGACGTTTACACTTAAAATAAAAAATGTTGAATCCCAACCAGCTGGTTAGTCCGCACTCACCCGGTCCCAAGTAGGGCTTTAAATCTGCTGAAAGTTGACTGCTGAGCCGGGAAAAGCTTTGAGTAATTTCTAGCAGCTTTTTCGAGGACAGCTCCTGGAATGAGAAAATTTTCGAATCTTATCAATCGATTATAACTCGCATTTATTTATCACATTCTGGGCATACATTTTGAACTCATCTAACCTGGGACTCCAGCGTCACTTGGAATACCCTATTGACCGGAACTGTATTCCGTAATAGTTCGTTTGTCTGTTCCAAGTCTTCCGGTGTGTCAACAGAGAAATTAAAAATGATTGATATCATCTTGGAGCGCAGCTGAAAAGTTTCAACGCGCTATTGATGGATTCATAATGCAATATTCCTGATTTTCCCTAGGCTACCCAAAATTTTTGACACTGCTATCATTCGCAACAGAAAACACTCGAAACGACTAACTTTTGTCATACTGCGATGGAAGGCAGCTGTCTCGGCACTCGTAGCATTCGGCCCCTCAGCGTCCTCGTTCTTTGCGTTCATCACGGATGCCAGGCAAAGAATTGTTGTAGCGGCTGCCTGCTGGTTTCCACTCGTCAGATGCTGCTGCAATTCGTCGTTGGAACCGTCGAATACTGCCGTCAGATTTGCCAGCAGTTCGGCTGCCGGAATCGGCGGTGGAAATACCTGGCCGAATTGGGAGTTTTTGGCTGTATAAGTTCTCCTGTGTGTAGAATCTCTAAACAAAACTCTAGGGAACAATTTAGCTCGTATGCTTCAGTCTACCCAGCTGAGATCGGGTACCAGTTTGAGCTGGGAAGTTTAGGGTGGATGTCGCGGCCCCTGCAGCCCGCCAGGACTGAGCAGCTGTGTATTGGGCTGACTGAACATCTGGTCTGATGTTTAAACTTATCAATTTTACGCTCATAGAATCTCCATAGTCCAATAACTTTCTGTATTCTAGAGCAATCTTTAGATAGATACATAAACGCCACCGGCGTAACTCACCACAACGTCAAATACAAAGGCAATCTTATCACCAAGCCTGTCAATAACGTTGATATAAGCATCTGATTGGTAGCCCCTTGTGGCCGAGCCCACAGGAAGAAAAACCAGCGGCGAAACGGCTGTCGGACCGTAAAACAGCAGAATGGTGCGCTGAGCACCCTTTGGTCGGATTCGATATTCGTAGGTGAGTCTGGACTCGGTCACATTGAACTCCTGCCAGGCCCAGCAGGACAGCCTGAACTTTGTCGTCATTGCAAATCCGTGTTTTGGTTCGATAGTGCAGTTGCCGCCGCTGGCAGGCTTATTAACAACAAAAGTCTGTCGTACAGGAGCATGATCCATCTGTAAGTAGCTTGAACTCGATACCTGAATAAGGTACTCAACACCGAGTAGCATGGTGTTTGCTTTTCTGATAATTTGGTTCTTTGGTCCACCTATTGGAACATAATGGAAAATGGAATATTGCATTAGAAGTGATACGAATAAGTTTCAAGAAGAAGAAAAGAAGGAAGTGATTCCAATCGACAACTTACCAATCTCCGTTACAAGCTCCAAGTTGTCGGGAACACTGGCAAGTAGCGGCTGCATCGCCCAAGAGTAGAATAGGTGTGAGAACTTTGTGCCGCAATTGGCAAAACAAACTGCCTCGTATGTTAGGCTTCTAGAGCTGGATGCTTTCTCAGCGCAGTTGCTAACGCATCTAAAAAATGAGGGAACATCGATGCTAGTTATTATTTTTTTTAGTTAGTTGACCAGTGCAATATATATTTCTACTTCAACAGACCTCAACTGAATTTTTGCTGGCTCCTGCGGTCGAACAAACAAGGTCCATTCGGCTTTCGCTGTTCGCCAATCTTTCTGCAGAATTGCTCGAAACACGTAGGTCGAATTGGGCAACAGGTGCCAGGTGTCCAAATTCAATACTGATGCATTGGTTGCGTTGCCTTGTAAGATTACGCCAACACCACTTCCAAAGCAACCCGCGAATCCAGCCAAATCAACTAGGCTGGGAATGGCAATGTGTCTTGTTAGGTCGTCATGGTGTGAATGCCGCTCTGAATCTTGCGAGCAGATCCAGTAAAATTGCATTGCACTGAAATTGCCCTCTTCAACATCCCAGTCTCGAGGAGACAATGCCAGTCGTACGCTTTTGTTATAATCAACTAATGATTCAGCCTCGCTGAAGTTAAGCGTCAAAGGTGTTCTGCTGATGTTGAGATAGAAAGCAAACTCAGCTGAAACTGGGGGTGTCACGGCAAGCATGGAGACATTGAGCACTACCCGTTGCAAGCCATACCACAAACTGCGAGCTGGCAGGCGCAGTGTAAAAGAGTCTGGAAGAGAGAGACTTGTGACCGATCCAGATTGTGTCTCGACGCGCCATTTGCGCACTGTAACGCTTGTCTTCGAGCAATTAAGCTCGGGACGACCCTGAACAATAAGCTCCTGCGATCTCATGAGTTCTAGTGGCGTCTCGGGGTCCCACTGGACAAGCTGGCGACCTTCGTAGGAGAAGTTGAGCTTCGGTGCCTCGCACATCCAGTCAAGTACCAGAACGAGCGTCTCTGCTGTGTCGTTGCTCACATGATTGAAAGCGAAAACACTGGCGGAAAAGCTTCCTATCCAGGGGTACACATGCGCAAATGTCACCGATAATGTGTCGTAGGAGATTTCTGTGAAGTTAATCCCACGAGCCAGTGAATAGGACCTGCACAAGTGTGGCACTCCGAAGCTCGCAAATTTCGAGTCGCCGAAGTTAACAACAAAACAGCCGTGCGTGCCAAATCGAGTAATATTTAGAAAGAAGAAGGTGCTATTGGATAGCAGGGCAGATCCATTCGTTCCAAAGCTGCCGATGATTACAGCATCCAATACGATATCGACTGTGATTGGTAGCACTTGGAATGAGACAAGATTGGAACAATTTAGTGTGAAATTCTGCAGGCCCAAGGCATCTCTCGTAAATGATTGCGACAAGGATACGTCCGAAGCGTTGTCGATGCTGGAGACATAAACATATCGCGAGCCAAACCTGTCCCACTGAAATACACAGTGAAGATTTGTTAGGGTCACTATTTTGCTGGTAAGACGGAACATCACCTCAGCTGGTGTATATAGAACGCTAGAGTTGTACTCAAGTACCAGACCTCGGACAGCTTCTTGCACCACAGCAGGACCAAAAGTAATCGAAATGTTGCTGACGTCATTCCATGCCGCAACGGTTAAAGTGAAATTTCCAACAGCCGCAAACTGAAGAGTCACCGGGCCTGGACTAGCGAGGATTTTAATGCGCCCATCGCCACAATCAACACCAGCTCGCACGGATGATCCGGCGCTCAAACTAAGAGAGTAGCTACCCGCTTCTGCTTTCATCAGCGCTTTAGGTCCCGTCCAGTTGAGTCCCTTTACAGCCTCCTGACAGGAAATGCTTACATTTGAAATAGTTTCGTTTGACACCATGTTCCAGCACGTGACCATAAAAATCTCTGGGCCTAAAAGAAGGTCTCTACTGCACGCAAAAGGCAGCTCAACACAGTTGGAAGTGATTGCATGTGTGTTGATTGAATTGCCGAAACTTGTCACGCAGGTCGCATTAGTTGGCTGCGGATCAGGATGGTACAGTGTGGCGCTCGTGTTGTTTTCAGACAGCTCAACAAAGACTCGCGAATGCAAAGACAACATTCGAACTGGGTTTTGTACAATTATATCTTTCACTTCAGCGTGTGATCGCGTGTGATAGTTGGCAGCAACTGCGCGTAGTGAGTAAAGTCCCGGCGAGTTGAAACTCACGTTTAAATAATCGATCTGTTGCCACGCGCGCAACTGCGCATCCGGCAGAGTTTTCGAGGTTCCATTGCCAAAATCCAGCTCGTACTGGACGTGACTTCCGCGAACCACTGCGAGTATAAGACGGACTGTCTGGTTTGTGGCAGCAACCGAGCTGCTCACATTCAGTTGAAAGCCGGTCACATTCTCCTGCAGGATCGTATAGAATGACCTACTGAAGCTTGACATCCGGTTCCAGCATGTTACGTTGGCTATTGCAAACGGAGCGACTGACGTGAAAGTGAGGGTTTCGAGGCGAGTTGCCGTCGGAATCAGGACAGCAGTCAGATTTCGTGCCGGAGTGTCCGTTTGAATCTGTATAGTGCAAGAAAATGGCAGATTCGAAGCGCTGCTCCCTTTCAGCATTCCGAGATGAAAAGTGGCATTCAAAGGAGCTGGCTCGGGATAATACATCATTGCTAGGCTCAAGTAGTCTTGCAGCTCAGGTACAACCTCGATAGCCCCGGAGGACCTCCATTCAGAGACCTCGTTGACGATCAAGCAAGTGAAGTTGAACAGTCCTACATCATTATCGAATGTCAGATTCAACAGGGCAGACGCAGCTGAGAAGTGCCTCACATGGCCCGCTTCTTGCCAATTCCAACCCACAGAACGGGCATTGCTAAAGTTGGCGAGCACGGACAGAGCGGAGCCGCGTTGCCAGCCAGCATTGACAGTCAACGTTTCGTTCGGCCTCACAAAAACTTTAGACAAACTGCAACTTGCATTGGCAACTGGCACTTCAGAGCAAGACAAGTTTTGATGTAGTGCGGTACAAAAGATGTTGTTTGACAGATGGCTCTCAGTGTATGAGGGCTGATTGCTGTCGCTGAAGTTGGCACAAAGACGGCTGACGTTGGGACAAATTTTGGAGCTCACATTAAAGATGTGAGTGCACTGAACGATTCCGGCATTGCTGAGACTCTGGCGCAGCTGCTCTGGTCTGCAGAAAGTGGAGACAGCGCGATCAACAACTTGGAAATCAGAGCCAGAAGCTAAGAAAACAACTGGATTGAAGTTGGTCCTCGGAGATTCTACCTCAACCACTGGAACTCCTGATCGAAAATTTAGCGCATATTCTGCCCTCAGCTGTGCTGGATACCGACGAATCCACGTGTCGTTATCGACCTGAAACGCAATACCATGGACCTCAACGTCCGCCTCGGGGCTGCAGTTACGCGGAAGCCTGCTGCAGGCGACCGTAGAATCTGGAGCATCAGCAAATGTTAGACTGGCATTGGGTCCAGCACTGGCCAGCGAGCAAATGTAGCTGAATGATTCACATGAGGCTAAATCTAGCATCACGGATGCGTTCAAAACCACTCGAGTACTTGCGCCTGGCTGCACAGATTCTCTCGATTCGATAAAGTCAAAAGATGACGTGTTAAAATTTGCGCACTTCGACTGCACGCAGCTATGATTGTGCGTGCAGTTGGTCGGGCACAGAAGCAGTTGGGGCAATGCCTGAAATTCGTGGCAAATTACTTGTAAGATAAAATAAATATCGTTTGAAAAGAGAGCAGTTTCCCTATCTTACCAAAAAATTCGCATCGGGCTGGGCCACTTCCGCGATGTGAATGCCGCTAGCTGGACTTAATGAGAAAACCAGAGCAGCTGTGATTGCGGTCGGCACTGTGCGAACCAAAACTGCAGGCTCAATCAACTGCAACGATGAGACGATGCTGAGTACCGGCTGACAGGTTTTCGGAGTTTCCAGGCAAGCTTCGTTGTTCGCTAGCTGATAGTCGAAAAATCTCGACGAAACTCCGGGAGCAACAAGCACGCAGACCTTCACTTGAGAGCAGAGACCGCCGGCTGGCTGTCTAACAAGGGCTCCAATAACAAGGTCGAATGCGTCGCCAACACTGCGATCAGAATGAGTGTCTCCGTCGATCAGAAAGAAGCTCAACGCCGATTCGTTGAACTGCCCGTTAGGCGATGTTAAACGAACCGCGAAGTCGAAGTTCGAACGCGGTGAAGGTGCTGCGGTGAGATTTGTACTTCCATTGAGAATTCGAATCCTTGCTGAGAAGGTCAGGTTTGTTGGAACATCCCGGATTGCTGACAAATTACTCTGAATAGATGCAGCTTCAATTGCAGTGTCCATCACTGAAATACGAATGTTTTAATAAGTGAGTTGCCTCTCTGTAAACTTCAAGATAGTATTGCAGAAAAGCGTAGCAGAGCACAACAATGCAAACAATAAAACTCACGAATCTTGCACTCCGAAGCGAGAAGAACAAATCCAGCTCGGCAATGGCATCGAGTGTCGAATAGCGGTCCGTCAGAACGGCACACAGTATTCGCCGTGACTGTGCATGAAAGATCTGTGTAGCATTCTTCTCCTAGCGCTCTTGCTGAAACAATAAGAAAATACGATCTATGGTTAGGCTGTTCGTTTTTTCTTGACATTAAAAAATCTTATATTTTGTAACATACGTTGATGAAAGTAGCTCTTTTGAATGATTCGCATCAAGATCAGAGCACCGGAAGGACTTGTTGACGACCATCTGATCGAGTCACTCCGGTTGGGCGATGCAGAGCCGGTCAGCTTGGTTGCGAAGCAATCGCTGTTGAACCACCAGCCACTGCCCCCGGCTTGAGCGCACGATTGCGCAACGCCGAAATCGTAGGTGGAAAATTTCGACGCGTTGTGCGACTCGATCAGATTCTGGTCATTGTAGTCGCTCCTACATTCTTCGACGTGAAGTTGGAAATGTTGAAACGATGGAGTCAGTTTGATCGCAGTGCACTCAACGTATCTGAAACTGCCATCAGATAGCCAAGCATCAATGCGCAGGTAAAAGTCCACGATGCTTGAGATGTCGCTGATGGACTGAAGGCCAAGCCACGTCAAATTGTCCATCTGGAAGCCATTCTGATATTGCATCATGGAGACATTCATCGACACGCTGGTGTTGAGGTTTTTGTAAATAATCAACCAGTGGTGGTAGCACTGAATTCTTTTACTGCCAAACCACGAGAAGTTTTGGCCAATACAGTTTGGAGCTAAACATTTAAAAGGTTGACAATATTTTTAAGATTGATTGCTTGAATTTTCACGCAAAACTGAGTCGCTATTTGCCTGCTTACCAGCCAGGACGCAGCCGTAGAGTGCGAACTTGAAAGCGCCATGGATGCTGTACGCAGTCGGCATCAGACGGACTTGCTGGGTGGCAACCATGGAGCGAGATTGGAACAGAAGCGCCTGGTTAAGCAGATCGCGCCTGTTCTGCGTTAGCCCCTGGGTCTGGAATTTCACATTTTTGCTTTCTCATAAAACATGTGGCTAGTAAAAATCACAGCAGCCTTCATGGTGAAAGCAAAAGGCAAACGCACCCGATTCAGGCTCAGATAGAATGCCGCAGTTGACCAAGCCATCTGCTCGGCGTCATAGTACAACAGCAGTACAGACTCGTAGGCCATTGGCTCGCCTGTGCTGCTACAAATATTGTTTCCCGCGCCCGTCACAGAGAAACCACTGACTCTAGCCAGCATGCTTAGCGTCACCTGAAATAGGTTGGATTCAATTTTTAATGAAAGCATTTCAAAGCATGAAAAACAGATTAGATGCAAGGCTCCAACGCGGCTTCTCACAGTAATATAAAATCCGTTAAAGTAGCCATCGGACCGGCTAACAGTGGGAATCGACAGAAGTGCATTTGTGCTTCCATTTGTTGTGTTTCCATGCAGCATCATGCTGACATTGGGCATAGAGTTTACAGCCAGCCAGCAGTCCTCTGTAGATTATTGAACGCGAGGCTTAGCTAAATACAAGCTATAAAGACAATTTCTAAATCGCTAAATCACTTCTCTGAACACAGTTGCTACTTACGGCGACAGACTTGTTCAACGAAGAACGAATTTTGCTTCCACACTGGCTGGAAAGTGAGCGACAGAGTGTCCAATTCTGATTGATAAAAATTGCTGCCAGTAACCTCCAGACTCTTGCAGCCGCCCGCCTGGCATTTGCGCAGCGCACTTTGAATAGAATCAGCGTGGAGAAGCTGCTGGCTGCCCGCGGACATTGAATAGTTATAATAAACGTTGTAGAATGGATTGACACAGGTCAGCTTCTGCGCCTCATCTGAAATGAAACAAAGCCAAATGCGCCAAAATTAAAGTACACTTCTCTAAATAAGATAGCAATCAAACATAATTTTGATTGCTACTTTATTTTTCAAGGGTCTCATTTAAAGTGCCTCAAAAAAGCACTTCGAAAAACTAAAGGAAACCACCATAAGTAGTAGTCCGCGGTAAGAGCTCCATCGAAATGCCGACGTGAAAATTAAGGCTAGAATCTGGAGTGGTTCGACATGCGCGCTGGGGCTGGTCTTAGGCGTTGGACTGGGGTAGAGGGGTACTGAGGTTTTGGCTGAGAAAATAAGGAAGAGAGTACGCACACCCAGACTCCACAGGGGCTGAGGTGGTTGGCCTCGGACCCTCGCATAAAACTAGCCCGGCTCTCATTGTACATTTGTACACTGTGGCAAGAGTAGGACAGGGAAGAGATTTAGATAAGAAGGGTGCCCGCGCATTTATTTAATCACTGTATCTGTATCACTGTAGATAAGAAGCCATCGTATAAAAAACGAAACTATACCCAAAAACTACACAAATCTCTCACCCGCTTCAACCTGGCAGAGAATGTGACCCCGGAAAGATTCGCAATCAACGGCAGTCCAGGCCTCCTGCGTGAGCCTGCTGGCAGCGCAGGCGCCCGACCCGGATGGTTCACCGAGGCTCCAGTGAGTCCACTTTGAAAGGCTGGCATTCGCTTCAGTTAGCCACTGGCCGCTTGGCGAGCGGAGCACCGAACCGATGTGGAATTTCATCTCAGGAGGCTGAGGTGGCTCTGAGCCAACCCCTGAGTCTCTGCACAGCATATGTTAAAAAAGCATTAAGCCGTTTGTTGTTTATTTAAGTAATGGAAAAAATTACTAAAATTAGATTTCAATTAGAGAAGACACCTCGAGATTTACACACGAGTCCTAGCCTACTTGAATAGCTCGTTGTCGGTGACTTAGGGAATGACTGCTCAAGATGTAACTACACTTACAAAGCGTGATCAATGTACGCCAATCTCATAGCCGAGTAATCCGGGTACCCAATTGGCAGAAATAAACTGCCAGACTTGTCCCAGTTGATGCCGCTGCAGTGAGCGCTAGCTACTGAGAAAGGCACCCCGTCCTGTCCATCAACGAAATGGTGCCGGCAGCGACCTTCCAGATAGTAGAAGTTTGCTGGACAGTCTGAAATTTTTAGTCAAAGTTTATAACTAATATGTCAATTTTGACAACTACGCAGCAACATGTGAGCTGAGGAGACATCCACCTCCGGTTAAGCAGCCAAAAATGGTGATTAAACTGAGCTCGGAGACTTCCGACGCATTCGCTTCGAGTCGGCCTTGCCTAGCAACTAAACTGCGATTGAGCCAGACGTTGTTTGTACCATTCGAGACAGTGAGAACCTGCAAATTAATGAGTTTAACCATCTTAAACTTTATCTTGCCTCCAAAATTGTTGTTAAAAACTTGATCACCTTACCAGAGTATCCACACTTCCATTGATTGACAATCGAATGCTGGTCTGATTGAGACTAGTGTTGACTCTGACAGTCAAATTAGTGACATAATAGAGCTTGTCCAGTTGAAAGTCCACCCGCTTAATGTTAAGTTGTTCTAGCTGATTGACTTGAACATTTTGGGCGGCTATTGCGGGACACTCTGTGGAAAAAATGGTAGCAAAATGACGCAAAACCATACATGCAGAAAAGTTATTAAGAGCCTAGGTAAACAGAGAAGCTTCCCTCACCAACAGGAAATCCCAACAATGCGATTCGAAGTTGGGCGTTTCCATAGTAACTAGTTGGCCTGAATACAACAAACTTGGCTATAATGGGTTGCGGCAAGTCTTCCACAAAGCTCAATTCAGATATGACGGAACCCAGTAATTTACGATCGGGAAGTGAAGCTCTAGACACTTCGACAGGCTTGTCGTGATCCTGGTAACCGTAGAGTAGTTCATAACTACTCACATAGGACCCATTGAAACCGGCTGTGACCACACTGAACAGCCTGTGCGGTACCGGAAGGCTGATTCGAACTGTCGCATTCACTGGCAGAGGGAAGGCCGACCCGCTGAGCAGACCCAGCGATGCAGGGCCCAGCATCCAGCTGCTGCTGTTGGCCGGCCGACGCACCGTGTACTGGTGAGGCCACACTGGCACCAGCGGGGCCACAAGCTGATCAGCCCCTGAGCAGCCGAACATCTCAAATTTCCCGGCGAATCGGCCGTAGACGCGTAGCGGATAAAGTCGAAATACGCGGCCAATAATGGGAGTTGAGAGCTGCTCAATTGATGAGGCGCAGTTGCTAGGATAACTAACCGGTCCGCGTAAAATCTGGCGCACAATGCGATGTTAAAAATTATGAAACTTAAGGAAAATAAAAATCAATATCAAAATTGAAAATTGATCTCAAGGCCACTCACAGCCGGCGCCAGTGCCCAGTAGATACCGTTTCTAGAGTACAAAATCGAATAGGCCAATACGGCTTCCCTAGTAATGATTTTGGGCAGGCAGAAGACCCCGGACATCGCTACAGTTCGCACAGTGGTGACTGTCTCAAACTGCACCTGCAGCCATTCGTCCAGACCGCTGCTGGCTGCCCTGTAGAAACCGTGGCTGCCGACGCTCGCACCTGGCAATTCGTGAAAAAAATTGCTCGAGTTGCAATCGATGCGACTGACTAAGGCGACTTCACGGATCACGTCAATTAGGCCACTCAAACTCACCGGGCGAGCTGAATCCAAATTTTACTTGCTCTGCGGCACTTCCAGGCAAGCTGGACTTTGACGTGATGTTTGCAGTGGCAAATTCTTCACTGCCAGCTGGGCCGGCACTCAGCAGCGGTTTGTCGCAGTTGGGGGCTGAAGTTTAAGAGTGATGCCATTAAATAAGAGACTGTCTGTCTGTCCTGTCTGTTTGTCTGTCAGTCTGTTTGTCTGTCTGTCTGTCCATATGTTTGTATGTTTGTCTGTCTGTCTGTATGTCTGTCTATCCGTCTGTCTGTCCGTCTGTCTGCCTGTCTTTGAGTCACTGCAGTTCTTGCAAATTAGGAAACGCAAATATTTTTAGGCAGGTTAAGGAGAACTTTCTGGTCCGACTCACGATAGCAACGCCACTGAATAGAGGGAATCAAATTGGCCGTCACAGTTTGAGAAGCAGCCGCAGCAGCTTCAGCAGCAGCTCTGCTCAGAGTAGCTGGGGAGTTCCTAAAAATTACAGCCGAGCAGTTCCCAGTCTGACTGCGCTGACACCAAAGCAAAGGCTTGAACGGGGGATCCGACGAACTGAATGTGTTGATAGCGGATCCCGCCGATTGCTGCAGTGCCATGGCGTACAATTTCTGATCGCAAGAAGCGCCTGTTTTCCAGCCAAAATGTGTTTTGATTTCTTGCAAAGTGTTTGACGCTCAGTTAGCAACAAAATGTTTACTCACCGCCGGTCAGAGCTGGCACCTCGCACACAAACGGATGGACACGGGCCTCACTGTCGCACGGTATAGTCGACCATTGCATCCTCTCGCCAACCTCCGCCACAACGCAGCCATTGACGGCAGCGGCTTGCCAATTGTTCAGGTGAGCCGCCAGCGGCTTGCCGTCGGTGAATTCAAAGCGACCGCTGGAGCTGTTGAACTGGCCGTCGATGTGGACGAATTGGTAGGCTTGGATTGAGCTGGAAAATATGGCGAAAAAAAATTGCTTTCGCCATTAAGCTTAGACAATCCTTCAACGGTAGAATGAAGCGGAACTTCGCACTTACCTGCCACGCAGCTTCTCGAAGAACAAGCCGAATATTCGCACCTCGGCCTCAGTGGTCATCCTGGCTAGCTGGCCTCTGCCGTTCCAACTGATAGATTGGCAGATTCGCCGGACTAGTTGCCTGTTGGCCACGGTGTGGGGCTCGGGTGTTTCTGAAAACGGCGCCCAGTAGCAGAGACTGCCGTGGCGCAGCGTGTTGACTGGGCAGTCTAGAAAGTGAATTTTTTATACTTGGTACAGATTAGAGTTAGGTAATCATAGATAGCTCGTTTATAGCCTGTTTATAGTCTGTTTACCTGTCATTTTGCATCCGCGAATTTTCAATTCGATAGTAGTCTGATCTGGTTCAGAAAAATTAATTAACAACTTGTGGGTTCTGAGCATCCTGGGTAGGTACTGCTGTAGGCCGTAACTGCAGTTGAAAATCTAGAATGAGATGGATGGTAAGGATGACGTAATCAGTTTCGTAGATGCTTGTTAAAAGCAAAATTTTGATGCCTTGCAAGTTGAGCTCACAGCTGCTGAGCCGTGTAACGTAACCGGGACAATGCCGCCAGAGCTCAGATCCGCGTACGCAATGCTAAATGTCGCATTCAATGGAACTGCTGCATCAATTCTCCAGCCAGTGACGAAATGCGGTCTAGTCAGCGAAATCTCAACTGTTGTCGGCGAGACCGCAGTGATCGACAAGTCAGTTGAACTGATCCAATCGCAGTCTAGAAATGGAAAAGATTTTCTGTCACCTTAATTATTACGAAGATTTCATTGAATTGCATGCAAGCCATCAGTAGCTCACCCTCTGGATAGCCGAGCAGTTCCAGCCTCAGCAAACGCCTGTTCACAAATCCCACCGGGAAAATCCGCAACAACTTCGCTCTGATGGGAATTGTGAGCGGCATTCGGACAGCTAGCTTGCTCCCACCAAGTCCAGTTTCAATTGTCTGTAAACGGCAGAGAAAAGCGATTTCATGCATGCATATAGAAGATAGTGAGTTGACAGAACGGTAGAAAATATCAGTTCATGCTGACCACTTAAACTGGCTAGCTCTCCAGGTCAGACTTACAGAGTTAAGTCCTCTGGAACCGTAGTACGTTAGATTAGTTAGTGCAGTAGCATTATCGCCAAACTGAACTCGAACCGACGTCAAATAAGCATCGTAACCATTAGCAACTGAGTCTAGAACGCCGCTTCCTTGCCAAACAAAGCCGGCAATCACGTGGCGTACGTCGAGCCAGATTTCTAGGAAAGCGTCGGCGTCGGCGCCTAAACAAAGTTAAGTTTTAAAAAATAATTAGAAATTCGGTAGAGCGCTGAGAGCAGCGTCTAGGCTTCAACCAAGGACAGTATATAACAACTGGATTGTTAGGCTGACACTAAAGCGTGCCGATTTTTTGCTCCAAAAATCACCGATTGATGCTCATTGTCTAGAGGTTTTTCAATCCAATCAGACTCCTATACCAGTCCAATGTCAGCCGTCCCCCCAGCTTTTCCTACCACTCCAAGCCAGCCTAACCCCTTATATAGATGGCAAGCGTTCTTTCTTGGGAAAATCTACGGCTGAAAGATTAGACATACTTTTTTAAAGCAAAAACAATTGACCGTTCAAAGGCTGGTCAGCATGTCTGAATTTCAAGCAAAATGATTTCTCAAAACTCTGTATATAAACTAGCAACTAGCTTATGGTTCTGTCTAAACTATTTTTTAATGACTCATGGAATCATGTCTCATGTAGCCATGTCTCATGTAGTCATGTCGTTTGTAGTTGTGTTTCATGTAGCCATGTCTCGTAATCATGTCTCATTTAGTCTTGTCTCATGTAGTCGGGTCTCTTGTAGTCATGTCTCTTGTGGTCGTGTCTCATGTAGTCATGTCTCATCTAGTCACGTCTCATGTAGCCATGTCTCATGTAGCCATGTCTCATGTAGTCATGGGTTATGGCAAGTCGGTTCAAATGTCTACATAACCTCGTCAGCATCAGACAACTTAACCTGAGGCGTTTTTAAGTACCGCCAATAACCAATAGTGCTCACCAACTGGGTTGCCGTAGACCTCGAGTTCAGTAACTTTCAGCTCGCAGCTAGTTGCACACGGCGATATTTTCGATAAACCAACCAGCCTTGCGACCTGAACAGGGACAAAAACTTAAGCATTAGCCCTGTACAGACTGTTGAGAACGCTTGGGACCTTAAAGCAAACCAATGACTTACCTGACCAACCTGCACTCGCCATGGCAGAGGCATCACGGTGTGAAAGTTCTTAGCAACCTGCACAGCATCTGATGCCGGGAAGCTGGACTGGTTGCTGATGAAGACAGCCACGTTCGTATTGGGCTCCCTATCAACTCGGTCTGTAGTGAAATAGCTGTCACTATAGCAGTTTTACTGACCCAATAAAGCTGGTCAACTAGTTAAGAGTGCAACTTACTTAAAACATTATAGTAGTAGGTCCACACCAAAGCGTACTCAACGTAGTGCTGATTGAGAAAGTCGACGGCCACCCACGGATTGAGCCCGGAGTCCGACCAGCAGTTGTCGAGGTTGCCACCCCGTCTGTCGCCGTCGTTTACCTCCTCTTTTTTGCTCTGCAAACTGGCGTTCACCTGCCTGTACAGGTGAATCGGCAGAGGGGCTGGGCTGTTCACGGATCTATCTGCAATTAAAGCGATTTACGTTTGCTGTGAGACCCGGATCCAGTAATGAGTAAAACTTCATAAATATTTTCTTGTGGTCAGACATTGTACAATAAACTCACAAGTTATCACTAGGTCACCCAGACCGCACCCGGTCATAACTAGGATATCTGATTAGGGATTCTGGCGAGGGGGCTCCAAAGGTACTGACAAAGGGAGCGCCGAAGCTACTGACAAGGGAAGCGCCAAAGCTACTGGCAAGGGAAGCGCCAAAGCTACTTGCTAGGGGGCGCCAAAGCTACTGGCAAGGTAAGCGCCAAAGCTATTGACAAGGGAAGCGCCGAAGCTACTGACAAGGGAAGCGCCGAAGCTACTGACAAGGGAAGTGCCGAAGCTACTGACAAGGGAAGCGCCGAAGCTACTGACAAGGGAAGTGCCGAAGCTACTGACAAGGGAAGCGCCAAAGCTAATGGCAAAGGAAGCGCCAAAGCTACTTGCTTGGGGGCGCCAAAGCTAATGGCAAGTCGATCCTTCCTACGTAACAAATCAATAAGAAGCAAATTAATTTTGGCCAAGACGCGCCGCTCACTGGACACGCAGCCGTAGAGCATCAGCCGGGACTCCCAGCGGACGCTGAAGCTGTCAGCGTACAGCCTGACCACCCTGGCCACTATCTCCGGATACAGAGCGTTTGATAGGGCATACAGGGCTTTCGCGCGAAACAGAAGTTTCTGAAAAAAATGGAAAGAAAGAAGAATGCCTACTTGGCTGCCTACTATTAGCTAGCCGACCGCAAACTCACCGTGCTCATGTAGGTAAACGAAAGAGTGTCCGTCGAGTAGGAGACGTAATAATACTTGGGGTACTGCCTGTAGGCCAGGGTGCGATCGCTGCCTCCTTGAAGCGCGATTACAAACACATTGACGAACAAGGAGAAGCTGGCCTAAGGACAGATGCTTTTTTGTAAGGCAATTGTTGCTATGAGAGGCTTGACGAATAACGCTACTACTTACCTGAACGTACTCCAGGAAGTTGCAAGTCGACAGAGAGAGGCCTGGAGCCCAAAATCCGAGCTGTCGATCGTCTAAAAAAATAATCAATAAATGCGACAAGGTGACAAGATGCCAACTGACAATTCTGAATAGCGCGGCAACTCACTCGGAATGTCGAACATGACGTGAGCTCTGGTGTTGGCCGATCCGTCGCCCAGAGTGGTGTAGCCGATTGACCTCACATCCACGCTGAGACTTTGATTCTCAACGCTCAGACTGGCCAACTGGACGCCGCCAATGCTGATGTTGAGGCCCAGGTCTGACCAGGACAGAGAGATTGCCTGATAGTCGTCAGTGATGGCGGTGATCGTGTTGTTCACGGATGCCCGCATGACAGCCAGTGTTGTCAGGCCGGCCGCGAAGCCGCTGCGCACCGCGCAGTCAACGGCCAGGATTGAAGAGCCGTTAGTTCGGAGAGAGACCTCCCAGCGCGGCTGCATTTTAGGGCGGTTAGATTTTGGTCAGACTATCGAGATTCTCGCCTGTCGAAATTCGAGACAAACGTTCAGCAAAGCTCACCCCGTTGAGGATATCCGCCTGCTCGTAAAGCGCCGTTAGCCACAGCTTCAGGCCCGTTGTGCGCAGCCTACCGCTCATCGACATGGCTTTGGTGAGGCTGGCATTGGCCATCACTGCTGCTGGGACTCTCCGAATTGAATGCACAAATGTATTGACCTCCTCGAATTGCTCTGAAAGGCCAGCGAATTGCTCAGTAGATAAAGTTAACGATTCTCAACCTGGTTTTCCAAGCTCTGAGTAATTGACTCACCTTCCTCAGCCTGAATCTGCAGCTTAGATATTCCCAGCTTGCCAGCCGAGACGCCCTGCAGGAAGACAACGTACCTGCCGCACACCCGACTGCGACACCTCATGTACAGCGGCGGCGTTGACCTATCAGCCAGCAAGTAGCTGTAGCACTCGGTCCAGTTCTCGAATGCCAGCTCTCCAAGATTGGAGTCCCATCGGGAACCAACCCTCATAGTAAAGTTGTTTGGATCGTTGGCTGAAAATCAAAACAAAAATTCCAAACTTATTTAGAGATCTTTGTTCTCATTTGTCGTTTAAATGTTTCCATCCTTGTCGGCACTCACCGGACGGAGTGTCCACCACGGCAAAGCCGACACAGTGACTGGACTTCAAATCTACCAGCAGTCGCCAATAGTGCACCGGCGTTGGGGCCGCAATAAGGTAAGTATTGACTGTGACATCTTCTAAATCATAGGTTGGATTTGACAGCTGAATGTCATTGAAGTAGATGGTCTTCTGTGCGGTCGCCGAATACACCTTGGTGGCGCCCGAGTCAGCCACTGGATAGTAAAGCGGTGCTGAAAGCGGCAATTTGTTTAAATCAAATCATTGGGCAAGTTCGAGTCCCTATGAAGCGTTTTTGTTTTAAAGTAGAATTGCGCACTCAACGCAGAGAAAATCATTGATTGAGCTTCGACAATTGGCCGCAGTCGTGGAGCCTTGAGTTTGGCAAGTTATAGTTCTGGCAGCACCCACTAAAAGTGAAATTACAAGTGAATAGAGCTCATTGCATCGCATAAATAAATAGTAAAACACACAAGCAATATTTACAGGTGATGCACGAGCGATTGTAGGGCACATTTTCGCCGCTCCATGGCACGCAGGCCCTGCCATTATCAGTCATGGTGATGCCGTAGTCGTAGTGCATTGAGTCCCCACCGACAACGGTGCACTTGAGGTGGTCTGAAGCGCAATAACGTTCAGAAAATGATCATTTGCAAGCCCAAATCAGGACCCAATGCAACAACTGTCTACTTGAAAGTTAGGCCTCGAACCCACGACCTTCCAGCCATAAATTAGACCAACCAGTCACCTTACCTTCATACTTGAGCGCCGCTCCCAGAATTGCAACGCCACCGTTTCGTCTGTGGTTGCTGCTGGAGGCCTCCAGTGTGGCCCCAATTAACGAAGCCAGGTCTCCGCTGAGCAGCGGCCTAAGGCAGCCTGCAATGCAGTTGGTTTTTCTTCATCAATTTGAGCAATTGGTGCCTCAAAGTTCTGCCTCCCAATAGAACCATGAACCATGTCATTACTGACCCCTTGGGGCTTCAACTAAATGATAATAAATTGTTTCGAAATCCGACAATTCGCACACTCCCATTGGCGTCGATATGTACAGAAAACTTGTCGAAGAGGCCTGCACTTTGCCGGCGCTCAGGCTATCCAGGGTGGTTGCACGGAGCAGGTCGAACAAGTCGTGGGTTCCAGAGACATCATCGGCTGACCCCACCCCGCAGTGGTAGGTGCTGACTAGCATCGCGCTTTGCCGCGAAGGCGTGAATTCTAAAAACAATATATTACGGTGCGGCAGCGCTTTGGGTGCGAAACAGTTTGACACCTTTGTTACCAAAATTAGCGAATATTGGGGCGACACTGACAGAATTACATTGAGAACAGAAGGAGAGGCTGGTAGATATAGACTGGCAAACAGAGAAACAGACAGACAGACAGACACACAGACAGACAGACACACAGACAGACAGACAGACACACAGACAGACAGACAGACAGACAGACACACAGACAGACAGACACACAGACAGACAGACAGACACACAGACACACAGACAGACAGACAGACAGACAGACAGACAGACACACAGACAGACACACAGACAGACACACAGACACACAGACAGACACACAGACACACAGACACACAGACAGACACACAGACAGACAGGCAGACACACAGACAGACAGACAGACAGACAGACAGACAGACAGACAGACAGACACACAGACAGACAGACAGACAGACAGACAGACAGACACACAGACAGACACACAGACAGACACACAGACACACAGACAGACACACAGACACACAGACAGACAGGCAGACACACAGACAGACAGACAGACAGACACACAGACAGACAGACACACAGACAGACACACAGACAGACACACAGACAGACAGACAGACAGACAGACAGACAGACACACAGACAGACACACAGACAGACACACAGACAGACACACAGACAGACAGACAGACAGACAGACAGACAGACAGACAGACACACAGACAGACAGACAGACAGACAGACAGACACACAGACAGACACACAGACAGACACACAGACACACAGACAGACACACAGACAGACAGACAGACAGACAGACAGACAGACAGACAGACAGACAGACAGGCAGACACACAGACAGACAGGCAGACACACAGACAGACAGACAGACACACAGACAGACAGACAGACAGACAGACACACAGACAGACAGACAGACAGACAGACAGACAGACATACATACATACCAGTGTGTGTGTGTTTACATGGACTGCCGTTTCGATAATGCGTTAGGTGGACCACCTAGTTTCTTTAAAAAACTGGCAAAACTAATGCCACTTGGATGCAAAGGCATCAGACTGTTTGTTTATTAGACTTGAGAAGGCTCCAGTTCGAGAGAATTGAACTTAATATATTTTGTGTTTAGCTGGACCCCGTTTAGGTGGACCATTCATTTCTGTAGGTATAGGTGGACCAATCGATCGATTGTGGTCTATTGAGGGTTTAACTGGACCCCATCATACGAGGTCTTCAATGACACTTGGCTTTACAGAAGATAATGCAAATAAAAAAGTGGAACTATGACCTTTTAACTAAAGGCCCGAACAGAATAAAAACCGATTAAAGCTCTAATTAACTTTAGAACAAATTACTTTGCACCAGTTGATTTGTAAAATTCAGCACCTTAGAAAATTGGTGGCAAAACGAATTGAATTAAAATGTAATGATTTGTGAGCTTGTAAAACATCGTCAATATTTTTGACAGCAATACTGAATTGGCATCAGATTACGACAGGAAACCTACTTCATACTTCAACTACATAACAGTAGTTTTCTATACCTGACCCATTTAGCGATGGATTAAGCAGACAGAAGCGCCATGGAATAAGATCGAAAAACTGTGCTGGGGTCCACCTAAGCCCTCTTCGAACTTATCATAGTGTGTCTGTCTGCTGACAAGCTGAGCCGTGTAATAACAGCTGTCCACCTAAACCCTCATCAAACTTATCATAGTGTGTGTCTGTTGGTAGGCTAGGGTGTTGTACTAACAACCTTACAGAGATGTTGCCAAGCATTTAGATGGACTCGGTGGCTGATAGATTCGAGTACTACTTATTTGTACTTATTTGTGATTCGGCGCAAAAAGATTCTTTTTCGAAGCAAAACTCAGTGGATGAATCGAAGGACACGTCACTATATGAGCCGTCTGCCATTGGCATTGTGACGTCGCAGCCCATAACTGATTAATGAAAAATCGCGAAAAATTTGATTCCATTGTATCAAGCAAATTTACTCTGCAAATAAATCTGTTTCGAAAATGATGGAAAAACTACTGTAAAGCTGATAGTACCACACCCAGCCTAGTAGCAGACACACACAAGTTCTGTCTGATATATGAAACTGTAAACTGTGATGATGAGGCCATTTAAATCATGATACTAATTTCATTTATTTTCGCGACCAATTTTTTAAATAATATTTTTCTACACGTGTCGTCATGTTGCTTATGGCAGACGACTCTTCGACTAATAGTGGCGACCATCCTTCGCCTTCAGCTTCAATGAAGAATCTATTTGCGCTGAATCAGCACTCGTGCAAAGATTTAGTACATTAATCCATCAGCCACCGATTCTATCTAAATGCTGGCAAATCTTCTGTAAGGTTGTTAGCATACAGCCCAGCTTACCAACAGACACACACTGAGCCTCTTCATTTCGTCGATTCTGGTCCTAGAACCAGAACCATTTTGCAAAGTATAACTTTTCAGCGGCGAATAGGCTGCGATTTAGGATTCGGTCTATTTGTTTTCAAAAATTAAAATTTACTTATATTTACCGTGAATTGTTACAATAGATTTAAGATTTAGGAGAATAAAAAATTGTTAAATTTTTGTTAAACTGCAATATTTCTTGTGAAATTCTGTTTCTGGAATCGCTTCGTGAAGAGGCTAACTATGATAAGTTCAATGAGAGTTTAGGTGGACCCCAGGACAGATGTTAGCATACGGCCCAGCTTACCAACAGACACACACTATGATGAGTTCGAAGAGGGTTTAGGTGTTTGTATACGGCTCAGCTTTCCAACAAACACACTATGATAAGTTTGATGAGGGTTTAGGTGGACCCCACCACAGTTGTTCGATCCTATTCCATGCTGCTTCTGTCTGAATGATTGCATTATTGCTAAATAGTTCAAGCTTAACAAACTACTATTTTTTAAAACGAAGTAGTTTTCCTGTCGAAAAAAAAATAATAATCCGTAAGGTTGTTAGTACAAATTCCTGTCGAAATTTTTATATCAATACGGTACCAATGTCAGAACTATTGATGATATTTTATGAGCCCATAAATCATGATTCATGACTTCATTGCAACCCATTTTTAAATTATTTTTTACACGCGTCGTCATGGTGCTTATTGCAGACGACTCTTCCACTTATGGTGGCGACCATCCTTTGCCTTCAGCTTCAAATAGGTATCAATTTGCGCAGAATCAGCGCTCGAGCGAAGATGGCTCGGTGATGGATGAATCTATCTACTTCTGTAAGGGAGTTAGTACAATGACGAGCTTTTAAGCAGACACACACTATGATAAGTTCGAAGAGGGTTTAGGTGGACCCCCGCACAGTTGTTAGTATACAGCCCAGCTAACCAACAGACACACACTCATATGATAAGTTTGATGAGGGTTTAGGTGGACCCCAGCACAGGTGTTAGTAAACGGCTCAGCTTTCCACCAGACACACACTATAATAAGTTCGAAGAGGGTTTGGGTGGACCCCAGCACAGTTGTTAGTATACGGCCCAGCTTGTCAGCAGACAGACACAATGATAAGTAGTTCAATGAGGGTTTAGGTGGACCCAACACAGTTTTAAGTATACGGCTCGGCTTTCCAACAAACACACTATGATAAGTTCGATGAGGGTTTAGGTGGACCCCAGCACAGTTGTTCGATCCTATTTCATGCTGCTTATGTCTAAATGATTGGTATTATTGCTAAATGGGTCAAGTTAAAAAAAACTACTATTATGTAACGCGAAGTAAGTTTCCTGTCAAATTCTTGATATCAATGCGGTATCAGTGTCCAAACTACTTGTGACATTTTATGAGCCTATAAATTATAATACGTGAATTCATTGCAACCAATTTTTTAAAAGATTTTTTTCTACATGCATTGTTATGATGCTTATAGCAGACGACTCTTCGACTAATGGTGGCGACCATCGTTTGCCTTCAGCTTCAAAGAAGAATCACTTTTGCGCTGAATCAGCGTTCGAGCGAGGATGGCTCGGTGATGGATAAATCTATATACTTCCGTATGGTTGTTAGTACAACGAGGAGCTTGTAAGCAGACACACACTATAATAAGTTCGAAGAGGGTTTAGGTGGACCCCCGTAGTATACGGCCCAGCTTGTCAGCAGACAGACACACTAGGATAAGTTCAATGAGGGTTTAGGTGGACCCCCGCACAGTTGTTAGTATACGGCCCAACTTTCCAACAGACACACAATGATAAGTTTGAAGAGGGTTTAGGTGGACCCAGCACAGCTGTTAGTATACGGCCCAGCTTACCAATAGACACACACAATGATAAGTTTGATGAGGGTTAAGGTGGACCCCAGCACAGCTGTTAGTATACGGCCCAGCTTTCCAACAGACACACACTATGATAAGTTCGATGAGGGTTTAGGTGGACCCAAGCACAGCTGTTAGTGTACGGCCCAGCTTGACAGCAGACAGACACACATTATGATAAGTTCGATGGGGGTTTAGGTGGACTCCAGCACAGTTGTTCGATCCTATTCCATGCTGCTCTGTCTAAATGATTGGTATTATTGCTAAATGTGTCAAGCTTAAAAAACTACTATTATGTAACGCGAAATAGGATTCCTGTCGAAATCTTGATATCAATGCGGTATCACTGTCCAAACTATTGATGCTATTTCATGAGCTCATAAATCAGGATTCATGAATTCATTGCGACCAATTTTTTAAATGATTTTTTCTACACGCGTCGTCATGGTGCTTATAGCAGACGACTCTTCGACTAATGGTGGCGACCATCCTTCGCCTTCAGCTTCAAATAAGAATCACTTTGCGCCGAATCAGCGCTTAAGCAAAGATGGCTCGATGATGGATAAATGTATCTATATTCTGTAAGGGTGTAAGTACAACGCCGAGCTTGTCAGCAGACACACACTGTGATAAGTTTCATGAGGGTTTAGGTGGACCCCAGCACAACTGTTAGTATACGGCCCAGCTTTTCAGCAGACACACACTATAATAAGTTCGAAGAGTGTTTAGGTGGACCCCAGCACAGTTGTTAGTATAAGGCCTAGCTTTTCAACAGACACACACTATGATAAGTTCGGAGAGGGTTTTGGTGGACCCCAGCGCAATTGTTCGATCCTATTTTATGCTGCTTCTGTCTAAATGATTGGCATTATTGCTAAATGGGTCAGGTTAAAAAAACTACTATTATGTAAGGTTTCCTGTCGAAATCGTGATATCAATGCGGTACCACTGTCCAAACTACTTGTGACATTTCTTGACCCAATAAATTATGATACTTGAATTCATTGCAACCAATTTTTTAAATATTTTTTTCTACATGCATCGTTATGATGCTTAAAGCAGACGACTCTTCGACTAATGGTGGCGACCATCGTTTGCCTTCAGCTTCAAGGAAGATTCAATTTGCGCCGAATCAGTGTTCGAGCGAAGATGGCTCGGTGATGGATAAATCTATATACTTCCGTATGGTTGTTAGTACAACGAGGAGCTTGTAAGCAGACACACACTATAATAAGTTCGAAGAGGGTTTAGGTGGACCCCCGTAGTATACGGCCCAGCTTGTCAGCAGACAGACACACTATGATAAGTTCAATGAGGGTTTAGGTGGACCCCCGCACAGTTGTTAGTATACGGCCCAGCTTACCAACAGACACACACTATGATAAGTTCGAAGAGGGTTAAGGTGGACCCCCGTACAGTTGTGAGTAAACGGCCCAGCTTTCCAACAGACACACACTATGATAAGTTCGATGAGGGTTAAGGTGGACCCCCGTACAGTTGTTAGTAAACGGCCCAGCTTTCCAACAGACACACACTATGACAAGTTCGTTCGATGAGGGTTTAGGTGGACCCACGCACAGTTGTTAGTATACGGCCCAGCTTACCAACAGACACACACTATGATAAGTTCGATGAGGGTTAAGGTGGACCCCCGTACAGTTGTTAGTAAACGGCCGAGCTTTCTAAATGACACACATGATAAGTTCGTAGGGGGTTTAGGTGGACTCCAGCACAGCTGTTAGTAAGCGGCTAAGCTTGTCAGCAGACATACACAATCATAGGACTCACACGATGAGGGTTGGCCAGTCCAATTTACAATTTATTCGTACATTTAACTGCTCTCTCAACTTCGTACTTTTGATGCTCGTAAGACGGATGCTGCACTTCCTTAAGCATTATTGTTTTCGTTCGAGTGTCGATGTATTGGATGCAAGCGGGCAAGAGTGTTTTCGGTTTTAGATACGATGGGGTTTTTGTCTTTTCTGGTTTTATATTGTTGCTTTACTTGGACCGGGGCTGAACACAGCTGTTTATCTCACTGGCCAATAGGATAGGTGTGTGGGTTCAGGCATGGAGGGAGGGAAGGCGCAACCTTCCCCCTAAATCGCCAATAGCATGTACATATTACGCGGCTCTATGTACGAGCTAAAAGGTATATCTGACCCCAGCATGGCTAGCCCATTAGCCACACGGACCAATAGCTAAACAGTGGGGCTTCTTGGGCTTTGCAGAACGAGACAGACTTGCAGGGAGCAATCGAATTAATCTAGTTTACTTTTCCCGAGTCTTGTCCGTAAATGTCACTTAGTGGCCTTGGCGTTCAGTTTTAAAAAATGAATTGAAAAATGTTTAAAGTAAGTGCATCAATTAATACTGACAAAGCACTTGAAATCTACTTTAGCTTGCGAGCTCTCGCGTTTAAATTTAAGTTTTCATGTAATTGTACCGTTGCACGTCACTTATTTACATTTTCAACGCTTTGTGTTGAAAAGAAACAAAGTTACTAAACAAAAAATTTGTCTGTGAAACAGACAGATTTTCTGTGAAACAGACAGTTTGTCTGTTATACACACACTTTTATTTTTTGTTTTTTGTCTGTTTTCGGGTTACGTGGACCTTTGCAATGTGGTTTACATGGACCGAGTAAAAGGTCCACCTAAACTAAAATTCAAACCATTTTTTTCTGATACTACTTCCAGCAGTAAAATCGCACACACAGTTTCACAGCATACAAGACTCCAATCAGATTCCATCTAAACCCCCATTAAACTTGTCAGAAAGAAATTGTGAGGTGGTCCACGTAAGGGGTCCACCTAAACCGAGAGGTCCACGTAAGGACGCTTTCAAACGGACAAAAGGTCCATATAAACGCACAGACACTAACACATACACACAGACAGACAGACAGACACACAGACAGACAGACAGACACACAGACAGACAGACAGACACACAGACACACAGACACACAGACAGACACACAGACACA